>JAXGGA010000651.1:27500-202777 GCA_038373865.1 Uloborus plumipes
CACAATTATTTAGCAGCATTTATAGAGCACGAGTCCCATCTTTTGCATCTATTCGGCAATCGTTTTCGCCTCCTGCTGAAAATTTACGAAAATGGACTTATGTTAGTCTGGTTCTGAGATACAGATATTACATTGGTACTGTTGATCTGCGTACCCATTTAGTTTTCTTTTGAGCTGGATTCGTCATTAAGAAAATTACGACACACTCCATTGAGCGTCTTATCTGTGGTCACCTGAGGTGAAAGCCAAGTCACCACTTTAAATTTACAAAAATGTGTTCCAAACTTGATTTCAAGACCGATTTGAGTTAGCAACGTAGCGTATTCAAGAATGTCTTTCAAGGGAGTAGGATATTGTCTTGGAACTATAGCAATGCCTACTTTTAAATGAGTTCTTTTGGCTATTGGCATTTCTGGAGAGCGATACCATAAAATCTCCTCTTTATCCCCAGCCCCCCCCCCCCCCATGTCCAAGGAAGTTAAAAAAGTGTAAAATATGTTTTTTACAGCCGAATTCTAGTTATTATAGGTGAGTCTAATACTTTAGGAACTGTCTATAAATGCTGTCCCATTTTCTTTTTCAAAAAGTTGACTCCCTACCCACAATATAACAAAAAATGTCACACGTTGCTTTACCCTTTCTCTTCTTTTGTTATCTGCCACTGTTTTTCATAAGCATATTATTATTAAAGAATGTGTGATGTCTCGTTCCTTGTTACACCTTACCTTCTCTCTGTCAAAAACTCACAATTTTACGAGTCCCCTCCACCCTTAAAGCGTGACGTCTTTTGTAGACAGCCCCTTAGACGACACCCATTTGATTTTTTTAAGACAATGTAGATATTGATAATGTGTACAAGTCTACCTACAAACTCATTAGTCTTATCATTTAAGCAACAGAAATGATTATATCAAATTAACCTACACTGCAAAAAAAATGAGCTGTTGTTTTTACTGTATAATACTGTAAAAACAACGTATGCCAGTATTATACTGTCAAGTATAACACTCAGCCGAGGTTCTAATTTAAAACTGTAAAATGCGCAGGAATAAACTGTAAAACTAGCAACTTTAGTTTCTTACTGTAAAGTTAGAAATTAAATAAATTTAACTTTTATAATTTAACAGCATTATACTTAGTTTAAAATTTAACTGCATTATACTCAGTTTAAAATTCAGCTGCATTATACTGTAAAAACAACAGTAAATAAGGGCAGCAGAGGTTTCAATTTAAAACTGTAAAATGCACTCTAATAAACTGTGCATTTAGCAGTTTTACAGTTTAGTACTGTAAAAGTAGCAATTTTTAGTTTTTTACTATAAAATTAGCTGTATTATACTCTAAAACATCATTCATTTTTTACAGTGTAGAGATTTTTAATAAGTTTTCTATTTCGATGGCAACGATAAGTCTCACGTTCTATGATTGGAATTTTATTTTGGGAGTATCAATAATTTAACATTTTAGAATTTGGAGGTGAAATCCTCATAAAGCAACTAGATTAATTTCTTCATGTTTACTTCACGCGTACTGAAAAGCCCAGTGCTTTTCGCAAAAAATTTGTATGACTCTCTGTGAGGGCCCATTGGTCAGTTGCCAAAGCATTGCAGATATCATAAGTCACCTAAAACCACACGTGGCGTTATCATCTTTCCTGGGATTTGCATGCAGCGTCAGAAACTTCACAATTACTTAAGCTGCCCTTCTTATGCAGCAGGCATCCAAACCGATAAACTAAGCCGTCCGTGTCAATTGCTTTGTCTTTGCGAAGCTTATTAGTTAGAAGCACGTAACGGGCGCTGCACCACCATTACCCTCACTGCCACTTGGCTATCTGCATGCTAATTTCCATTCTGTGAAAAATATATCGTGCGTTGGAAGAACAACACGTCCAACGCATGCTAATTTTGTGCTCCTCCGATCATCTGGTAAGAGAACTAGAATATTTCATGCACTTGTTTTGCACACACGAAATATTTAATGCCGAATAAGTACCTGGTGTCTAAGTTTAGACCTATAAACATTGCAAATGAGCATGGAAGGGAGTTAAATGAAGGTTTAACGTTATGGCTTCTTGCCTTTCTATTGATGAATCAAAAGCATTCAGTTCCGTCAATCATATTTTCTACCCAAATCATTCAGTTATTAATATCGACAAATTATAGCTTTTTTCAAAATAGTGTTCTTGATCTTTAGGCTGGTTATTCGAAAGAATAGTTTATGGTTCCATGGTTGTGCTTTTATTAATGAGAACGCAATGTGCGAGGCATTGCTCAACATACGCATAGTTAAATGTTCAGGTATTTAGGATGAGAGCTCTAGGGAGCCTAGCAAATTAGGTGCTGGATTTAGAATCAAATCGTTCCTGTATCGGAGGTTGACGAAACTCACAGAGCACATGCGGGGTACGAGCTCATAAGATACGGGGCTCGAAAGCCCTTGGGTCGGTTGTTTGCAGTTTTGCAGTCGGTCGTTTGCAGTCGTTGTCAGTTTGCCATCTCGAAATTGTAGAGATCTGTGAGTCACTTTCCACGACTTGTTATAACATTTAAAAAAGGTAAACACATTAATTTTGTTGGTGAGAGTACGAAAATGCCAGAAGTATTCGGGAAGAAATAAATATTTAGTACCGTGTTCAACACTAACATTGGACTTTAAAACTACATTTTATGAATTAAACATTGTACAGCAGCCAAAATTACATATTTTTAAATGAACCACTTTTAAAAATATAGTCGTTATTGCATATTGAGTTATAATTTCACTAAAAAAAACCTAAGTACTACTAACCATAGTATGGGCAGATAGTACTGTTAGACAAAGTCGTAACACTGGTCTGAAGGAAGCTGTGCGGTCTACAAGCAGAATAGCACCTCATTAGTGGTCGGAGATAGTGCGTCATGAGAAGATGTTGTTATGAATCTATTAATCACGGGACAGAAAAGTACTATGGAAGTAGCGAGAGGATCAAGGGAGAAGTACAGCACACGAGTAGATTGCTCTGCCCAGCTGCTATCACACATCGAAATTAATTATCAACTCTGTCACTCATCACTAAAAGAGCTGCGGGTGTTACGTATCGAAATAATCGACGCCGACGAAGACTTCGACAGTTACACTCCACTTTTCAGTGAAATAGCATACAAAACAATGGAGTCTAATATAATGATCAACTTCATAATAAAGCTAGCCTTTGATTTTTGAAATTTATAATATTTGACATTTTGAACTTAAAATAAACAAAACATAAAAACGGAATACTTTTAAGATTCCAGTTTGCTTTGTTTCTCTATTTTCCATGATGCGAACTTTTCTTTTGAATACAAAGCGTGAAAATGAACTTGACTAAATTTTAGATTTTTTTTCCTATTATCAGAGAATTTAACATAATACGCTTTCTGAGGTGTTATAGCACCAATTGATAAGCCACGCGACTTATTGAGCGAAGCACGTAACATCTTAATTTCTGTTCACCAGATGTGCCCTATTTCGTGCAGTGTACAGCGAAAGGTGTGGCAAAATCAGGGTCCTGGGTTCGATCCTTGCCGTTCGCATTTAAACGCTTTTTATGTTTCGTTTTCTCTACCTTAACATTTTACAGTAAAAAAAGATTTTACGGTAAAAGTTACTGGCAACATGAATGCCAGTAACTTTTACCGTAAAAATTCAGGATTTTTTTTACAGTGTACCCGGATTTTCTTTTTCTGCCTTCGGTTTCGGTCGCGTTTTCTGCTGATGTGGAGCAGGGCCCTGACTGAAGAAAAATTATTTTTCATCGGTACGCTACAAAAAATGAACTGTTGTTTTTGCTGTATAATACTGGCAGCAGAGATTCCAGTTTAAAACTGTAAAAGCACAGCAATAAACTGTCAAACTAGCTATTTTACAGCTTATTACTGCAAAACTTGCAATTTTAGTTTATTACCATAAAGTTAGCTGTAGTATTGTTTTAATTTTTATGTAAAGACCTTCGATAGGCGCACAAAAAAGTTATGTGGTTACCATATCAGATTCTTTTGAAGGTACTCATGTCAGCTCGCGTTTTTTGCCCCTTTTCGTGAACATCGTTCTCGCTGCGACGCTTTTCTGACAAAGAGTATCTGTCTTCTCAGTATATGTTTTGTATGGTTTGTACTATACTTCGTTCAAGGTAAATATTGGCTAGATATAAATATAGCGCCATTTGGCCTCGTCAAGCTTGTGTTTAGTTTGGACACGAACGAATTAGAGCCATCAAACTATGATCGCGAATCCCACTGGTTAATGTTTCTTTCCTATAGAGAAAATCTGTAAAAGTGATACAACAGCCAACTTTCTGGAAACCTGTTTGTTTAATTTCGTATATCTTTCCAGTTAAACAGAGTGTAATATAGCACCGCTCATGTAATTTGCAGTGCAAAAGATTCATTTTTCTAATTCACTCAGAATATGCGTCCTCTCAAGATTATTTTTTGCAATACTTGCGTTTCGTTAGGTTGATTTCATACAGTAGCAAAGCAAAGGGAGTTCTTTGCAATTCAAAAATAATTATATGACCATGCAACACTTATCAAAAAAAAAAAAAAAACACACATTCCTGCTTTCATTTCCAAAATTATTTTTCTCTCAAAAGAAACCTCTCTCACAATTGGCATTTTGTTGACTCCAATTACAATGCAAAGCATAAAGAACGTGCCTAGAAATGAAACCATAGAATTATTAAAACTTGTCAATGCAAATTTTGAAGTTTAGATTTATTTCATTATTTTTTATTCGAGGGGAAATGCTATGAATAAAAAACTTGATTGTTGTTATTTTTATTAATTGATGGAGAGCTTACATTAAGTACCAGTAGAATAAAATTTAACTTTAGAGTTATTTTTACAATTACATACCTGCTATTTTAAACTGAACATTTTAATACTTAAATAGTATCAATAAGTAATCAGACAATAATCGCACATTCAATAAACCATTTACTGTTAACCACTGTAATGTTTTACAAGCAGGGAAACTACCTACTGAGAAAATAATCTCTTCTAATAGGATTAATGATGCCATTCTTTAATATTTGAAGATTAATTTGGCAGCTATGTATCGTGAAATCACTTGATGAAATTCAGTGAAAAATGCATTAATCGTTTTAAGCCTTAGTATTTATTTTACTTTGTATTATTTATCTCACGGATAAATCTGCCGCACTACTGCCTTTACTTTCTTGGAATAAAAATTAATCTCGTGTAAAAAGCTAACTCTTAAGTACTGTTGTTTTTGTCAAGAATAGTAAAACTCAGTTAGATTTATTTACCAGTCGTTGATTACTGGACAGCAATTGTCTACTAGTGCACATAAAAGTACAAAACAAGAATAAATAAACAAATTTGTATCTGTTTGCTGAAATTAATTTCTAGTATCCCATGAAATGATCTGTTATAATTTAATAATAATTCAAGTATAATTTAATAATGACTCAATATAATAACTCAAGTTTTTATTGGGGGTTAATGGTGGTATATTGACAAAGCTTTTTGAAAAATTTCAAGAAAGTCACTGCTCTTACTAATAAGAATTTTTTGGAGATGAAATGCTTGGACGTCAATTACTGGACGCAGGCGGTCAACTGCTAGCGAAATCATCCTTGTTAAATAATATTGAAAACAATTTGGGAACTTGTAAATTAAGTAGAAAAATGATTATTGAGAGTTATTCCTGTTAGGTTTACTGATACGTAGAAAAATTTAGAATTTTTTTCCGTGAAATTAAATAGAGTCTTTGGAAACTGCCATTAAATGGTCAATTACTGGAGAACAACCCTACATCTATTCATTTTAGGCAATGAAGAAAATTCTACGGTTTTTCCCCCGGCTGAAGCAGTACAAATCGATATATCAACTTATAAATTCCTAGATTGTTGCGCAAAATGTGTTTTGTAAAGGGTTTTTAAATATTACTTAAAAGATGTTTTGTGTGAAAAACAGATAAAATCCAAATTAAATGTATCATAAAGAACAGCTTACCGCTAGTGGGCAGAAGAAAGAGTATTCTACTGGCAACACGACAGACCTCTGAAAATAGATTCGTCTTAGAAAAATAACTAAATACTATAACACAGAAGCAGTACATATAATTTTAAGAATGGTGACTGTGTTTCAGAAATAAAATTAACTCATCTAAGAGGAATGTGCACTATGTGCAGGCTGTATGGGTCAAAAAAAAAAAAAAAAAAAAAAACTGACAAAGCAAATCATATCAAACAGATCAAAATAGCACTAGGCCACGAAAAAGAACTTTTCTTTTTATATATATTGGTTTTAAATAGTCAGTTCTTACTAATTTCGGTCGAGAAAAACGAATATATAAATGTTTTTCTTTATTTAGCTCTTGTTTTCAAAATACACTGAACCCACTGGAGGAAGATTCATCATAACCAGCCGTTCGTTTTAAGGTAAGTTTAAAAAGAAAAAACGATATACTGTGAAACAAATGTGATTAATTAGGTCCTGTTTTATTAAATAATTTTAATTTTCAGAAACCAGCGGCTGCTTTTATCCCATTGCTCTGTAAGCACCGCAACAGTTACGTTCCGTTGCAGAGATATTGGAAAAAAATTTCCCCATGCTCATCACTCACTGGTCCACAGTTTTTAGGTATAAAATTCTGGGGGAAGAGGTCTTTCAAAAGGAATTTTAAAGACATAATTGCATCAATTGTTTCAGAAACTTCGTAGGATTTATAGTCGCCGTTTTCTCTTCTTAACCTTTGTTGCATTATATCTTGGGAATTACCCTTTAAGTTAGTAAATGTTCCTCTTTGTTCACAGCTTCCACAAAGTTTTTCATCATACCCAAAAGAACGAGCATGGGTGGAAGCAGAAATGCGAGGATCTGCCAGAGACTCATTTTCGGCTTTTTCGCACTGGGCTTTAAATTTCTTGAAGCCCCTTGGGGTTTTATGTAGTGAAATTTTCTGTCACAACCAGGGGTCGAAGTTTGAGGGCGATTAGTTCCGTGTGAGATTGTACTGTCTAGCATTAAAATGGAGCATTAGTGAGATTTCACTACCTTAATGACTCTGTAGCTTGAAAAAAAGAGGTTATTTCAATTTCTTACGGTGATTTTCTTGTTTAGCGGTGCAAAATGCTTCGAAAACAACTATTTTTGAGTAGAATCCAATTTCGGTGATGAGTAGTGTAAAAGAAGTTAATTATAGATACTGAACTGTGATTAATTGTTCCACGAAGGTTCTGTACGTCTCCCGTGTTTTATCCAGTACTTTTCAACAGATAAAAATGTGCTCCAGAACTGAGAACAGTAAATCTAAATAATTCAAAAAAAAAAAAAAAAATCAAATAATCTTCTATTATTTAATTTGACCAGGCTTCTGCAGAGCTAATCATTTAAGCCTTCAGAAAAACCAGAGTTTTTTCTTGAGTGGTGAAATAAAAAAATAGTAAAGAAAGGTTTTGTTCAAAATATACCATACCACTTGTTGAACTCCACCGAGAATATGAGGGATTATGCTATCCTCCAAAAAAATTATACTGAATAGGTGGTGATACTGTCAAAGTTTTTGCATCACAAACGTAAATATTGTTAACAAGTCCCGTGGCCTCTTTTCACTGTTAGAATATATTTCATGGCTTGTAAAAGTGATTTGATCAAAAAAAAAAAAAAAAGCGACTCAACGACGAACGTTGGCAGCGCGAAACCGCATCACGCCAAAACTTCGATGATTGCAAGGACAATTGATGGACTGCTCGTAAAATTAGTGTTACGCTGCAAAAAATGAACTGTTGTTTTTACAGTATAATTCTGGCAGCCGAGGCTCCAATTTAAAGCTGTAAAATGCGCAGTAATAAACTGTAAAACTAGCTATCTGTAAAGTAACCAATTTTACAGTTCATTGTCGTAAAATGTAGCTTTATTATACTATAAAAACAACAGTATAACACTGGTAGCAGAGGCTCCAGTTTAAAACTGTAAAATGCATGGGAATAAACTGTAAATTAGCAATTTTACAGTGTATATTACTGTAAAATTATCAATTTTACAGCTTAGTCTAATAAAGTTAGCAATTTTACAGTTTGTTACTATAAAATTAGCCGTATTGTACTGCAAAAACAATATTCATATTTTACAGTGTGGATTTACCGTATGGAGAAATGTTGCAATTGCGAAGGTCCTCCAAGATAATCATAGTCCCGAAGGGTATACAAAAACGCACATGATAAAGGATGATAAGGGACATGATTTACATTGTTGTGTGATAGACAAAGGTGCCCTCAAGCCCGTATGTCTGTGGCTGCGTAGGTTTCATATCGTCCATTGGCGGAAAATTATAATGTTTGATCAATTTTGAAAATTACCAAAGTTTGCTTTTCTTTTTTTCATTTAAAAAAATGAGCTATTTCTGTTTATTTCCACTCACAATAGTCTTTTTATAACACAAAATTTCTTTTCACAGTGAGTTATTGACACATTATGACAACATTTTAGAAATCTTCTGTGAGAAGAAATGTAGACCATGTAGGAAAATGTATTCATGTGTCATAAGGAGAAAAAGTATTATAGTATTTCAAAAAACTTTTATTAGTAGAGCTTTTTTTTTTTAAATCCAAGCTCACATACTATGACATCTGATGGATGATTTTGAGGTTCAATTACACAGAGTATTTTCAACTTATGCAATAGAAAAGCTATTGGAACTCATTTGCTTTTAAAACGTAAATTGTTTCAAAAACAGAGGCAAGTAAAGTTCAGAAGTATGAAATATTTAATTTCTTGTATTTGTTTAATCTGATGAATATTGAAAATAAATTTGTAATTTTGAAAAACATAATTTTGCCCAAAATCAGAATAAATTCTTATACATTTCACATCTACTGAGTACGTTTCTGTATTATGATCTACCCTACAGCTAAGATTATTAAATTAAATCATTACGTTCCCATTTTTCGAAGAGGTAATAGGTACACATCGAATACTTCGTCCAATTCCATCTTTTTAAAATTTAGGCTTTATACATGATCAAGATATTATCTAAGTCAGGAAAAAAATTGAGACGATGAATTTTTCAACTAATTTAAGTTATTTTTTATGGTGATTTCAATTATAAAAACAGGCTTTGGATTTTTTAATGAAGCTCAATTATCCTTAGATTTTTTGTAATAAAGACTAGAATAATTATCCGTTGCACGCTTTACTTTTATTAACTGTTTCTTTTTTACTTATAATAAGAAAAAAGCGATGAAACATTACGAGCTTTAAAGGAGTAATTATAGAAGAAAGGAAAATACAGTATGTTCACTTAAAAAAAAAAAAAAAGTGTAGTATATTCTTGATGGAAAAAAATAACTGTCGTATTTATTTTTTTATACAATATTTCAAATAAAAATACCTTTTTAATTTTTGCATTCTTACGCAAATTGTATAGTAGGGTGGGCCGAAAATGACTTTTTTTTCCGGATGATGAGATATGTGGAAAAGGTGCCATTGGTTTTGTAAAGCACTCACAAAAAATTTGAAATATTTTGCAAAATTTCTTGATCTGCCGCAATCACTTAGAAGTTTTTCGTACAATTTGTCAATTTTTTTTTTTTAATATTGTAACGAGTCCGTAGCACCTTCAACTTTCTTAAATGAGCATTCCAATCTCGAGGAAATAACTATAAATTTATTTACAAGTATGTACACTTATTTACAATAGGAGCACGAAACAATTGCTAAATATCCAGCAATTAGGTAGCAAAACAGTACACTGTACTCTCAACAGTAACTCAGCACCACGTATCTAACGTGAACAGTAATTAAGCAATTACAAAAGCAAAACAACCATCCGCCCAAGCGAATGAAAACGAGTCTCCAGAAATCAAAATCTGAAAAGAACTAACTGACTGTGTTCAAGACCAGCTATTTATACTCGAGAACGAAATTACGACAATATTCTAGCAAAATCCGGAGCATTCTGTTCATTCATAACTTTGAACAATCCATTCACAAATTCTAGTGATAAAAAGAAAACCACGCGAAAATGTCTTCATGCTTATTAAATGTAGGGCAAAACGTTACAGGGCCGGTATACAAGTGATAAAGGTGATATCTTCAGATACTTTTGCAACATGACGCCAGATAAAACCAAAACTAATGAAAATGATGCAAGGCAGGAAAAACAACAACTATTTACAAGATTTGTAACAATATTTTCAGTGATAGGTGTTACTTAAAAGGTACTATTAGGGGCACTAAGTTCACATAAAAATTTTGAATTATTTTGCTCCATTTCTTGATCAGCCATAAACACTTGGGGGTTTCAGAAAAATGCTAAAATTGGATATTACAGCAAAATTTGAGAATTTTTTTTTTTAAATTATTTTCGGTTACGGGGAAAGCAAAAAATTCCCACTATTATCATTAAATCAGCATTAAAATTTAATTATAAATGATATCTAATTTGTCCCAAATACGGAGAAAATTCGGAAAAAATGTTTTTTTAATGATCTAATTTATTTATTAATTTTTAAGCTTTATAAAAATTCCGTCCAAGTGTTGAGAGACAATTTAGGAGTCTGAAATGAGAAGTAGTTTATGAAATAATAATCTGCATTTTTATTTTTAAAACTCGTTAGAGTTGCAAATTAGTTATTTATTACTATTGAATTAAAAATATGAAATGTGTTAACTCAAAGTGCTTCACAGATCTCAGCTTATTACTTTGCAAAATAATCCAGAACTCACCGCGAGGAGCTGGCTGCGCGAGTTCTACCAGCACTCAACGCAAAAAATATTACATTCACATTGCTTTGCATTCTTCAGGCAACAAAGTCCTTCTTCAAATTAAACGTTGACATTTTTATCCTGGATTGTATCTTTGCTCTAACGAAGGTATTTCTGCCCTCCTGGCCACATACGTGCATTGCCGCTTCTGTCACTACTTTAATTGTTCTTTTCACAGCTTGCGTGTGACTTGGAAAGCGGACTGAAGCTTCATCTAAAACCAAGCCTGATTCTATGTTTCTCTCATTCTCTTCGAATGAAAGATTCTTTGTAATTGGAGGCTCACTAAGATCTGTTGAGAGCCAGTCGATGCAGTCGTAGTACTCAGTAGCCATAAAGTTTAGTTTTGGAACCTTAAACTGTCTCAGTCTCCTGATCTCTTTCTTTTTTGAAAGGTGGCATTGCTTAATCCTTTTCCATGCTATGTTCTAATTTCTTTGTTTTCGTCTGTCGCCATTGCTAATAGTATATTCTCAGGATGGCTATAGTATGCATTTATTTGAACCACCGAATGCACTATCGTCTTTAAGTCATCAGGTAGGAAGTTTGAGAGTAGAATAATGTAGTACAAGTTTATGCATCAGTATGGTTCTCAGTGAGGAAGCGACCAGGGTGGGCAGATGGACCGAGACATTTGTGGAAAATATTTCTTTATAGCCATCACTTGTATATCAAAATAATGTTAGTAAACATTTTGTTTAAGGGACTGGATACATTAAGAATCAGGGTTCGCTGATTCTTACTAAAGCTGTCAAACTCTTGCATGTAAATACAATAAATTATTGTGAGAAAGGTTCTCATTTAAAAATTGTTTCGTGTTTTCGTAATTGTATTATTTCAGTAAAAATATACTATTTTGCTTTCATCCAGGACTTTCGAGTTACTACAATATTATTGTTAAAATTTAAACACAAAATTAAGCAGAACAAAAACTTTTTTTGAAATAATTTTCAAGAAAACAGATATTTAAGATTTTTTTTCCTTCATTTTTATGGGGGAAAGGGAGGAAGCAACACAACAACTGATTTTTATTTATCTTTTACATTTTTTACAGTATCATTTTGTAATGTTTCAAATGATTACGAAACCAACAGCTGCATTTCCAAAGACGTTTTAGTGCCATCTTCTGATTTTTTGAGGTAAATTTTAGGAGGGAATATATTTTGCTTTTTAGCTCTCTTTTTAAAATTACTTTTCGTTTTTATTCAAAACAAAATTTAACATTGAGGGGAGGGTGTACATAATTTCGCGTTGTTTTTTTATACTATACATTTTACACGTAAATTTTTTGTATGCAAGCTATGTTCTACTTAACTCGATTTAAAAAAAAAGGAACAACATAATTATGACTTATTATTTTCTTTTTACGTTTCAATATATTTCTTCTCGCATTTTTATTTTCTGTACGCTAAAATAATTTTAACTTTTAGAGTTTTAATAGATTCGTACTCACTTTACCCTAGAAATTGAAACAGATTAAAATTAAAACATTTGGTTGTCTTTTTTTTTCTTTCTTGTTTATATGAGTCATCGAAAACATACTTTATTTCAATTTAAGTTAAACTCCATCTCCTAAACTCATCATCATTTTTACGAATAAACTGATATTTATAAATAACTAGGCAGCATTCCAGATTGTTATCCTATGAATTTACAATTTCTATGCCTTCGAATTTCCATCATTTTCAAAAAGTGTAGCAACTAAAATGGGAAGGTATCTTGGGGATTGTGATCAGCAGCTTTCAGCATCATAAAATTCACGTAAAAACTAATATAATGACCTTTACAGTCTTAACTGAGGGGGGCGGGGGTTGCAAAAATGATAAACAAGCCGCCAGGAGGCTAACATTTCTTCGAAAGAGAAGATTTAAGAGTATTTCTTGTGCTCATTTTTAATTTATAGCAGCACAGAGATTTGACGTAGAATGATTAAAAAGAACTGATTGGTGCAGTAAGGAAACCTTCAAGAAGTTACGTTTTTCTCTTATTCTTATTTTTTTATTTTTAAAAATACATCTATTCAAGGTAATACAGAGTTTTATCAAAAACAAAAAATAAATAAATAAATAAATAAAATCTGTTTGAAATAAAATAATGCTCGTTGAGTTCCAGTTTCCTACCAATTGTAGATTACTTAATAAATTCATAAGTTTACTTTTTAATTTTTAATTTATTACTTATTGATTCGTTTGAAGAAAATATTTTGAATACATAATCCAGCAAACATTTCTTCAGAAAAATACTTTAATTGGCAGTTTTTTACTTTTATTTGAAAGTACGGATTTTTTACCAAAGGTAAACAAAGTACTGTTAGAATGCAAGTTTAATTTAAAAACATGTATGAGTACAAGGTAATTTTCATAACCAATTTTCAGTTTATTATTTTGAAAAACGTAAGTCAGATAAACCTTTGCTCCACTTTTCCCCATAATGCAATCTGAGTGCATCGAGTTATTTTTTTTTTTTTTACTGAATCTGAAACTACTTTTGACGCATAGAAAGTAAAGTTTTCAAAATTAAGATGGCACAAAAAGATTCCACAGTACATAAACTTTTCGAAATGACAGCCGATTACTTTAAGTACCGATTAAAAGTTCTTTACTTCAAAAAGAAATGAAAAAAGAAAGCGAGTAAACATCTAGACCATTCTTCATAAAACCATTTCTTTTGAATATTTTTAACTTATCGTATGAACGAATTTAAAGATGTTCTTTTTTTTTGTTTAATTAGGTACTGACATTAGTTTCTTCACATAAAATTTTGGCGAAAAATTTTTCTATTCTGCATCAATAAAAATTTTTACATTATGAGTTATGAACAATAAAGTTTTTTTACTTTATTCTGGCAGCCAAATTATGCAAGAAAAAAATATTTTCATCATAACAATTTTCCAGATAAAAACAATTCAAAAGAAGAGAGGGAAAACATGCAAATAAGAACAAAAATGACCCAAATACCGTGGAGACCAGCAATCTTGTTGCCATGGTAACAATCCTCCAGGCCTTCCGCCGATTGCCGCCCTCCGCCGACAGCCTGTAGAATAAAAAATACATAATATTTAGTAAGTAGAAACATGTCAAAAATTTCATTCTATGACAAAAAAAAAAAAAAATCAGAGAAAGATCACAGTAAAACTAAAATATCGAAAAATGATTCTAAAAAGTTGAAGGCATATGACCAAATATTTGTCATTTTTATTTTGAGAATAAAAGTTTCTACTTGAACGACTCGATCAAAAGTTGTATTATAAAAGAGTTACGTTCATCGAGATATCGTGTTTATTTATTTATTTGGATAATTGCTTTTAAAGAAAGTTAATGCAATCTGTATTCAGCGCCCTTCTTTGCTTGAACCTTGTTTGAACATTAAATTTAATTACACATTTTTTTTCGAAAATAAATGAGTATAGACATTACTCATTACTGGACTCAAAACATCAACTTGCTGAGCAGTGGATACCAAGGATAATTGTATAAAAAAGAGATGGTGTGCATAAAAACTTTGAATACAAATATGGTAGTAAAATAAATTGTATTTTATTAGGATGTATAACTAAACCTCTGAAAATAATGCTTTTTATATCACATATTAAGAACTTATACTTCACGAAATTGATTACATATTGAAAAGTACAGTGTAATGGAATTATATTTAAAAAAAAATACGGGAAAAAAATATGACAGGGCACTATGTGGGGCAAGTCGGGTCCCAAGAAGTGCTTGCTTAACAGTAGCAGAAATAGTATGCTTGAAAAGTTTAATGGCATCTTCGTGCTTAATTTTTCTGATAAACGATATTTTATTATATGTAATTAAACCACTGCAAAATGTCTCAATATCTTCTGTACCAAGTAAGAGCCTACACTCCCAAGAAATTCATTACATAATAAAAGTTCAACACAGCTGTACTACATCATTTAAAAGGGAAAAGGTATTAAGTAGTGCTATGTATGAGAGTTATTTTTACTGTTGTGCTGGGGCAAGTTGTTACATTATAACATATAACTTGCAAAAAATAAAGTTGTTTTCCTTGGCTGATTAGGAAAAAACGATTCGTAAACGAAAACTTCTAGAGAATTTTATTTTAACAGATTAGTTAACAAAAAATATTTCGAAGTTAGAATTTTGAAAACGGAAAGAACTGAGGAGAGAACTATTACTTATTTCAGTAAAAGCGACGGCCCAAACTAGAAAGCCCATAAAAATGACAAAATCATAACAAAAGCACATTACATATGTAAAATTACTGGCTTTATTATTATAAATTAAAATAGTTACCATAATAATTTATCCCGGTGAGTTAAACAGCATTGTCACACTGTGGTGCAACAAACCTTGCAACAAACTTACACAACATAGGATTGAGCATAACGTTTTTAGAAATTGAATTACCGTTCTGATATCCTTTAAAAATATACTACGTATCTACAATAGGGTTAGCAAACTTAAAAATATGTTTCGTAAAAATACTTGCAGTAATTGTTTCAAGAAAAGTTATCATAAGATTTTGTAACAACTAACCCTAATCTCCTGCATTGCATTGATTTCCAAAATTCGGGTAGAATTTAATAACATTCCATGATAACGGTACTGTTTAAAGACATAAGTCACCGTTTGAGAAATTATAGTTTTGAAAAAACCATGTATTACATGCTGAACTTAAAGATTTAAAAGTTAAAAAGGAAGACCTGGAAATGTAAAAGTACTGTTCAGGTAAATAAATTAAATTTCAAGGAAACTGCATAAAAATACCATTTGAATTCCACCACTTCATCATATGCTCGTTAAACATGCATTGGCATATAACAGTCCAACATAAATTACAATTAGAGCTAAAGAAATACTTCTGGCGTATTTTTTTTAACTGTTTTTTAAGTGTATGATCTATTTTCTTATTTCTCAGATGTAATTCTGCATTCAGAAAAAAAAGTCCCATCAGAGTTTTGAAATTACGTGGAACGAACAGATCCCCAACACGTTTTGTGCAATTTGCTTAACAAATCAGCGTCCCGGGAGAGTGAAAGGCAGAAAACGGAGAACTATTGATCCGCGAATACCATTGAATGATTTTCCAACAATGGCTGGAGAAAAAACTTTTTTCCATACACTCTGAATTTAAAGAAAATGATTTCGTACCTTTACGTTTTCCCAAAAATAATTTTAAAGAAAAAAAAAAACATTTGTCGCAGGTGTTTAGGAAGGTTTTTAAATAGATATCTATTATTTTAAGTAATTTTGCTACAGGTAGTTTTACAAAAGTTTGCATAGTTTTTTTCTTTTGAAATCAATATTTTTCTGAAAGTTAATGTAAAACAATTATAGAGTTTTACTCGGTTTTTGTTAACCCATTTTGTTACCCAAGTTTTTTAAACATTTTTTTTTTCAATTTTTATCTGCTTAAAACTCTTACTTGGAATGTTTTAAATACATTTTAGGCTTCAAATAGGTCACTGTTGCCATATTTATTAAGTTATTCAATGTTCTCTTTATGGGACACCAAATGAGCATGATTATACAAAAATGATGTAATCATTTTTGCAAACTAACATTACGGAAGACTTCGGTGATCTATTTTAAACAAATCATTTTAAAATGGTTTAATTTTATGAAAAATAAGTTCGCAAAAAACACCATCTTTCTGCTACTACCCATGCTGTATCGTTGTTTGACTGATTTACTCAAAAATAAATGTCAATAAATGAACTCTTATGTCCAGCTAGTGGCTTCGTATGGTTTTCTCAAGAAGAAGGAATATTCTACTTGTGAAAAACAGATTTAGTAAAAGGATACACGCATTTCAGGTCTTTGTCTGCAGTAACTAACAAGCGTCCCGTTTTTAGGCTACTGGGCATAAATGGGTTAATGAGCACTGTACGGTTGAGCTTTATCCACAGCTATTTAATTAAAACAATCACGTGCAATCCTAAGTAAATTCGTTTCCTACAAGGTGAAACTGTATTACTTTTTAAGCATAAATGATCGAAGAATATTAAAATTATTTCAGTTTTGCTGAAATTGTTAGCTGTTACATTAGTTATTAAGAAGTTTTTTTTTTTTTTTGATCAAAATTCACTTATATGCACAGCAGTATATAGTTGTTCTTCAAAACAGCAAAAAACGTACGTAAAGTTTTGAGCTTTACATCTCGTTGAATTTCATGGAAAATTGTATTTGATGAAGGTTCTTAGAAGTCTGTATAGTTATTACAAGGGTTGGAATAATTATTTTTTGTTAAAAGAAGTTAAAGCATACTACGCCAAACCGCTTCATGTTCTTAAAAAACACATGCAACGCTACTAGTTAATAAAAGATACAAATAATGTGATCGTACTCGTAAATACAAAATATGTTTTCTATTTAGTTTAACACAACAATAATGATATTCCTAAAATATTCAGACAACGTTAGTGAATAAGTTATAATTATTTCAAAACAAACATTTTCCATCAAAAACTGGACTGCTTTCAAAAATGTGTTTTTCGCCGATCATCTTTCATCAACAAATATCAAGAAGGCTTACTTGAATCTTTCAGCCACCCTGCTCTCTTAAATTAAGAGTCTAAAAATGTAATTTATTTAAACACATAGCTCTGAAAGATGTTTATAACCTCACCAAGAATTTTCATCTTCATTTACATAACAAGATCTTATGTCATCTTAATTTTCTTCTCCGTGTCTCCGGAAAATTTACAGCTCTTTGGAAGTACTACGAACAATCATATTTCTAGCGGTGACGTAAGGTTTAGAAAATTGTCTAAGCCGCGTATAATGTTGAGACATTTATTCATCATATGATTTCGTTTGTTTGTATGAAGTCGAAAGAAATGGTTAATGTGTTGCTAAAAGTTCGCTGAAAGTCGTATGCATAAAGCGCTTTGTTTCTTTGCTGCAATAAAGTAGTGTTGTTTCCTCTTATATATTTGAATAAATGACTTGAGTGCAATTGTAATGTCACAAAATTGTTCTGAAGCTTTTCAACTATTCGAATAATTCAACAAAATGTCTTAGCTTTTACATTTGCCTCTTAATCTTGTCAAGTGAAAAAATTCATAATTTTCCAAAAGTGTACACAATTTTGCTCACTACTGAATTTTTAGTCAGAAAGAAAGTTGTAAATTTTCCTGCTCAAAATGCTGAAGAGAGATAATAAAGTCCTGACAGGGATACAACCAGGCACTTATTTAGAGATTAAGCCATCTAGAAATTTTGGGTTTTAGTAAAAGTCCTCATATTTAAAATTAAAGATGAAAGGAAAATTAGGATTTGCACCCTTCCCTCCTTCCATGGGGAGAACTCTAGTCACGCTACACGCTACTGAGTTGATAGGAAAGACTAACTTAGTTTAGATGCAAGAGCTCTAAACAAATGGCTGGTACATATAACTCCTTTAGCTTCTATGGGTAGCAAAGAAAAGGTTTTAAGTTTTAAGTATTGGACACATACAGTGGAAGATGGCTATGGGAACTAAAAATTTATTATTTCTTTTACAGAAGAATTATTTTACCTCCGATTCTATTAAGGAATTTATCAAAAATTGCTAACGAAAGAAAAAAAAATGTATAAATGACTATCAGTACAAAAATCAAATAAACTAGACTTTATTTGCAATGAAATTACTTTCTAATAAAACAGAATACCGGAAGGGTATTTAGTTTCCAATTCATTCCTGGTACACACTTGCAAGGTCAATTTTATTTTTTAGCCACTGATGCTATTGACAGAAGATAAAAAAAAATCATTCATGTGCGCTAAGTTTCAAGACCAGCAGCTCATAAGAGCGTGTTAGTTTCATATCCATCAGGTTTTCACAAAAAAGAGATTAGCATAGTGAAAAATAAACTCTGAAGAGTTTTCCACTATACTAATCTCTTTAAAAATTCTACACAGCATATAATACTTTTGTAGTTTCTTCCCGGATTACTGCTTTTGGCAACATGTTAGTTCACCAGCTTTTATGATAAACAACGTTTAAAGTCCGTCAGGAGGAGCGTTGACTGGAAGTGAGCAGGGACAACGTGCTAGACTTGGATCGAATATGGACTACGATTTTGGTTTGATGACTCTTGGATTTGGGTATGTGTCTGTTTTCTTTTCTTTGTAGGTAAGAGCAGAAGGGTGGTTATTTAATTTGTCAGCTTACCTCATTTTATTCAAGCACAGCTTCAATTTTACAATTAAATAATACAAAATAAAACAATTTTTCAGTTTTACTGACTCAAATACAGTCGACGCTCGATATAACGACCATCTCCGTCCTACAGAAAACGGTCCTTATAACGAGTGGTCGCTACAAGAGGTAGAACATAGAGTATATTGGGATACAGTTGGGGGTTTTCTCAACCGGTCGTTATATTAGGATGGTCTTTATAACGTGTGGTCGTTATAACGAGCGCTGACTGTATATTAAATTTTATGCTTTTAAAACCGTATCATAATAAATCAGCTGACTTATTGATAACTGACCTCTTTTGAAACCCACAAAGTTTATAATATTTTGACCGCTGCTCCTGCTCTCTGAAGATTAGGCAGCACATTACTCATGTTGTTCTTTTTATATGTTTAAATTGTTTTTCAAATTTTCAAATGTTCTCTAAATTTTCAAAAAGTTTCTTAAAATTTCAATTTAATTTTATGTTGTTTTTTCCAATCTGCACATTTTCGACACTTAAATGGCTAATTTGTTTAGCTTCCATATATAATTTGCAATTAATATTAAGCTGCAATAAAAGCGCTCGTTAATTTTCAAAATTTAAATAATATCACATATCACCTTACAAAATGTACAGTTCCTAAAGATAATACGACTGGTGTAAGTATTACAGAATTATTAGTTTTTCTGATTTTTTAAGTGATGTTTTACTACTTGATGAGGTTCGTTTGTTAACGCACGGGAACCCTGTTATCCCTTGTGCACCCGCCAAGCTTCAGAGTATCTCTGAGTTATAAACTTATGAGAGATTTGGTGCAACTGCTCCTAATGACAATACCTTTTACCATGTTATGTTACGTTTGCGAAATGACCTACTTTCTGAAACAGATTCAACTACGTACCTTTAATGAGGATAACCAAGAATGAGAATCATTGTGTGGTATCGCCTCAAAAATGCCTTTTTGTTAAAAAATCGTCGCAAGAGGGCTAAATGGATCTTGCTGTGAAAGATATATGTACTGTTAATATATGTTGTCTTTTGTGAATAAATTTTTCATCATGTTCTCATTTCTCTTTCTAGCTCATATTAGAAAATTTATTTATTATTTGCATTATATTGCAAACCCAGTGTGATCTTGTTTCTACTATTAAAATGAAAAATGCCTCTAAATGTCAAATATTTCTTCTCCTCAATATCCTTAGTCTTGTCTCAATGTAGATCTTTAACATAGGGCTACAGTTAAACATCGAACCTATAATTTAGACATTCCTCGTACCGGTTAAATTATTGCAATTCTAAAACAAAACTGAATCCGTCCATGAACTATACTGTTATGCGTAGAAAGAAAAAAACAGTTATTGATTTCGAAAATAATTCTTAGCTAAGTAACTCGGTTTTGATGTTGCGAACTATACGCGATCAATGTTTATTCAATAAAATTTCATTCAAACAAATATCAAGTCTCAAACATTAAATCGAAAATTTCAAAGTCCAATAACAAATAACGCATTCCTGAGCATTAATCGAAATTTCGTAAAGACCTGATCGGAAGAAAATTAAACTACTGTTTTCGTATTCAGAATCTTGAAATAATTCCGAACGTTTAATTTGTCGATGTTTAATAAAGAACGAGCAATACTTGAGGCGTTTCCGCTCCAGAACATAAGCCACTTAGAGTTCGCATTTCGAATTTCAGATGTTGAATTATTTACTCACGTGGAGTAGGAGGCTTTTCGTAACAAGACTGCGTAATTTCGTCTCATTTGCACAACAAGCTCTTCTGTCATCTTAATTTCCCCCGTCATGTCAAAGGAAAATTTATAGGTCTTGAGAGACGTTGCAAATATCCGGTGCTCCCGGGAAGGTTGAGTTTTAATCTACAGAGGAAGCTCCAGTGATGAGTTGGTTTGCGTTGGTGATTTTATTTTACGTAGCTACGTTGCTTGGGTTGCACTGTATATACCTCGAAAATAAATGTAGTGTCACTTGAAGCGTATTCAACACATGCTCCGATAAAAAAACAAATAGTACGAAATACGCGGCAACATGCAGAAAAGAATAATTTGTTGACTCAAAAGTTAAATTTAGACCCCTTTGGATGAATTTTAACGAGCAAAAATTCAGTCTTTGTTATAACACGCGTAAACATTCCGTTTCACGGATTTTCTGGCGAGAAACCATATGGGGATTACTGTCTGATTTTCTTAGATAAAACCTTTCGCGTATTTACGCATGCGTCAGGTCTTCTCTGATCTTACCAAAATAGGGGGGAGAGGTAAGATAACAATAATGGGAAGAATAATAAGAAGCATTTTGAGCCGTATCAAATAACGTAGGACGATGCAAACTTCAAATAAATAGTTTAGTTAAATGTGTCAAAAGGATAGCAAATACAAGTTTTCAATGGAAAACATCGGAAAGTTCTCACTCACAACACATCACCCCTTTCTTAAGTGGAATGGTTACCACTTTCAAGGACGGACAGTATAAGCATAGTAGAGAATTAACCTCCTAATGTGATTTTCTGAGCATCATAGTACCTATGTCCCAATTTGGCAAAAATCTGACTTAAACTGTGTGGTTAATAAAAATAAAATTTTATAAAAAAAAGTAAAACCGACCTCAAAAACGCAGCTGAAAATAGCTCTAAAAAGTAAAAAATAAATTTATTCTTTGAACACCATCGATACTACTTTTAAACATGAGTTTTGAAGTCGGTGCCGAAACAGTTAATAAAATCATTCGTACCCATTGATTGTACCATTTGATTGATTTTTCCTCTCAAACAACACTTGGAATTGATTATGAAATATTTATGGCTGTTTTTATTATGAAACATGTAACTGAAGAATGGGCACGAATGATTTTATTAACTGTTTCGGCACCGACTTCAAAACTCATGTTTAAAAGTAGTATCGATGGTGTTCAAAGAATAAATTTATTTTTTACTTTTTAGAGCTATTTTCAGCTGCGTTTTTGAGGTCGGTTTTACTTTTTTTTATAAAATTTTATTTTTATTTCATTCTTTTCAGTGTAAATGTATACCCGGAATAGTGTCATGTTGCCATCGTGACGCTTCATCTCACTTTACTAAAGCGTCTAAAATTTTAAGCGATTGCCACTAACAACATTTTTTTTTCTTTTTAGGATTTATTTCTATGCTGATTTAATTAAAACATTTTTAAATTACTAGTTTTTTACCTGATTATGATTCTAAAACTGGCCTACAGGTTAATCCACAAAGTAAATATTTACCGCCGATTCGTTAGTGCATCACTAATTTTAAAATTTAAAAGTTTATGTGATGGGAGCCTGAAAATATATTTTTTTAAAAATTGGGGTACTCAGGACTAAATATGTTCTATCAGTAAAACTGCGATTTGCATGCCGCATAATCGTTCGACGTAGACAGTGCATTTTTTTTCTGCTGCTTGAAAATCCACCGACTCCGTCGAGCATCGAACTTAAGCTCTTGCGAATGAGAGCCCAGCGTCTTACCGCTAGGCCACTCTATCGGCGAGCTACTGTGACCTAATGGACATCAAATCGCAAGTGTGTGCGCGTGAAATTTGAAATTCAATTCATGCGCAAAGAGGGTGCGCATGAACGGAATTCTGAAGATTTCCCTCAATTTCTTCAGGGTTCCGTTCTCAAACCCCGCATCAGGGGACCATGGGACCACCAGGGAGGTGTACCCTTTCCAACAAAAAAAAAATTACCAAAAGCGGTCTATTCAGTAAAAAGTTATGCGTGGTCATACATAAAAAATAAAATATACCGGTCGAATAGAGAACCTCCTCCGTTTTTTCGTCGGTTAAAAAAGGAAAACCTACCTATTTGAATTCTTGACCTCAATGCCAAATTTGTCAAAGATCGTCATTGTCAAAGTTGTAAACCGTGGGCTTGTGTGAGGAACATACAAACACAGACACACCCACACATACAACCAATGTTTCAAAACAGTATGCTTGAAAATCGAATTGATTTGGAAACGAAGCAGTGTTGCATACAGTAAATAGAAATTGAAAACTGCTTTTCATTCATTTCTCTATCTGACTCGCTCGCTAATGGGTTTTCTAGCCCTTTAAAACCATTGCGTTTGCGGTAATGTGTAACTTTATTTTACATAAAACTATTAAGTCGCGACGTACATGATATGTCTGTCAAATTTTGTGGATATTGATTCATTGGATTTCGTGTAAATTGGATGATTTATCGCACCCCGGCAGCGAAATAAGAAGAATGGCAGCATATGATAAGGCTGTTCCGAAGTTTGGTTGTATTGTGTACTTAGCTTATTCTTCTACTCATTCTTTCCAAAGTACTTATTTTCCATTTTTATTCAAAACTCTAACTGCTTATTGCTGTAATTAGTTTATTGACTAATTTTGATTATCGATCTTAATTGGGTGAATGAGATTCTTTTAATTATTTTATCGAAACCTCTATTTTATGTTTGTTTTTAATAAATCTCTCTTACACATTTTCTCTACGTGAAACCAAGTTGTTAAATAATAATATATCATCAAATAGTCAGTTTTGTAACAGCATTTGTTTGCATTATGTTCTCAAAACCAACTACTATATTGAGTAGTAATTTTTGTAAGACATAGAACTTAATAATGTTTCATCTTCAGTCTGTGTTTTTTCCGAAAGAAAAAAAAAAACATGTAATTATTTAAAATTAAGGGGAAAATTAAATAAATAAATAATAAAAGTTCATCACTTTTTTCTTAATTTTTCAAACAAACCCTTACTGATATTCATTTAGGTTTAATAACTTTTGCGGAAAAGTTTTATTAATTAATAACGTTCTGCATATAAATTGAATGTTTATTATTTGATATAGAGAATGTTCCCTAGACATGTGAAGGGCAAATTAAAAATTTTATTGTCTACAGGCCCATTACATAACTTTCATTTACAATATTGTCCGAATCCAGCCGTCATATATCTTTATAATTAATAATACCATCTTTCATTAAGAGAGCTTTGAAGTAAAATTGGACGCGTAATGAATCACTAAACGCTTGTATTCAATTTTGGTAAGTAAAATCTGCCCTGATTAATCGTTTCAATCTGTGTTCGGAATTTGGAAATTATTCCGCTCAATCATGTCAACTGCGATCATTTCAATATTGCTCATAAATTTAAACTGTGGACATAAAACGCAAAAGAATAGGTATTTAGTAATCAAACTAGTGCAAGAAATCATAGAATGTTTCAGCTATGTTATGTAGGTCTTCCCTTGAATGTAAACCTAGAAGAAAGGAACCTAGTAGAATCTAGAGAGAAATGCGAAGAAAAGAATTATTCAAGTATTTACCGATGAGCTTTGGTGGCAAAATTTCCTGGCTTTCGCAAAAACTTTAAGAGTATTTCCAACGTATGACAAGTGTACTGTTTTGGATCAGAAAAATAGCTTTTAGCAAATGCGGATAAGCAATTAGTTACCTAAGAAGTCCCTTAGGAATCTGCAGATGTTAACAAAAAGATCCTCGAGTTGTGCAGTGAAAATTTAACTAGACACTTTACTGAAAATTGTTTCGACAATGGATAATCTTATATGTGTATGTGGAGGAGACATACCATTTCAATGGACAGTGATGGATGGACAGATTTGATGGCCGTCGAAATTCCATTTTGGGAGACTCTTTTGTCTATCACAGACTAAAAAGATGGAAAATATTTATCATGTACATTTTTCAACACCTACCGCGTGCCTATGGTCGTGGGAGGCAATCGTAATTGCGGCACTTGCAACATGGTAAATCTTTCACTGCAATCGTTGTCGAGATAGTATACGAGATAGTACTTTATACTACCGAATTCTCTTAATAATGAGGGACAAAATAAGATCATACATTCATTTAAACATAAACTTATATTAATTTGCCTCTGATGCAGTCATAGAGACAATCGGTCATATATCTAGTATTCTGCTTTGAAGCTCAAATAACATTTCAGGTTCTCCACCAAGTGATCAAAGAGGGCAATACTTTGCTGATAGCCATCATTATGGCATTAAAATTAAACGCTCTGTTACAGCTGAGAGTGAAGTGCCGAGTCCTGATAATGATATTAGAACTATCAAGGCTTGATCTATAAACTTACTGTCCAACTTACCATCCCAAGTGATACCAGATATGTTCGATCTGTTACGACTTTATATAGTAGCATCCTTATTATGACGAAATAATTTTGGGAATGCTAATTAGTAATTAACTTGAGGAATTTTCCTCCTCTTGAGTTGAATTTCAGGGCCAGCATTTAAGTAACCGCTGAAGCTTAAAGCAAATGATCTGAAAGATTGCTGCTGCTTAGGAAAAGAAAGTTCTTCACGTTAATCAAACCCAGAAAATACATTCCAGTAATCTAAAATTCAGAAACATAGGGAAATAAAACCTGAGATTATAACTTTCAATTTTAGCAATAACGGTATCCCATAAAATGAAACTGCCCCATGTGCGTCCAGTTCTGATTTTATATTTTGTACTAGGGATGCATCGATTAATCGGCCATAATCGGCCACTTCGCCGATTATTAATCGGCAAAATCGGGCAAATTAATCAGCCGAAAAAATATTTTCAAAAATTATTCTTTAAAGAATACTTTCATTAAGAAACTGTAATGAATAATCCTCGCAGTTGATATAAAGTTTTTTTTAATGAATTCTCCTGCTTTGAATACATACATGGACAAGGTTGCAACATTTTTCATGTGGCGATAGTGTTCTCCTTTGCACAGTGCTTTTATAAGCTCTAATTTTAAAAGAATAAAAGTATTGAATTAAATTGCTGCTAATTATTGAAAAATATGAATTTAAAGTACTCCTAAATTGGAGTGCTCACCACAGATTCCCCCTCCACCCCCTTTTTTTTGAATTTTTATGTCCAATTAACATAACTAACAATGTGTTAATAATATTATTGACAATAATATGAAAATTGGTTCTGAGAAATTTGATAAAATATTGAAATTATTTTGTGAAAACTAGAAAAAAGGGAAAAAAATCTTCTCTCAGAAATAAATTACTTACTATTTCAAAACTTGTTATTGTGTATGAGAGAAAAAACAGTGATGATAAGATTGGTAGTAGAAAACCAATCATCCTTATTATTAATCGGCTCAACCGATTAATCGCCCGATTATCAACAACCGATTAATCGGCCAATTTGCTTATCGGTGCATCCCTACCATACACAAGTGGCAGACTATATTTGCCAGCCATGGCCTACCTTTGTAAAAGAAAAAAGGGCGTATTCCTACT
Organism: Uloborus plumipes; assembly: GCA_038373865.1. Taxonomy (NCBI): domain Eukaryota; kingdom Metazoa; phylum Arthropoda; class Arachnida; order Araneae; family Uloboridae; genus Uloborus; species Uloborus plumipes. The sequence continues at coordinate 53,671 of JAXGGA010000651.1, forward strand.
CCCAGTATACTCTAGTTTTGACTTTGAAATCCTGAGTGGTTACGACGTTTAGAGTACAAAAATATTTTAGCATAAGGTTTTTTAAAGTTTGGTAGCAAAATCACATGCTTACCTCAAAGTAACAATTGTACAAATAAAATTGATCATTGAATTGGGATTCATGCTACACAACGGTTAAAGAAATATCAATTTGCACCTATTGAGTGTTTGACTGTAATCCATCTATAATTACAAGAAAAACAAGAAATGTGGCATCTATCCTGAATGTATTGATTCTTCCAGATTTACCTCCTCCGAGCGTTGATCTGTTCTGCATCAATCGCTAATCAGAAAAGCACTGATTCTTCTTTTTCTCTTCGCCTAATCACATGTCTAATTTTCCAACTGCTTTTGTTAGAAAACTACTTTTTTTCTTTCTAACTTTTTAAGAATTAGTTTGTTTAGTTATAGGTTTTTGAAAAATCATTTCGCTTCTTTATAGATTCATAAGCACCGTTTTATTTCCTTCAAGAATTTTAAGAGTAGTGTAAGTATGTACTTTATTGGTTTCCAGTTTACTACTGATGTGTATTTTTCAGATTTTTTTTCAGCACTTACTTCTCTTTTTTACAATTATTTCTAGTAATGACTAATATCTGTAATATTTTTTGCAGGAATGTTTTAGATTTATTATTATTGTTCATATTTGTTGCTGATTTACTGTTCAGTAAAAAAACAAAAAATGTTTTTATAAAAATAATGTATCTACGTAAAACAATAAAAATGCATTTTAGAAATACCACAGGGAAGGAAATTATACGACTCAATTACACCAGGGGTGTCCCGAACTGAAATTTGTAAGAAAGGGAAAATATTTCAGATTACATTTTTACGAGTCAGTGCAGGGTTTGAAAACGCCCTGCTTACATGGGTTTTTCCAAGAGTCATTTTAATGTATTTCTCTATTCAAACACTGTGCACCAACTTCTATTTTTCATAGAACCAGAGGAGTGCTGAAGAAACCTCTTGAAAAAATTCTTATTCAGCAACTTTGGAAAAAGCATTGTAATATTGAATGTTTTTAAGTGGTATTATCTTGTAAATTGACATTGAATTGAATTTATAGATTGGAATACTTTTGCTTATTTTGATCCAAGTATTTAAAAAAATAAATGAATGAATAAAAAATAAATAAGTAAAATTCACTCGCAGTTTTATTTTTAATACCTAATAAGTTGTCAGGAAAGGAAGATGGCAGTTCCTGGACCAAGTGCTGACCAAGACTAAATTATAACTATATTGATCAATACCAATTTCTAGGCTTGGTATTGGTCAAAATATTTATATTATTTAGTTTGTTTTTAAAATAAATGTTTTTAATTTGCCGTAATTTTTGAAAGAAACCCACTTTACTGTCAAAGTTCAAGTGGTTCCACCTGAAAAATCATGGGTGGGTCTTTTTGTGCTAGCGAACCCTGAATCAGCTGGTCACATGCTATCGTCGAGTCAAAGAATTATTGCCTCGTATTTCTGGTATGTAATATCTTAAAATTCCAACTGATAGTGTATAGTGTGAACCTGCATAAACCTCATCGGAAATTAATAAGGATGTTTCCATTGACCCCATATTTTCTGGGGTAAAAGAAAACATGCTTCTATTTCCTAACAAATAATCATGAAGTCAAATTTTTCTTGCCCAGATACTCTCTGCAGCCATGGACACATTGCTCAAATTTTGAAACTCTCTATTCATCCGAAAGAAAAGGGACGGATCTTAAGTTTAAACATTGAAATTTTGCTCTCTCAACTGACCCTATATCTTTTTTTTTTTAACCTTTGCAGTAAGTTCTTGCTGATCTTCACTAGAACTACTTTGCTCCATTTGAAAGACTTAATGTTTTATTGACTGTTTTGAAAATCATTTTGTCGTTTTCTTGTTTAGCTACTTTTCTCGCGATCATTTTCTATATTTTTGATTCCTTAAGAATATAGATAGACTGCTTATAAGTTTTATCATATTTGTTTTCTGTTTGTTTGGTTTTTTTTCTGAGCTACTATTTTAAATTCTTTATTTTCAGAAGTGTCTTACTCTGACGTTATTGCTTTAAAAACTCATTATTTGCTTTTATAAAAATTTCATCAGAGCATTATTTTTTCACATTACGTACTGACTTTTAGACTGATTAAATCTTTCCTTTTTCTGAATCAGCTTACTTTATTAGTCTTTGTTCAAATCATTCGTTATTTTTAATTGCTTTTTATAACTAATTTACTTTCTTAGTATTAAAAATCCTCTTCGCTTAATGTATCAAATATTAAAAACTCAAGCAGCCATTTAGGTAAATTGAAAAATCAGATGAAATTAAGGATTAAAATACTTATATAACAATTGCTTCATCGTGAATGATTATGAAAACTTTTTGCTAAACAATAGAGTACAAATTTCATTGGGTTATTTAAGTAGAATGAGTTATATGAATACTACTTTTCTAATTAAGTCTCAAACAAAACCGTAATATTTTTATTAATCCTAACAACATAACGTATAGAAAATATGACACAATATCCCATTTCTTCGTAATTTTGTGGGACTAAATCGTTTTTCATCTAAATATTCTTATTGAATTGCTTTGATCTGATTTCTAGCTTTGGGCACTATACATTGAATATTGTAATTTTTCAGTTGCAAGAAATGTTTTCAATAAAAGGTTTCGCCCATAACATTTCAAAAGTTATACTTTTACAAAACGACTAATTAAAACAATTGTTCTTCAAATGTGTGCATGCCGCTTTATCGAAGGTTCTTTTTAAAATAATACAATTTGATTAAATCTATAAGGATTTCACTAAACCATTTAATAGTTTGATTACCTAAAAAAATAATATATGGATACGAAATTCTCGTCTAAAATTGTACTTCTACGTACCATTTTAAATACAACCTATTTCTCTGTGAAATAAACTACTCGATCTGTGATTTATTTCTTAATTATATTAATGCAAAAATTTATCATTTCCGTTTCATGAAAAAAAAAGAAGTATTATGTTTAATATTAAAAACGAAAATAAGTGTTTTTTCCACTAAAAGAGGCATCTGCAAAGTCGAATTTCACTTGCGTAAAAGAATCTCGAACCTTTTCAAACTATTGCTGAAGCCAAAATGATCAATAACACTTGTAACACATGCTATATAAATGCGGAACTTAAATTTTTGTTACAACAAAAATTTAAGTAATGTGCTTAAAGTTCAAACACTTGTATTTCTCCCATTAAAAGTAGTACATAGTAGAACAATAACAATAGTAACAATAGTACATTGAAAATTCGGTCTAATGTGCACCAAAAAGTGACTGAGACAATGCGGGTAAGCAACATGTTTTTACACGGATTTTTTTTTTCGCCTTGTCAGAATGTGGCCGAATTTTTTGGATTCAAACGGGATAATATTGAGTTCTCGAAACTCTATTGTGTTTGGGAAATCTAGTTTTTTTATTATCAAAACATTTGCTGACAAAGCAGTAAGTAAGGGCTAAGACAGAAACATGCAATATACCGCCAACTCGGTTATTCCATCCAAGGACTGTAGTTTTGTGCTTATTGGCACTATATGAAAGTGCCAATAAGCACGAAACTGCAGTCCTAGAACGTAATGACCAAGTTAGCTTTATATTGCCATATTTGCTGATAGCTCCAAAAAGAAAAAAAAAAATCTTGAATTCATTTCACTTACGATTTTTTTCTTCTATTATTTTTTTTCCTTGCGCTTGTGTTTTAATTTCCAAACTAAGTTCTAGAATCTGTAAAACTCAAGTTGATAACTTTAATTTCGTAGATATGAGTTATGTTATTAAAGTTATAAAACGTGTTTTTTGTTTTAATCCCAATATTCAGACACAAAAAAAACGAAAAATTGAGGGAACCTCTTTGATAATCCGATCAGAAATAGATTCGCGAAACAACGCTTTGTATAGAAAACAAAAATCAATAATAATAAAAAAAAAAAAAATGTTTCTTTAGATAATCTACATTCCTTCGGGTTCAGAGGTATTACTCGCCTAAATACAACTGGCAAGAGTGTTTAGCTCTTCTTTTCTAGTACGTAAAAAAGTAATCCTTTCTCCGATCTGTTTTAAGACTGATCTCTCAAAAGTTTAAATTTCTTTCGCAGTTGCTCGAATACATGCGGATTAAAGTCCCTTTTTTTATATAACAGAGAATTCAAATTATGTTTTCTTCCTCAGACATTGAAAAATGGTGACAATTTTGCAAATAAACGTTCAATGTGGAATTTTTCGATAATTTCAGTGAAAACTTTCTCAAAAAGATTTTGTATTTTGAAATTAAAATAAATTGTTGTTATAAATAGGCACCTATCTGAAAACCGACTACTATACAAACATAACTATTGCGCATGAAAACAAATGCAAACAAAAGCAGCTACTTATTTTCTAAATCTCTTTTAGAGTAAGTACAAATACAAATATAGGGGAGAGGGGGGCACATGAAAAAAGAGGCCCATGTGAACAAATGATATTTTACCACATTGACATGAAGATAAAAATCTGAAAAAAAAATTTGTAGATGGTAATACAAGTACTTTATCTTGTCTGAAATTTCAAAGATCTAAACCATTTTGTTTTTTAGTTGTCAAAGATCTTATCTTTTGGAAGGTGCCAATACACTTTTATGTTCCAGTTCTCAGAGTAAAAACACATCCAAAACTTTTTTTTTTTTTTTGTGATTTGAACTTTATTCGTTTTAAAGTGGCATTAATAAAGAAAGTTTTCATGCACTATTTAAAAAAAATAGAAAAAAAAAAGTTTTTTTACCAAATTAGGGCTAAGTCGAGATAAGGGGCACATGTGAACACATTATGTTGGGACAGATGTGAACAGTTCATCTGCGCCCCATAATGGTATTTAGTAGTTTCAATTTCAAAAATTGTTGATTTTTTCTATGTATTGAATGGTCTGATTAAAAACTATTGAATAATTAAAAGTTTCAATATTCAATATTTAATTAAAATCTGAGTTAAAATCTTTGATCTAAAAGAGTTGCAAAGAAAAAAAAGTAAAACTTGCTAAACTGTTGAAAAATTAACAGTTAAGAGTTGCAGTAAGTGACGCTGAGTCTAAAATTAGTTTTGGAGACAGCAAATATCAAGAAATTTGTGCTGAAGTCAACCTCGCACCAGAAAATGTAGCTATGAATGACTTTGTCCTGATAGAATTCATTACCAAAAAGACAAAAATTCATTTTGAATAAAACTTTTGTGTTTCCAAAAACAGATGATACATCGATGGTAAATACTCTGATGATATTCTGCTAAAATTACCGCCACTTTCAGTTTTAGGTGGCACATATCGAGCTGCATCTTCTGTTCCCTTTTCTGAAAAACTTGAAGGCTACAATATTCGTTGAATTGAGCCAATTAATCACGTTGAAAAAATTCTTTAATATTTTCATTGTAAGTGTTTGTTAATGTGTAATAAGCAGTATACCTAAAAATATGCTTAGGTGTATTTTATTTCTATGTATGTATCAGTGTTTACTTGTGCCCCAGGTGTGTTTACAACTGCCCCCTACTGGGGCTGATGTAAACAAATTTTAACACATTTTAGACTTGTTTTTTCGGCTGGATTTCACTGTTGAAGAAGGGAGGTAGCTGCATGAAAATATTTAGCAAATGTTTGATTTATCATGTATAGCACTTGTTTCATTTATATCTCAAATTAATAATGAGAAATATACAAAATGTCATTTTTGTTTACATGTGCCCCCCCCCCCCTCTGCAAAAACTAGTCGATTTCTGGAAACAATATAACTACAACAATGCGCCTGTCTAGAAACTCCATTATGTCTTTTATAATTGAAAATTGATCAGGATTACCAACTCCTGATAAGAGGAACCGGGAACCGTCTCTTTTTTGAGCAAAAGTCACCAAAATGTACTTTAATCCATTTTCAAACGATGCCCATCCAGATACCAATTTCGTTGGAATCTTCTAGGTAGGTAGGCTAATCTAGGAGGTAATGTCCAGATGACATATGTAATTTGAAATGAAATGATTTACGCCTATTAACAGATCACTAACTACACTGTATTAAATGAATGTTGTTTTTACAGTATAATACTGCTGATTCTTTAATTTTACATTAATAAATTGCAAAATTTCTACCTTTATAGTACTAAACTGTAAAATTGCTAATTTTACAGTAATAAACTGTAAAATTACTAATTTAAGTTTATTACCGTGCATTTTAAGCTGAAACCTCTTCTGCCAGTATTATACTGTAAAAACAACAGTTCATTTTTTGCAGTGTAGTTTACAGATTACCTGATTTCTGCACTTGAATGATATCATAAGGAACCCCAATACTGCCGTGGGCAGGTAAACGGCAGTATCTACAAAAATGAGTTTTTGAGATAATTGAAGAAACGCGTTTTTGATTTCCCACAAAGATCAATGAAACATTGAACTTCGAACATAGGCGATACTATATGTTTATACCGATATATTTTTTGGGTAATCGATTGAATTTTGATTTTGCAAGCGCATAGAGAGGTAAAGCAGATACTGCCGTTTACCTGCCCTTTTCACTCTGATTGTCATGCGGAATTGACTGGCAGTCAGCAGTAACTGCACAGTATGCTACTAAATGTCCTGTATTTACATATTCGACAACATGCGGAGTAGATATGTTATTACGAAATAGATTATTGCATTGTGAATGATATGTTTTATTTAAAAATATACATAAATACCGTGTATCCACTTGATATAGATTTAATATAAACGAACGCGAAATAAAATTAAAAAATATAATGAACTGGAAATATGTATTATGGAAAATATGAAGCAAAACTTGATGATTCTTCAGCCATTTTTACTTCCTTTTACTTAGTAAAGGAAGTATTGTGATCACAAAGAAAATTTCACTAAAAATTTGGTCTAAGTTTTGATTTTGCTCACCCCCGAATGAATGTTGAGTTGTTTTTTCGACCTATCAGCACATGCATATGTACTTACTAACATATAAACAGCCGAAATATCCTTTTCGACCATGCCCCAATTAATTACGACGAGTTTTCTCGTGACGTCTGTATGTATGTATGCATGTGCGTAGGTATGTATGTATGTGCGTATGTATATATGTATGTATGTCGCATAACTCAAAAACTATATATGCCGTAGAAGCTTCTAGTTTGGTATGTAGGCTCTGAGGGTGGTCGTTGTGCACCTCCCCTTGTGGTTGCATTCGAAGGTTCCCAAGGGGGTCTTTTACCCCTTTGTGGGGTAAATCAATGTTAATTTCAATGCAGATTGAGTGATATGATTTGGTGCAACCACTTGGCGATATATAGAAAAACTTTTGGTCGCCAAGTGTTTGTCGCCAAGTTGGCGAAAAAATGACTTTTTTTTAAAAAAAATTTGGATTCAATTTGGCGCTATTGGGCACATTTTGCAAAAAATTCACTGAATCATGTTAAAGTCGGCGATATTCAGAAAATAAATCATTGTAAAACATTATTTTGCATTGATTCGTGACAAACTGTGGGTGTAAATGTTTGAATTGTTATCTTGCTCACTCTAATGCACTATTTTAACACTTGAGGCATTTATTATGGAATTTAAACGTAAAAGGAAGTAGTGTTTTAAAATTACTACAAATCAGTTAATGCTTTGTACTTTGCATCAAAACAAGAAATCACTTTGAGAAAAAGAGCGCTTGAAATGCTTGTTGTGCTGACGATTTTTTTCATAGTACTATTAAAAATGCAACAGCTAGGGATTAAACTGCAAAAACTATCGTCTGTTAGTATAAAAGCAACTGTAATTAAAAGAAAACAAACAATGTAAGTAAAATCATTTCATTGCTGCATTTTTGTTTGTCGTCTGCCAAGTTTGGCTTGTGTATCTTTGAAATCGGGAAAGATATTGTCTGCTAGTGGAGAAAAACTTTATTTGAAAGAAAAAAATCTGGTATGAACCCCACACTACTTCCTTCTACGTGTAAATTTTTTTAGTAGACGCCTTAAGTGTTAAAATAATGCTTGGAATGAGTAAGATGATAATGGAAACATTTACGCCCCAAATGTACCACGAAACAAAGCAAAAAATGATTTACATTAATTCATTTTCTAAATATCGCCGATTTTAGCATCATTTAGTGGATTTTTCGCAAAATACTGATAATAGCGCTAAATTAAACCCAAACCTTATAAAATAAATTTTTTCGCCAAATTTGTCGCCAATTTGGCGATATGTCACCAAGTTGGCGACAAGCACTTGGCGACTAAAAGCTTGGCGATATATCGCCAAGTGGTCACGCCAATTTATATCACTTAAGTCTGCTTTGATATTAACACTGACTCACCCTTAAAGGAACAAAACACCCCCTTAGGAACATTCAAGTGCAACCAATGACCTTCCGTGACTTCCCATTAGGGCACCCCTACTATCGCTTAGTTTAAGTACAAAGGAAAACAGTTTTTGCGGCTTGATGCAAGTTTTGCACAGCGATTCATATTATGTTCATCCTGCATACATGCAGATACTGCCGTTCACCTGCCCACAGCAACGAAAAATGCAGTTACTGCTAATTACCATTGGTTAAAAAACAGTTTTTTTTCATCGGAAACCAAAAAAATATGCTTGTGCCATAAAACTAATGTGACATAGATTTCAAAAATGCAAAAAAAAAAAAAATGAAAATCGAAAAATTTGCAGTTACTGCCCTTTACCTGCCCACGGCAGAATACATTAAAATACTATCTCTAAATTGGAATTAAAATAGTCATCATAAGTTAAGTTATTTTCCAGTAATAAAAAAGCGAGAGGGGGGGGGAGCAAGCACGGCATCAGAAATATTTTTCTCTAGGAACTATTAAAGTGTCATCATAGAAAGTTCTGCAATTAATTTGTCATTGTTAGAAGCACCACGCATATTTCAGTGCAATAAATTTTAATGTGAAAGTACCGTATTTAGTTATTCAATTTGGGAGAAAACTGAGTCGTCATTTTTTCAAGAAGGGGCCAGCAATAAAAGAGAATTGTTCAAAGAAGAGTAAACTATGCATTGCTGGCATAATGCGCTCACTCGAAAGATTAGTTTCGAAAAAGAATTCATAAAATGTTTTCAAGAAGCTTAAATGGCTTTCTTTTGAAACGTTGTATGGAAGCAACAGTTCAACACTTGGAGAATAGAACTGAATAGAAGAAAAGTGTTCTGAGAAATTCCATCTTAACTGCTCCCTGAGGGAAATTTCTGAATTCTTTTCTGTGTTTACGTGCTACGAAAGAGTCATTTTTTGAAGCTATCAAAATAAAAATTCTGAAACTCTGGAATATTTGGAACATTTATGAAATACAATATATATTTTTTGAATTTAGTTAGTTCCCTTGCATGACTGGAATCGCAAACGATTCCCTTAGAAAATGAGATCCTTTAAAGCTTTTATGACACGAAGAGAATAAAATGTTTTGCTGTCAATACAGACTTTTCCTTCAAACTAAGACTATGCTAGTTTTGTACTAAAACGAAACCAACCGAGTTGTAAACAAAACAATCTTGATAGTAGGTATGTAGGTAGGTGGAGTTACCTTGGAATACTTTTTACTTTGTACCCTTTAAGTTTATATTTACTGGCAATAAAATTTTAAAACGAATTTCGCTCAAAACATTAAACTTTCATCTGCAACTTAGATACCATTTCGGTAATTGAAATTGAAATGTTTCAATACATAATTCGTTAATACTGAAAAAACTAAATATAATTAATGTGATGGTGTAGGGGAGACTAAGGGCTAGTGGGAACAGGCGTACGTTGTTATACTTCGCAGCAACTTAACTTGTCAGTGACGTCACTACGGGCGGAGCCAATAAGAGCTCACATGCAGTCAGCGGTCTCCTCTAATTCGCCAAGTAGGCTGTGACGTTTTATCTAGCTCGTTTTTCATAGGCTAACGTCACGCTGTTGGCTCCGCCCGTAGTGACGTCACTGCCAAGTTAAACTGCTGCGAAGTATATAGCGACAGCTGTTGCCAGATAAACAAAACTTGAAAATAAACATACGGTCACGCCGCCACCTGCCTCGCCGGTAACTTTGAATTGGGAATCAGTCTGAAGATGGGTAGGTTCCGGGTTCGAATCATGGCTCTGGAATGGATGCACTTTCTCTCTCTTGTCCTTGTTATTTCTTTGTGTAAATGTGTCGTTGGGCTGTGAATGGCTTCGTACCCTGTAAACGGATCCTTATGGAATGTGCGTACTGTGAAAGTCAAACTTCACACCAAACAGTGCAGTTGGAAAAGTGCAGCAGAGCACCCCAAACTGTCGGCCTACTGTCTGATCTTCTCAGGTAAAACCTTCCACGCATTTACGCATGCGTCAGATCTTCTCTAATCTTACCAAAATAGGGGTGACAAGTAAGATAACAATAAGGGAAAGAATAGTAAGAAGCATTTTGAGCCGGATCAAACAACGTAGAACGATGCTCATTTCAAATACATAGATTAGTTGAATGTGTCAAAAGGATAGCAAATGCAAGTTTTAAATTGAAAACTTCGGAAAGTTCCCACTTACTACCAATTGCCCCTTTTTTAAGTGGAATGGTTCGCGAGTGCTAGGCGCGGCTTTCACGGATGGACAGTAGCTGGCACAAGACAACAATAACTAAAACAACCACCGGCCATCAAGCAGCACGCACCTATGACGTAGCACTTTTGTGAGAGAAGTTAGAGAACGGTGTTGTCAAAAATGCACACTTGTAACATTTTGATATTTTAATAATATTAGGTACAATATGTTTTAATGAAATTGAAGGCATGTGTTGCTATGCAATATTTGACCTTACTCTTTTCTTATATGGCATGTTTGCGTTTATCCATTTCCCTTGGTTATTTTCTCTATTACACCTTAAACCAGACCCATCTTTTCGAATTTTTAAATGGGGAGGGGGTGAGGGGTGGAAACACACTGTAAAATTTATCAAAAAATGGCAAAAATCACGGCCACTTATATGCAAATGCATTGATTTTTCGAAGCCGGGAGCGGGCAATTCACCTCTCAGAGTCCCTAAATGACGGGTCCCCCTTAAATTTCGTTTTTGGCGTTGAGGCTGAAAATGATATTTTGTTCCGGGTGAGGTTGTAAAATGTTACTACTCGCTCCGTAAATTTTTTTGCTGACAGGAAATCAGGAGCTTTAACTAATACACCAGAAAAAATGCATCGGCACTAGAACGAAAAACAGCGAAAGAAACTGGAAAGTATAATTAAAGGACGAAAAGCAACTAAAGAAGAAAGATCACTATGTACGTAAAGAACATGTGAGCCAAGAAAAATTGCAAAACCGGAAAGTACAGTTATAGGAGGTAAACGAGCTAAGAAAACAGTAGTGTTAAAAAAAAAAGAAAAAAAGGTACACTATTCTGATAAGAAAGTCTACAAGGTGAAAAATTATTCTTGTGTGATATGTTAAGAAGCATTTTCAAAAGCATGAGGAATGGACACAGTGTGTTCGTTTCAAGAAATGGTAGAGCTTGAGATGTGATAAAGGATTTATATCTTACGTGTTATTGAATTGTGAAAGTGATTCTACACTAATGATTATGATGACCAAGCTGAAGTGTTTCAGTTCTGTTTGATTCTTAATTTTTCGGCCCAAGAATTAGATACAATTTATGTTTTATTGATAAAGCTTAATTTATGTTTTATTGAATTTTATTAAGTATATGTTAAAAAAAATCAGCACAGCTATTATCGTCTTCCAGATTACAAGTTTCTCTATAATGAAGAATAAGACGAAATGCAAAACGATACAAAAGTTTTGTATGAATTACTCGTAAGTTCAAAATTTTGGTTTAGGTAAAAGGTTAACACATTTTTATTCTAATGAAGTATAAAGTGTTTCATAGAACTTGTAAGCATTAAAATTCATGTGTTTATATCCTAACATTTTTTACAAGGTTACTATTGCATTTAAAAGCTGAAAAATATGACAATTTTATTTTGCGAATATTGTCTTTGCTCAAGGTTTTCAACAACCAGCTACACTGTTATCTCTCATTTCAAAAAAAGTGAAATTGTCACTTAATTATATTGCTCTTCCACGAAGATAAAAATGTTATTGGAATTTTATAATTTTATTAGAATTTTGAAATAGTTAAATTGAAGAATGAATTTGTAATTCATTATTGGCAATATTAATTAAGGTCTGATTTCCTTTATAAAATCTAGCTCCAGTATATACCTCGGCTTTCCGCTAGCTTTTTGACTTCAATTTCACATACTTGGCACGGTTTGATTCCTTAATGTCATAATCCGAAATACCAGTTTCTGAATTTCTAAGAGAACATTTATTATTTACGCCTCCGTCCAGTCACGTCTCCCATTGGGCGGAAAAGAAAAGGGAGATGCGCGTATTTCTTATTTCCTTTCGTTCAATGATTTAAAACTCATGCCTATCATGTCTACACTGCAAAAAATGTACTGTTGCTTTTACAGTGTAATACTGGCAGCCGTGTTTCCAATTTAAAACTGTAAAATGCACAGTAATAAACTGTAAAACTAGAAATTTTACAGTTTCTCACTCTAAAGTTGGAAATTTCAGTTTATTGACGTTAAATTTAGCTGTATTATTCTGTAAAAGCAACAGTATAATACTGGCCAGTTCCAGTACAGTTTCCAGTTTGAAACTGTAAAATGCACGGTAATAAAGTGTAAAATAAGCAATTTTAGTTTATTACTGTAAAATTAGCAATTTTAGTTTATTACTATAAAATTAGCTGTATTGTGTTGTAAAAACAATATTCATTTTTTACAGTGTATCATATTTCAAGGGAGGGGCAACTGATTTTTTTTTTACTTGTCCATTTTTTAAAACTCGTATCTTTGTAAATACATGTTGATTACAAATGTTTTGTTCTTCAATTTCGAAAACTGTCCAGATCAGAGCCCCAAATCCCCACCCTTTCTCTTAGTATCAGCGAAGATCGTCTACAACTGCCTTTTCAGAACTTTAAAATTGAAAAACTGTTGAAGAAGGGAGGGGCGATTGACCCTGTCGACCCTCATTTGTACACCATTCTTGATCTGCAGCAAAGCATTATGTAATTTCAACAAATTTCAAGGGAATAGTAGATTTAAAATCCGCAAATGACCTACCCCCATTGTATTGAACAAATAAAATATAACCAAACACATGTTTTTAAAATTAGTTACTTGTCGTTACTATTTTTTAACTGTAAAATAACTGTAAGGACCCTGCTCCACATTGACGTAAAACAGAAAAATAAAGCAGAAACGTAAAATGAATTAAATGGTATTCCTGTGGAAAGTACCCGGATTTTCGGTTTCTATGCCTTCGGCTTCGGTTGCGTTTTCTGCTGATGTGAAGCAGGGCCCTTAGGAATGTTATGATTGATTTCCTTGTCGGCCGAAAAATAAAAAAAAGCATTTATTTTTGTATACATGCAAAGCAGACGCGTTGATACATAAATAAAATATGCCTACAAGAGTTCAATATGCTTTTATGCATTCCCTTCATTTCAAAACTTTTCAGTATGGATTAAAGGACGCTACATACTTAATGATTTTATATCGAAAAGCAACGAAAACCGCTTACATGCAAATGCATTGATTGCTCAAAGCCCCGTCTCGACCCTCTAAATGACGGGCCTTCGTATATGGTTGCATAAAGTCTATATTCCTGCGACAAAATGAGACGTGAATACGTTTCGTATAGCTAGAAAAAGACTAAAACCATAAACCTAAAAACTCAAGAGAAAATATTATTTTTATTATTTTAATCCTATTCTGTCCTCTGTGACTTAAAAATTACGTTTTCCGCACAATTATACATTATGTAACGAGAGCTGGCATCTGAAAGAAATATTAATTTCCCACTCTCCGCACTTTTCCCCTTATGGTTGTCATCGCTACTGCGCTGTGGATTTTTTCCCCACTTAGCTTTTGCAGCAATTGTTAAATGCAAAACGGTTAAAATTGCTTTGGGAGAAAAAAATTATTCAAAAATTCTTTTTGAAGTATTTATATATCAGGTCTTGCTGAAACAAACTATTAGCACTAGATTTTTTAGAAAAGTTTAGAAATAACTGAGATACGATGATATAAATAAAATAGCCTAATGCGAAATAAATAAGCCTAATGCGATAAACATAAGATTAAATAAATGAAATGCCTCAACAGCAGTGCATAAAAAAGAATGGAGTTGTTTTCTTTCGTACGGCTTTCATAGAGACGACGAAAAATTTCTTAGCTTCATACCCTTATTTGAAAGTAACAGGGTTATAGTTCATTTTTAGTTGTTCAACTTGAATCGTTTCAATGCAACAAAATTATTTTTATTGCAACTAAAAAATTCCGCTTTACTTATCAACATTGCTTTGCCACCTCATTCCCTACCCAAGCATTTTAGAATTCCACGCAAGGACGGTTTCAATTGCAGTAAACCAGCTTCAACTAGAACAAACAATACTTGATGCATCATACAAGCGTTTGATATTGAGAAATAGTTTCCTCCCCTTTTTTAAATTTATAATGCCACAGAGTCAAATTTTCAGCTTTGAAATCAAGTGACAGATATAAATTATGAATGCACTTCTGTAACTTTATAGCGTCGAACTCGAAATGCTGCAACGACTGTAGCAGTTGCTTTATTAGGTTAGAATACAAAATTTATGCTCCAAACTTTTCAGTTTGTGTGAAGTGAAATATTCTGCGTAAATTTAATAAGAAAAGCGGCAGAAACTTCAGATAAAATGTAAAATGTGTCATAGCTACTTAGTGATTTTGGTCGGGTATTCGGAGGGAATTTACACAAGTGTATACAATAAAACAGTGTACCGTACATGCAAATAGCAGTATTAAAACATTTTCAAATTTTCTCTCGCTTTTTGGTTTATATCTTGAAAGGTTACATTTTCAAGTAACTCTAAGTTTTATTATTTGTTTATGTACATAGTTAAAGTTCTATTTACAAATGGGATAGCTCTCATAAAAAACAGGAATAATACAAAAAAAAGAAAAAAAACATTCATTTTATAAGATTGTCTTCATATTTAATGAAGTACTTGCATTCACTTTTTTTGAAACCAATATCGACGGAATTAAGCAAAATATAGGTACCTAACGTTACTAAGGATGACCTAAAATCTCATTTTTAAAACAAATTTCGTAAAACTAGCGGGAGAAGGTGCCGAAGCTCTCGATCTCCTAACTACACTAAAGATGGTCTTATATCCGCTTAATAAACAACTTCAATTTCAAAAAAATTCCTAGAGAGTGCTTCAAAATCATATCTTTTCTTCTAATGTTGACAAAGATTTAATAAAATTGGACTCTATGACTTGAATTTTGGAAATTTTCTCGGGTAATGTCTCTTAGCCTATCATTTCTGAAACATCTTCAAAGATACTCTATAATTGCGTTTTTAGATCAGCAATTTCAAAAAAAAAAAAAAAAAAATCCGAAGATAAAGCCACCCCTCTAACACCTAGCATTATCAAAAGTCGCCTTAAATTGAACATTTGGAAATTCAATTTCGAAAAATCCCTGGATTACTTTTGAACTCCCCCCCGCCCCCCGCTCTGAAAGGGTTGGCTGGCGTACGTTACTGGTCATATCTCCTGCTTAAATAAAATCCTGAATTAACCAGATTAAATAGACATTGCGAATAAATATGTTTACGTATACCTTCTTAAAAATACACGCAGAAAGGCAAAAAAAAAAAAAACTGCTTTTAGAGAGTTCAATAGAAAGTAATTAAAGAGGGGGTACATAAGATAGAACTGAATTAACATATACCTTACTTTTAATAGAATTTTTTTGTATTAAATACACTATACACACATACATATTCATATTTTAATACAATCAATATTCTAAATCATTTTCATAACCTGTGACAATACATTTCACCCATGTAGAAATACAGCCATGAATAAATATTTTCACTTTATAATCAGTTTAAGCATATGTCCATAAGTCAGACCTTGAATAATTTTCTTGCGCATGTTTACATATAATTTAGATTTCAGAGCATTCAAATATTTGCTAGGAACGTGATTGCGCTTTTAAATAATCGACCTTACGAGAGCATTAGCACTAAAACAAACAGGGATTATATGCGTTCGAGAATTTTATTCATAAATATTTTATTAGGCGTAAAAACCGTTGAAACGAAAATTACTTTTAGTTTGAGAAATTCATAAATGCTATAATATTATAATCATTTTTCCCGATTTAGTTTTAAGTGTAGATTTTTATTTTATTTTTTTTTCAATATTAAGGAATGTAGGACAATATTTTAAATTAAGAAAGTTCAGAAGATTTGGCAGTTGAAAGATATGGAAAAAATACATTTCTTTCAATGAAATGCAAATACCTTTGTGCTTAAAGAATATAAATTAATTTTTGAAAAAAAAAAAAAAATAGAACCAACTTCAAAACTTAAACTGGAATTTGCTCAAAAAAGTAAAAAATAATTTCATTTGATCACCATCGAAAGTGCTTTTAAACATAATTTTTGAAGTCGGCGCAAAAACTATAGGTACAATGATGTTTAATCATATTTCGCTAACATTTTTCAGAAAAACCATTCAAAATTAAAAACAAAACATTTGTATCGTTACACAAATATGTGGTTATCAATGTAACGTATTATTCAAATAAAAGGATATTTTGAAAAAGAAAAAAAGTGAACAAACTTCAAAGCTTCAGTTGGAAATTGCTCTAAAAAGGAAAAAATGATTTAATTTGATCAACATCAAAACTTCGTTTAAGCTTGATTTTTGAAATCAGCGCAAAAGCAACAGACAGAATCATACGTAAGTGCATATTGGATCCGATTTGTTCAATATCATTCGAAAGGTCTAATGACACGGAGATGCCACTGCTGCTGGTAGCTCCGGCATCTTGCCCCGCCCGCTGGAGTTTCAGGAAAAGTTGTCAGTTAATCCCCATGTAACAACACATAAAGGAATTGCATTGATAAACACATAGTTCGGTAACGGTACAAATGTTTTGTTCTTAATTTTGAATGGTTTTTCTGAAAAATGTTAACGAATTATGATTAAACATCATTGTACCTATAGTTTTTGCGCCGACTTCAAAAATTATGTTCAAAAGCACTTTCGATGGTGATCAAATGAAATTATTTTTTACTTTTTTGAGCAAATTCCAGTTTAAATTTTGAAGTCGGTTCTATTTTTTTTTTCAAAAATTAATTTATTTCATTCTTTTTAGTGTAAATATCAATTTAAAAGTCGTAAAAACTAAGTTAAAGCTCAGAAAAATGCAGTCACAGTAGCAACAGTTCATTAAAAATGCAAGTTTTATTAAACAAAACTCTTGGTAGAGGTTTAACTTTTTTATTATAGGTCAAGTAGGTAATATTATTAAAAATTTGTGTCACTTTAATGGTCGTTCATACCCCTCCCCCCCCCCATGCAGCACAAAAAACATTACACAGCAGATTTTGCCTGATAACTCAACACTCATGGTGTTTGATACATTTCATTTGTTTGTAATGATGTTTTTTGGTCACAACCAATATGAAAATCACAAAAAATAGCTACTTTAATTTTTAACATATATTTATCATCTTCAGAACAAAAATTAAACAAACAAAAATTAACATAATATAATTGATTGTGTATATATTTTTTGGAAAAATAATGCCACAAATCAAAAACCATTCATTGCCACAATCGATACATAAAAAGTCTTAATAATTCACAATGTATATTGTAACCGAAAAAAAAAATTTAATTCGTAATCTTTTAGTTTTGCGTCATCCATTACCTCTTTCGTAACGATATTACATTGATTTTTGAAGTCGGTTAAAAACAACCTTCCCTCCATGGGGGTTCAAAGCCCATAAAGATGGCGCAAACGTCCATAAGAAAATTCTACAGCATCGAAGGACCCCATTGCCAATTTTGACAAAGATCCGACCTAAACTGTCATTTTGTACTAAAAAAATGGGTAGATTCCCATGGGGGATGTACCTGCATAAGGACATTACAATTATTAAAATCATTCAAAAAAAAAAAAACATGCAGGTGTTCAAAAGAAACCTTGCAGACCTGGACTCGATCTCATTCCATCAGGAACTTCAACCTGACGCGCATAACCACTTGACCATCAGGTTGCTCATTGAAGTAGGGATTTACGATTGCGCATATTGCTTTAAATAACATGAAATGTTAGTTTTTCGATCATAACTTTTTTTCTAGTGAACAAATATCGTCATATGAGTACATGGTACCTAAGTTACACCATCTCCTATCGATTAAAAAAAATCGTCTAAATCGGTTCAGTAGAGCAGATGTTATGTACGAACAAACAAAAGAAAAACATACGCTTTGAATTGAGAACCTCCTCCTTTTTTGAAGTCGGTTAAAAAGCAAATAAAACAACTTTAAAAGCACAAATGCGCAGAAGCACTGCAGTCAAGTATTTCAAAGTTACGCCTATTTCAATATACAAAACTTGTGCTTATGGCTGTAAAGACAGCTCAAATTTTGTGCACTAAAAAAAAATGTTCCTTGTAACGCTGAAATACGTATCGGCAGAGCTCTTGAGAATTTCTGCTTTTGACGTTGTTTCATTTGCTTTTACATCTAAGAAACGTTTGCAATACAAAGCTTCTAAATTGCTTAAATATCAGAAACATGTTATTCAAAGGAAACTTACTATCCAAGAATAATGTTGATTAAAAGGACAATGTTTAAATGCTCAACAGCTAGTTTTCTTTATTGTACGGCACTTAGCTTCCTTTTGCTGATTTTGCGATAGCGAATGCTTTGCAATTATTGCAAAACATTGCACATTTTTCAAACCTTTTTCCCAGATTTTATGCATGAACCCTAATACAGATGAGATTAAAACTTAAGAGTATTGGAATGTGATACAATGTCTTTCTTTTTATTACATTTCAGGCACGATTTCTATTCTTATTTTATTCATTTATAGTATTTTAACATTCTGAGAGTTTATGGGTGAATATCAGGAAAAGTGCCAATTTGACCATGGAAATTTTCAATTTTTATATATACTCAGAAAATTAAATTAATTGGGTATTTCAAATACACATTAGTAACAATATTTTTTAAAAATTCGGGGCATGGTCAAAGTGAACATTTACCCCTCTTTTAGGGGGGTTGTCTTTGAGCGTTACCGACATGATGAGAATGCTACCGAATTGACAAATATTACAGATTTCACACTTAGTGCACAAAAGTAAACACTTTCACTACCTTTTATGTTTGAAAACAAAATAATTATTACTTAGAATTAATAATATTTTCAGAGCCTGAGCGCTTTTTAGTTTTATAAATAAAATTAGAGACTAATTAAAAGTTAGTTAAAGTCTAAATAAGTGCGACTTTTCAAACAGATAAATAGGTGAATAGTTAAAAATAAAAATAAAATGAAATTCTTAACACAATCTTAGAAAACGAAATTAGATCAAGACAGTCAGAGTTTGGCGGGGGAGGGAGATTTTCACTAAACTGTTCTTTAGTTTTCCATTTTAAAGAAAAATTATATTTTTGGGTGCAGCAGTTAGAAACGAAGGTCGGAATATTGATGTAAAAGAAAAGAGGGTGAAAAAAGGCAATAATTTTGTTTGAAAACTCAAATTTTGCGGAAAAATTAATGTTTTTGAAGCATTTAAAAAACAATGAATAAACTGCTAAAATGGGAAAATTTAGCAGGAAAAACAATGCACTTGAATCTACCTTTGTGCTTTAAAACTCAACAAACTCATAATACGAAGAAAAAATTGCGAAAAAACATCGGTAACGTACGCATCAGTTTCGTAACAAATACCCTCTACTTCAGCGCTGCCGACATGACCGCTGCCGACATGACAAATTTCCCGCAATATGATAGTTGAACATTCCTAATTGAAGATTCGAAAATAAAAACACCTTATCATGTTCATGACAATAGGTTTCTTTTCCATTATGCAAAAATAAATTGAAAAATTACTTTATTTTGTGTCTTAAATTCCGCTGCCGACATGACACTTCATTTAGTAGAAACAGAAAAGTCAAGATTGAAAAAATCTTACCTATAATTTAATGCAGCCGAAGTGAAAATTTTCCATCGGAACTGAAACATCACATATTAGAGCTTCTCCCAGCGTAATTTTTTGGCGCCAAAAAATGTTTTGTCTAGATTTTATCATTCTGGAAGTTGGTTCACTCCTCATGTTATGAAAACTTGTAACAAGCAGAAATTGCTTTTTTTTATCGATCTAAATTCATTTTATCTAAAACTCAAGAGTTAAACGTCATAGATGAACATAAAACACGTTATTTCCTTTTGTATTTGTTTCTGCTGCGATGTTTTATAATCCACAGGATTTTTTTGAACTTTGCGATTCGAATGTGTGACGCGCTGCCGACATGACATTGAGGCAATAAAAAGAGTTCTATTGTCACAAATTAAAGTAAAACCTGAAAATTTTGTCATGGGATGTATGTGCGACGCAGTTTACTGTATGGGAAAAGAAAAATTTTTGGTTTTTATTTGGAAGTGCTTGAGAAATTCATTTGTGACTTAAATTAGCACTTTTCCTGATATTCACCCTTATACATTTTCCCTTATTTTAAATAATTAAATTTTACTCCATGATTTTTATTAAAAGATATCAACTAGCCGCAAAATATCTTTATCTTTCACTTTTCAGAAAAAACATTATTTTTTTACTCAAGATCAGTAATTTTAGATCCGAAGAAAAGGTTGTACAACGGCCGCTTTCATAAATCACGTGTGTTCCAAACAGTTTTGATTCAATGAAGCGGACAGTTTGATAAATCTGGATTTTGTTCAGTTTTGACGATTTGATTCATTAAAGCGGTAGATTCAATTAAACACTGATTCAATTGACTGGTATCCACTGTATTTTTACCGATTTTCACCTTAATTTTTGTCTTATATAGCAACTAATTAGCTTCTGTTTTAATTATAATTTATAATCCTTGTGACTTTGACTAAATATTGTTCAAAACATGCAAAGCAAAAATGCATTTACATCCTTTCGGTAGGACATAAAAATTAACAAAATTATTTTAACTGAATGTTTTGATTAGTAGTTATTAGTTGAATTCACCGATTTTCACCTTATTTTTTTTCTTACATAGCAACTAATTAGCTTTCTATTTTAACCCATTACCACCCAGTGATCTGTGATTACCTCTTTTCAGACTCCTCACTGAAAACTACACCCTTTTTAACCGACGAAAAAACGGAGGCGGTTCTCTGGTCGACCGGTATATTTTTTTTATGTATGACCACGCATAACTTTTTACTGAATAGGCCGATTTTGATAATTTTTTTTTGTTCGAAAGGGTACACCTCCCTGGTGGTCCCATGGTCCTATGATGCGGAGTTTGAGAACGGAATCCTGAAGAAATTGAGGGAAATCTTTAGAATTTCGTTCATGCGCACCCTCTTTGCGCATGAATTGAATTTCAAATTTCACGCGCACACTCTTGCGATTTGATGTTTATTAGGTCACAGTAGCTCGCCGATGGAGCAGCCTAGCGGTAAGACGCTGGGCTCTCATTTGCAAGAGCTTGAGTTCGATTCTCGACGGAGTCGGTGGATTTTCAAGCAGCAGAAAAAAAATGCACTGATTACGTCAAATGATTATGCGGCATGCAAACCGCAGTTTTACTGATAGAATATATTTAGTCCTGAGTACCCCAATTTTTAAAAAAAATATATTTCCAGGTTCCCATCACCTAAACTTTTAAATTTTAAAATTAGTGATGCACTAATGAATCAGCTGTAAATGGTTACTTTGCGGATTAACCTGTAGGCCAGTTTTAGCCGCATAATCGGGTGAAAAACTAGTAATTTAAAAATGTTTTAATTAAATCAGCATAGAAATAAATCCTAAAAAGAAAAAAAAATGTTTTTAGTGGCAATCGCTTAAAATTTCAGACGCTTTAATAAAGTGAGATGAAGCGTCACGATGGCAACATGACACTATTCCGGGTATATATACATTTACACTGAAAAGAATAAAATAAAAATAAAATTTTATAAAAAAAAAGTAAAACCGACTTCAAAAACGCAGCTGAAAATTGCTCTAAAAAGTAAAAAATAAATTTATTCTTTGAACACCATAAAACCAACTTCAAAAACGCAGCTGAAAATTGCTCTTTAAAGTAAAAAATAAATTTATTCTTTGAACACCATCGATACTACTTTTAAACATGAGTTTTGAAGTCGGTGTCGAAACAGTTAATAAAATCATTCGTACCCATTCTTCGGTTACGTGTTTCATAATAAAAACAAAAAAATGTTTCATTCTCAATTTCAAGTGTTTTTTGAAGGGAAAAATCAATCAAATGGTACAGTCATAGAAAAAAAAAACGAAACACTTGCTCGTATTCGAAGACTATTAATACTAGAGACACGTGTAATGCGTTATTTTTTCAGGAATAATGTGTTCTATACATTTCTATTAGTAAATTGTTGTTAAGGGGTCGTCTTCATATAAAAATCGGCATCAACTTTAAAATTTTCTATGAAAACCCTCCTTTTTTATCGCATATTTGTGATCAGCGACATCATTTAACTTTGTATACCAAATCGTTTTAAATTTGCTCCAGCCGTTGCTTCACAATTGAACTGAGAAAAAACCGTCCCGTAATGTTAAAAATATTTTTGATACTTGGGCATATAATACCTAAACCACGATAGGTACGGCAAAGTTTGTTTTTTTATATCAAAGTATAAATCAACCCAACAATAAAAACGTCATTGACTTCCTCTCAGATAATATTTTGAATTTTTTATGAATTATGAAATTAATATTTGAAAAAATGATGATCTGTAACCATATAATATTTTGATGGAGAAACAATCTAGAAGGGGTTTCAAAGGTGAATCCAAAACGGGAGCTCAAAACATCCAGTAGTTTTTGAGATATGCTAAAAGAACCATTTTAAGGGACCATATACAACTGTGCAAACTGAAACAATAGCAGGGAATTTCTATGCAAAGAAAGAGGAATATGCTTATCCACCAGTTGCAGAATATGCTCAGCGTTTTTATATAGTATTTAGTTCTCAACAGTTATAATGTGTTGAAAGTGAAACTGTTAATAAAACTACTGAGTTTCTTTTAAAACTGGTAGACAATCCAATTTTTTGTCCATTCGTGAGAAGTCTGCATTCTTGCAACATGGAGCAATTCAGAAAACTTTTTACGTGGAAACTTGATTTTTATGGAATACTGTGGTATCTCGGAAGGTTATTTGTAATAATTTGTGACGATTAGACGTTTTTTAAATTCTGAGCCACGGTTTTAACATTTTTGCCAATCCTAATACAGTAGTTCATATAAATACAAGAGGTCACTTTTAAGTTGTAATCTCTCTCCAGAAGGTGTGTGCTGCATGGGTTCGTGCGTAGCTAAAAGTATGCATCTATCTTTGTTGAATCAAAAAGATAGAATGTTGCGTTTTTCCCTTGAACTCTACACAGTAGAATTTTCTCTTCCAAATTTCAAAAAATGTTATAGCTTTAACAAAATCCGAGAATTTTTAATTAATTACGAAAAGCAAACTTATTATTGCGAGTAGATTTAGGTAATTTAATCGAAAAAGTATGATTTATCTACTCTTTGTAAATTTCGACCTTGAAAGTATCATTTTAAATGTGGTGGTGGTCCCTAAATCTTTGGTCGGTCATAACTTTTGTTCTACTGGTCCTAAAGTGATGCCGTTTGGTACCCAGCGTACTTTTGGCCCTCCGTACCTAATTATGTAACCAAATGTAGGGGTTCCCATTTAAAAATTCAGACTTTGAGTTCATTTCACTTTGTATATGGCCCCTTATCAAAATTTTACTCACATAGTTTTAAAGAAGACTTAAATCCATGTCAGAAGACACCTTTCTTTTGTTCTTGGCAAGTATAGCAGCCGAATAATTCAGAGTGTTTCGTTTTTTTTTTTTTTCTATGACTGTACAATCAATGGGTAAGAATGATTTTATTAACTGTTTCGACACCATCAAAATTCTTTTAATTGAATGTTTTAATTAGTAGGAATTAGTTTAATTGTCACAACTGAAAGACTAATAAAATTAATTTGTATTCATTGTTAAAAAGAAGCCTCTTTAAAACTAAACATCGTTAAATATCGTTAAACATATTTTACTAAAGATAACAGTAAGCTTTTCTAATTTGTTGTAATTCAGAATATTTAAGAATCTGCAAATGGAGACATTTACCACCATTAAATTAATCCAGTTTTGCGTGATTACAACAAAATAACCGTCAGATTAATAGTAATGGATTTTATCGACAGCGTTTATACTTTAGCTGCATCAATTTAATGGGAAATACTGAGCCCTAATTACCTTAATCAAACAGTCTCGAGACAAATTTAGCAGAGCTTTAAATGATTGAAAGTTGCAGCTTACAAGAGTTATTTTTCTATAAAGTACAAATAAAACTACTTTATTATTTTTTCTCAGGATTTTGGTTTTTAAAGCTTTTTACTAGGTAAAAAATATGTCGGGAAATTAATTTTTGATTGTAGAGCCATACTTGCCTGTACCATTTTTCTGCTTCTGAGTGTATATCAATCAGTAAAACACATCGAAAAACTATCGATGGTATTACTATGTGTAAACATCGAGTAAAATAAAATAAGAATAAAGAAATCGTTTTTACTTTTACACTCAACGTAAAAATACAAGAAAAAAGTCATGTGTATAATCCAATATGTAATACCAAAAATCTGATTGAATAATGATAAGACAGCACAACAATGAAACTTGCGTCATAGTATGCGTATTGCATTATTTTATAGTTGGAGCACTTAAAATTTCGTAATCTGGGAGCACGGCAGTACGCCCGCTAAGTCGAATTATTTATACAGTAAATTTCCAGTTCTACTCGAAATGGGGTGTCACTGTATCCGCGCAAAAGCGAATACCCCGAATAATCCGAAAAATAAGAAAAAAGATATTAGTGTAAAAAAGTCAATAGCATAACACATATATTTAAATTATTGCTAAAAATTATAACAATGAATTTCAACGATATCTTTAAAAGCTAAAATCAACCAATAACGCACTCGCATTTTTCAGCATTCAGTAAATCATCATAGTTTAAAAAAGTGAAAGATCAGTGGATAATTCGACTGCAGATAATAGGGAGTTTACTATAATTTGATATTTTTAGCAACATTTGACAAGCACAGAGTGCTTTGTTTCGACAAGACTAAACTAGATCCAATTACTGAACTGTTTTGATGGTCTGGCATTGGTAAGAGATAACTTGGCTGTTCGTTTTCATCTTGAGCCAGTATGGCAAACAGGAGGCATGTTTCCTTCTGCTGAGCGTTTGGTAAAAAACCAACTGAAGCTATCATGCATTAATTACTAAGTAGTCAGTCTAAGTAGGAGTTAAAAAATTTGTACAGCCATACGAATGTATATAAATGAAGGTGAAAATCGCACCCGTTACATTATGACCGATAATTTTTTAGATTATGTAGTCCGAGATACATCCACAAAAGGTAACTAAAACGAGAGGCAAGTTGGAGCACATAATTATAAAAAAAAATGTTCTATCACAGCATATAGTTTTGAATCTGGATCTTAAGAGAAGTTATAAATATACAAATTTAGTAAAAGCAACAATACAAAAGCAGCTAATAATGAAATAGCAAAAAAACGTTTGGAAGCTAAGGCGCATAAATAATTATATTGCAGGCAAACGTAGAAACATTTTGGTATTTTTGTAGAAAATAATTCTTATATGTAGGGGCATTGCTTAGACGGGGGGGGGGGGGGCAATTGCCCCCTGGCTTTGAGAAATCGATGCATTTACATTTTTGTGTGAGCGATTTTTGTTGTTTTCTGATGAAATAGCATTGTGTTTTCACCCTTTGACCACCGTGGAAAAACTTGCAATAACTAGCTTGCTTATATGTTACATTGAAAAAACAGCGCTTCAGCTATTCTTCTTAATTTAATAGTATAAAAGTTGCAGGTCGGAGTTAAACATATTTTAAGTGTTATGTTTGTCGAAGATAATATTTTAGTTCATGTCATTATTTATTAGTCGAAAGAAAAATTTAAATAATAAAGTAAGATAAATAAATAAATACATGCACACATAAATGTGGCATACGGACTTGGCGGAAGCCAGCAGAACGACTGGTGCGTCCCTGGTGAGGTTTGAATCTCTGATGGTAACCCAGTACTTTAACCACTGAGGCAAAAGGAACTTAAGGTTCGGGTTGCGTTAAGTCTGACTTACGCCGCATGCAGTTCATTTTAAAAGCAGCGTGTTTCCTTGTAAATGATTTTACTAGGCCTATTATAAAAAAAAACCTTGCGAAGTTTCTCTTAGGAAAATAACAAGTGTTTAGCTATTATTTTTCATTAGATATTAGTGTTTGGAAATCTAAGTTACTTCACTTTGCTACTAAGATATATAACTAAATGTTATACCATTTCGACAACGGATACATTTTAAAAACATGGAAATGCAGCTTTTTTACGTTGAACGACTCAAATAATAATATTAGTAAGTAGTGAAATAAAACTTGAACACTGCGATGCAAAAGTTTAGACAAATGGCAAATATGTGAATAAAAAGAAAACTATTCAACGAAATACTTTCAAATTTCTACTGCAGGTACACAATATGGTCCCGAATATGTGTCTGGAGTTCTTAAAACTATAACTGGAATCAAATTTTGGATATTACAAAAGACATTTTTTAAATTGTTGCAAAAGTTTAAACAAGTCAGATTTTATGCAAATATCCCTTGAAATGTGATTGGTGGAGGAAAGGCGGGACTTTATTATTGAATTATAACTTGCAGAAATTGCTGAATAAATAATCAAAATCTCAAAAGCTCTGTAGTTCTCGTGTAAAGAAGATGAGAAAGTTTGGAAGCCGAAATTTGAAAATGAACCTACTTTATTAATTTTTTGTCTTTTAAATCGGCTCTAGTATGGTAGTACGTTGTTTTTTACTTTATGGAGAGCAACTTCAGACATGCGTATCGATCAAAAGACAAAGAAAAAATATATTTCTTAAAGATGAAGGAATTGAAAAAACGGCTCGAACTGACGATTTGCCCCTTAATCCTACAAAACTTCAACTTGGGTCAAAAACAGCACGTGACAGCATAAGTAGATAAACAACTGAATCGGAAAGCATAAAAAAACAAAGAATTGTGCTTGAGCCTTTTCGAACAGAGTGTCCCAAATAAGCCAGATTTTATTTGTAAAAGCAGTACAGAATATGATCATTGGATATTTCTCAAGTCCCGCGAAGAGAATTATAATCCATCTAGGCTATCCCAATTAATTTTTATCAAAGAAAGTACCATTCATTTTTTAGTCACGATGATACATATGCTGAATTTTAACATTAAAATCTGGCTTATTTGGAACACTCTGTCCGAAAATGCTCAGGCAGATTTTTCTTTTTTTTATGCATTCCGAATCAGTTGTTCATCTACTTATGCTGTCACGTGCTGTTTTCGACCCAAGTTGAAGTTTTGTAGGATGAAAGGGCGAATCGAAATAGATTTCTCCTTTTATTTTATAATTAACAGCAATTTTCATGGAATGACATTCAAGCGCTGCTGTCTAGAAAATAGGAAGTACCAAAAGCCGGTATTTATTGAACCATAAATGTTTCTGAAAACGATCTCTTAATTTCAAATCTAAAATGGAACGCAAGTGACATTAGCCCCGACTTCAAACTATGTCAATTGAGGCGTATATTTATGTCAAAAAGTTTTAGCGTTACTAGCAGTTGACGAATATGTTAAGTGCAGAAAGTACTTCATTTTTGAAACGTTTGGCTGAAACTTGAAATTTTTTTATTGAAGAAAAGAGATTAGTTACAATCGGAATAAATAAACTCTAAAGTATCTGCTTTTGTAGTTAATAAAAAAATATATTCTCAAAGAAAATGCAAACCATTTGATTACATGTTTCTTCTTAATTTCAAAATATTAAAACCGAATTTAATCACATTGTCGTTCTTACAAGCATAAAAATGCTTAAAATTCAAAAATACTTGGAAAAGTCAATTTACGGTAAACTTTCCTTTTATAATATTTAGCGTAAGAGAAATGGATATGCAGTCCCCTATTATCCACGGAATAAGCAAGTACAGTAACCGCGTATAATCCAGAAATAGGTAAAGCACAATACTAGTGTATGCAATCGCTAAAAAAAATTCAATAACGTAACACATACATTTAAATTATAGCTAACAATTATAACATTAAATTTAAAAAATATCTTTAAAAATTTAAAATTAACAATAATACACTCATGCATTAAAAAATAGTAAGTATAATAACCCTAATATTAGCATATCCATAATTTTGTTTTACTAACTTATTGGTTAGTTGTTTCTTTTTTTTCCATTTTAAAATTATTTTTCTTTCTTAATGACTGAAGTTATTTCAATAGAATCTTGTCATAAAGCGATGTATCATCCTGTTCCTCTAAATATTTAAAAAGTCCGTCGAAATGAGTGCGATCTGCTTCGTGACTTATTTTAAAATAGGTGCAAGATGAGCCAAGTTAAAATACGTGCATTTTTCTACATTTAGTAAATCATCAACCCCCCGCCCCCCAACAAAAAAAGTGTGAAAGACCTCGGGATAATCCAAACTAGGGATAATCCAACCGTAGGTTATCGGGAGTTTACTTCATTACATTTGTCACACTAAACTGCTTTATAGCAAGGAATTCCTAACAAACTTATAGCTAATCATCAAAATGCACTTCTTGCTTTACACAAGAGGAATGATGCACACAGTGATGAAATCTACGAAAAGAAAAGCAAAACATTTCTGAATCACCCTAATGCACAGTGATGAAATCCATGAAAAGAAAAGCAAAAAAAAAACTATAATCTATACCAGCGATTCTCAACCGGTGATCTGATGGACCGATACCAGTCCTCAGAGAAATTGGACCGGTCCTTAGAGATTTTTGCTGATCTACACCAAAAAAATTTATTTACTCAGAAAAAAGAGAGAGAGAAAAAATGAAAAAAAAAAAAAAAAAAAAACAAAAATAAAACCACGGCAATACTAACAATGTAAATAATAATAATATTAATTTTATATACAGCACTTTTTACGAGAATTTTTTGATTAATTTACGTACCTTTCTATGAATCTTCAGCAATGTTTATTGTTTATGTATAATTTTTACAATAATTACTTATTTTATTCTAAACATTAAACGATTTTTATAACAGTTCTTGTCTCATTGAATTATTTCTTTTGTTGCTGTAATTTAACCAATCAACTTAAAAGATTTGTAAAGGACATTAAAAATAAATTTGTTCAGTTTTATTTCAAGAAAATGAAACTATCCAAAAGCATTTTTTCTTAAGAAGTAGAAAAAAAAATCCAAATAATAATGAAATAATTGCAGCAAATGCAAGTAAACACTTAAGAAAACTCAAATTATGATCAAATAAATAAATAGAGTTTGTGCTTATCACCAGCCTTATAATTAAAGCTCTGCCATTCAAATAACTCTAATGATTAATATTTACTAATAATAACTTTACCAAGAAACACCGCGAAGAGCAAATAATGCCTTACGGTTTTCGATTAAGTGCAGAAGAAAATCTTTCATATCATTTCAAGAAATTTTTAATCGACAATATTTTGTGATTCAAGTTATACTTAAGCTTTAAAAATCTAAGATTTCTTGCTCATCAAAAGAAGTAGTAAAGATGCATTTTCCAAGCATAAGCTTTTAAAAGCAAAAACATTTTTTTCTTTGCTATAACTAAAGATGATGGGTATTATAACGAAGTAAAGATTTGTTTTCCATCGATGTTTGCAGTAGAGTCAAAAGAGGAAGAATATTTCAAAAACCTGATTATATCTCGCATTTAAGCATTTGTCACCGTATTTTTTTATATATTAATCTCTTCAATTTCGTTTTTATTTCCATAACAAAACTTTTATTCATAAACCTATCTCTAAAATGCTTGTTGATATTAGAAAAAGGCTTTTATTCAAAAGAAAAAAATAATAAAATAAATGAAAATAAATGAAAAAAAATCTAAGTACTCCATAAGAATGCTGATTATTTCGTATTCATGTAGATGTCACATTGTATCTCCATCTACTAATCGCTGCAATGTCATTTTTAACCTACTTTCCCGTAAAAAAAAAAGAAAGACGAAAAAAGAATTAACCCATTAATGCCTTACTTTTTTTTCCAAAGATATTTCGTATACTGGTTACAAACAGTGTTTAATGGTCAGGAAAAATAATTTAAAAAATATTATGAAAAAAATAATTTTTATTAAGGAAAGAAAAATTGTCCCTTAAAAGTTAGGATAGACCCCGGAGGGTACATACTTTTTTTACTAATATTTATTTCTGCCTACGATATAATATTTAAAAAGACATTTTATAAGAAGAAATAAATCAGCAATTAACATAAACTGGGAAGCTGGGAATAACTTTGAAAACTTGGCTTTTTTTCTTGAGATTGTGAACTATGTAATTTTTGATAAAGATCACATTAAAAATGCTACGGAACACACTTTACAATGGTTATGTGCTGCAATCTGTTAATAACCAATCGAAACAATACCAAGGTACTAATTGAACGCTATTATTTGGTTGAAATGTTCATTTCAAGGCATTTTGTGGCATTCCAAAACAAATGCCTCCTTAGCTTGCACAAAGGAGAAAAAAGCAGCAATAAATTATTTAAACCTTGTAAGAGAAGCACAATTTTCTTCTGCTAATTGGTTTCTATGCTTTCATCTCCCTTAAAGCTGCCCTTGCTTCTCGCGAAGCTAAAGATCGATGAAGGACCTTATAAAAGGTTTCAGGTAGTGCCACTCTCGAGGCTTTAATTCTAAATTTATTCTGCTTGTAGCCTATTTCGATCTGGAAAAGTGCCCATTTTGTGAATTAGGAGGTAAAAATTCATGGCCTTTCTTCTCTTATACTGCACTCCGGGGAACCTGTATTGTCAAAAGCATTAATCTTTAAATTTGTCATCTAAGGCTGATTCGTTATATTTGTTCCTTAAATATTTTCGGAATTCCATTTTGAACACGACACTCTGAGCATTTAGCAAATATTTATATTAGTTGTTAAAAAAAATAGCCTAATTGATATAGGTGAGAGTAATGACAGGTCATACAGCTGAAGGTTCATTAATTTTTGCTATTTCAATT
This sequence comes from Uloborus plumipes, assembly GCA_038373865.1. Lineage (NCBI taxonomy): Eukaryota > Metazoa > Arthropoda > Arachnida > Araneae > Uloboridae > Uloborus > Uloborus plumipes. The sequence goes on from JAXGGA010000651.1 coordinate 84,909, forward strand.
TATTTAAAAGATATAGAGATTTCATATTTAATTCTAGCAAAACTCCTAAGCTTGAAAAATAGATCATGTTTAAATTTTACGCATGAGTTATTTAAAGATCAGAACATTTTCCATTTGAACCTATCTGCAACAAAGGAGTTCTGCGATAAAATTTAAATTCGATTCTTACTACTTTTGACTCACTTGACACACACACACATAAATGCAGAACAGATAAATATTTGAATTTAAACTTGACTTTAACAAGTACATTTCGACAGTCATAAATGCACTGAAGCTTAAATGTCATCAGTACGAAGCATTTTTTATGTATTGAACAAAATAATTGGTCATTTTCTGATTGTGTATCAAAGCGTTCTTTGTTGTCTATTGGGGCTTTTTTTTCATATGTCATAAGATTAATGCATTCATGGAAAGCATTAACGTTGTGGGAGGGAGACAATTTTGGAATAGGATAAAAATAAAAAAAGAACTATGTTTGAATCAGAAGAATTTTATTTTTTTCCTAATAAACATTCTTTACCAGTGCAAGACTTTATAAATACCTTGTACATTGAACGCAATACAAAGTACTTTCTTTCTCATACTAAAATTTAATCAGAGGGGAAAAAATATTTTGAAGAGTATTTTTTTTTTAATTTAGACTTCAAAAAATTTCATGCTCATCTAAAAACAAGTTTTCACTCAAAATGTAATGCTTAATAAACATCTGTGCGACAAAAGCGTTTTGGTAGTTTATTTTATTTTTTCAAAGCTAGTGGGGTTCATTTCTGTGAATAGAGTTAATAAATCCGGATGAATTATATATATTCTTAGATTGACTTATTAATTGCAACTCTGGTTTTTAATGTAGGTTTTAGTGGGCAACTATTATATTTAGTATCTTAGTTTTTTTCTGAAAAGCAACATTAGTGTTCTGATAATTTAAACACGTCCACCTTTCTGCAGAGAAATATTTTTAAGCAAACGTTTCGCAACGGATGATAGCATGTTTATTTGCTGTTTTTTATTAGACAACTTGATCATTGACGAGCTTTTTAACCCTTTGATGGTTATGAACGAGTTCAGCTCGCAATCGAATCGTGCTTCATAATGCGCAAACGAGTTCCGCTCGGGAGCAAGATTTTGACCGAAATGGTTAGTAACGAGCACTATTCGCGTAGTGAAATTTTTTCCCAATGCGCGCTGACGAGCTGACTTCGTTCGCCATTATTATTCTGCACTGATGTACTGTACTATAAATACTTCAAGAAATTTTTAAAACGCGCGAGGCGAGAAGAAGGTGACATTTTCGGAAGAACGGCGGGGGAAAACAGCTGCCACTTTCGACTACTGTTTACTCCTAATGCTGCGCGAATTCAGTAAACGGAAACTGCTCATTTCCATAACCGTCAAAGGGTTAATCAATTAAATTTGTGCACACGATAAAACAAACGAAAATTTCTCACCATGCGGCAGGAAATTTTTCATGTAAGAGTTCTCTCACATCGTCTTGCACCTGAAAGAAGAATTTAAACTTAATCAACCAAGTGTGGCATGGAAGTTTTATTTCTTAACATTGTCACATACTTTTTACTCACATGACTAATAAGCTATTGTTTTCACAAAAATTAAATACAGGGTGTCCACTCCAATCGTGGACCAATAGCTAATTTCTAAACCGTTAGAGATAAGCATATAGTTTATTTAGGAAAAAATCTCCAAATTACGAAAGGAATTTTGGGTCTATTCAATGTTTTTCAAAAAATCAAATTTTGAAAGAGTTACGAAATTTAAATTTTTATACAACTCCCCAGTCCTATCAATCATATTTAGTAAAACATTCTTGACACTGTAACGTTTAAAACTAAAAAAAAATCACTCTTCTACCACAAAAATTGACCGAGTTATGACGTTTTGAAAAATCAAGATTTTGAAGGATTTCGCATACGGTCCCTTAAGCAATCGCTCGATGACATCATGAAATAATGCAAAATCTTGATTTTTCAAAACGTCATAACTCGGTCAATTTTTGTGGTAGAAGAGTGATTTTTTTTTAGTTTTAAACGTTACAGTGTCAAGAATGTTTTACTAAATATGATTGATAGGATTGGGGGGCTGTATAAAAATTTAAATTTCGTAACTCTTTCAAAATTTGATTTTTTGAAAAACATTGAATAGACCCAAAATTCCTTTCGTAATTTGGAGATTTTTTCCTAAATAAACTATATGCTTATCTCTAACGGTTTAAAAATTAGCTATTGGTCCACGATTGGAGTGGACACCCTGTATATTAACATAAGAGGTGCGCGTAAAAAAAGTAATCAGATTGATTTCTTCTTTGAAGCTATGCTTCTTATGGAATGTTGTGCAGTCGGAATAAACTTTAAAATAAATAAATAAATGAGCAAAGACATAAAAAAACCGTTGTGTTTCATCTTCTACCTTCGATAAGCATGCACAAAACTTAGTTTATATAAATCGTTTAACAATGCATCTGCAGCGAAACCTCAGTGGCGCAAGCGGCTATCGCTACCTGTTTTTAACTGATAGACTGGTGGTTCCCGCCAGCTGAGAAGGTAATATGTTTCAAATTTTTTGCAATTATTGAATTTTTAAATAGTTCTAAGTGCCCTATTTGCTTTAATTAAAGTTTTCAATTTTTATAATTTGGTTAAAAAAATCCCTCTTTGCCTAAACGTGAAAATGTGCTCCAGGTTGGGAATTTCCGTATTTCCCTACTCTTATTACATGAGGCATTTATTGTGCTCCAGGTTGGGAATTTCCGTATTTCCCTACTCTTATTACATGATGCATTTATTTATTTAAGAGCGAGAGGCTTAAAATTTTCTCTTATTTTTCAGTCAAGCAGACATGTAAAAAAAAAAAAAAAAAGCAATCTCGGTATAGAAGCGATGCTTTTATGGAAACACATAAGCTTATAATGTTAAAAATATATTAAAACAACAAACCGGAGTAAGTTTCAATTAATACGGTAAAATTTTGTCTTTTTTCAAAATTGTGAATAGAATTACAGTTCAGTTTTGTATCCCTCAAGATAGCTCTCTACAGTGATATAGACACGAGCGTCACGGCCTATGGGGATTCGGGGACGCGTCCCCCCCCAATAATTTTGAAGAGGGGGACAGTCCCCGCAATCTTTTTACACAAGTTTCACTTAAAAATTTAAAAAATTCAGAAATAAGAGGACACACGTTACAATAAATCAATAATCAACTGATACATTGATTTCTAAAAAAAGAAAGTTCTTCGTATGAAGACATTTTAAAGAATAAAATAAAGCAAGCTATTTAATTTTATGTCACTTCCCATCTGCGGCAAGATAAGTGGGGATCGAAGATCACGTCCCCCGGCAAGAGGTTCCCATCCCCCCAATATTTTTTCACAAGTTTCTCTTGAAAATTCAGAAATAAGCGAACACACGTTACAATAAATCAATAATCAAGTGATACATTGATTTCAGAAAAAAAGAAAGTTCTTATGTAGACAATAACCAAACAAAGTAAAGTTAGCTATTGAAGTTTGGCGCAAATTCCCTCCCTTGAAAATTTTTCTTCTCAACTCTCTAATTTTACATATTTTTTATTTTTTCAATTTCTATTAATATTTTAGCTTGTATGATCAATCAAACCTTTATTTCATACTGTATTCTAAATTTCATTCTTTTTTTCTATGTTTGTAAAACGGTATGAAACCCAAACTTTAGAATCTCTACTGAACTCTGAATTTTTAAACTTTTACTTTTAAGTGGTTTTCCGAGATATTTATACGACGTCTTTCTTTTATTAAAATAGTCGCTTTTAGTTACTTAGAAATGATCGATTTTTCATTACAAGAGAAGATATCAAGAAAGCGTTTTGTTACCAACTGTTATTTCAATAGTCGTTCTTTCTTTCCGTGATAGCGCATTTGACTGTCGACTGCCAAAAGAAGAAGGATGGGTAATCGCGGACTTAATTCGCGGATAGGTAATGAGGGGTCGCAATGTCTCTTAGTCAGACTGAAGAAAACGGGGTTCCCAACGAATACTACATAAGCTGTACAGACGACACTTTTATTACTAGTCTCTTTCCTTTGGTAAAAAACGGCTCCTTTTCGTATTGGGACAAATTGTTAACGAGCATTCAAGCTGTTTTTCGTTTTTTGACTGGAATAGGAGTGATTAGCAAATAAGTTCCATGAAGAATCTCTTCTTCCGACTCCCATTGTACTGCTTTCTATAGTAATTAACAAAATACAGATGACCCTCGACCCTGTGGTGTTCTGTGTGGGCTGATATCTTTTGTCTGTCTCATCTTATTTTTCATGTTGCTTGAATTTATAAAGTTCGACAATAAGTATGTTAACTCCAATTCATTTAACCTTTTGGATCCGGGCTGTTCATATAGAAAATTTTCTTTCGACCCAGGTGGTACGACAGTTGAACCACAGATTTCTTTTCCATTGAAAAGAAAATGTATAAACAGGTATAAACTGTCATACCAGACGTATGAAACCTTGAAAAAATCCCCCGCTCCAAAAGGTTTAAGTGAAAATTTCAACCCCGTCTTTTAAAGAAAAAAGACTTATGGTACAATATGTGTACCGCCCGGTTCCTTCAGGTTAAAAAGAACAAAAGTGAAATGTTAATGGTAAGATATCTATGTGTTATAGTACGTCACGTAGCATTTTGCAGCAGGCTCACCAGTTCAAGTTTAAGGTGAGGGGGGAGAGGGGGTTGTCAAGTGGAGCATACTCAGTATTCATAATAAGAAAATAAAAAACAAAATACCTTTGTAAACAAAATACCTTTGCGCAGAAATCGTTTCTAAAACCGGGGGGGGGGGGGATAGACGCCTTCCCTCTGGCTACCCAAATTACAGATCTTTTTCGTACCGCACGATGAAATTTTTGAAGCCAAAAGGAGATCAATGTCCGTCCCCCCCCCAATAATAAGACCTCGGTGACGCCTATGGATATAGAGATGACGCAAGGCGAGTTTTGGCCGAAGCGCCGAATACCGAAGCTTCGGCCAACTAATGGCCGAATTATTATTTAAAAATATCTTACAGTTTTAAAGTCTTTCAAACATATTATTTCTTGGTTGTTTCACTAACGAGGGGTAAATTAAAATAATTCTAAAACTGAAAATAATTATTGTTCAAATAAACGATCACTTTTGAACAAAACATGAGCACAGTTTTATGTTCAAAAAAAGGAAAAGAAACAATACAACTAATTTTTTAAATATGTAACAAGTTTTTGTTCATAAATTGACTTAAAATTTTCTGAAATAGAAAAGCGCCCGTGAACCAATTTATTACGATAAACAATTTTGCTAATCAAAAGATTTACGATCCGGTAAGTCAGAAACCGAAAACCTTAACATTTAAAACGAAAATAAAATATAACAATGTTAAATTAAAAAAATTACAGATAATTGCAGACACGCGTTTCGGAATTTCTAAGAACCGCCTTTCCAATGCAAAAATATGAGTTTTTGGTTTCTAATGTTTTTTCATCCAAAAGTTTCGTTTATGCGTGGAAAAAAACTCCAAAATACGTGTTTGCACTTATCAGTAAATTTGGGCGATTTAACGTTGTCATATTGTTTTCTTTTCTGCACAAAGCTAACTTTTTATCATAATATTTCTTTCATTTTGTCCAGAAAATATGGCGAAATCTTTACCAATGAGTGTTGAAATTTATCATACGCTATTTATATTCTAAGAAACATAAGCTTATTTGAATACATAAGCTTATTTGAATACCTTAATTTGTTGATTTCACTTTGAGCGGGTGTTCGTGGAAAAATTCGAAACAGAGCAGATTCTTTATAAGTAATTAATCGGTTTACCATCGCATAAAAAGTGGAAAATCAATTTTCGCAGATTGTGAAAGATATTTTAGTTAATTTATTGGTTTAAATATTTTTTTTTTTACGTCTCGATTTTCGGATATAATACGAGAAAAGTACATTCATTATTCAATACCGACTGCTACGTGCTTAAGTGGCGCTAAAACTTTGAAACGCTCTTTTTATGTAAATAAACCAGAAATGCGTTTAATTTCTTGAACTGAAACATTTCTTTAAATTAAGTGTTTTTGAAGAAGATGAGGTTCGCGGTTGTTTTAATTATATTGCATTCATGTGTACCTTAATTCAAGTGGGAAAATAAATTTCGTTTTTAAAAGTTTCTCTTCCGGAAATTAGAATAGCTCAACTTTCGGTGTTGAAAATAAGGAATCAGAATGTACTGCAATGTTTAGGAAATGATTTTCAAACAAAATTCTGCCTTAGAAGAAAAAAAAAACCGTACAATATACTAGCTTAAGGGCGATAATTTACAGATTGTTACATAAAGCTTGCTCCTTCACTTTATGAGTTAAATCGATTGATTGCTTACAGACTCTCACCTATGTGCTAAATTAATTTACCAGTTTGAAGGTACTCTCAGCTTCAGTGAGAGGACATCTGCTTCCAGCTCGGTCATTGAATATTCCTGACTGATAAGTGCATATCAGGGCCATTCCACGAAAGAGCCGTCATCTTATCCCGAACGCGACGCTCATATATTTCAATTGAAACATCATTTGAACAGGTAATGAACATCTCAATTTGTGAACAGGTTATGAACAAAGTTTTTTGCCCAAAAAGTTCCACACCGGTTTGTGATTGCTTAACCAACAAAATTTCGTTCATCGCCCTTTAAAATGAATACTTTTTAATGAAATATATGAGCGTCACGTGCGGGACAAGATGGCGGCTTTTTCATGGAATGACCCATCAAGGACAAGTTTGTGATCTCCGAATGTTATAACTGGGCTGATGGTATGTGTTTGTTCTACCTAAGAGCTGCCGTAAAAATTTAGAGCTTATTATCGTTGTTATTGTTTTTCCACAGGGATTTCAGAAGAGTGTATTTTTGCCATGCATAATTTAGCAAAAATTTATTTTCTCTGTGTGGACTTCGTTCCAAGAACTGAAATAAATTGCTGTGTGTGTTTAACAGAAGGCTAATAATAGCTCTGAAAATAGTTATTTTGGTCTGGAATTCAGCGATTTGTGATGCTAACTAAAGTTGGGGCAACCTTAATCTGGCAGTGTCGTAATGCTGCGATAAGGATCTTCATAGGCTTCACAATGCTGCCATGTGAGGTTAGCTGTGACTATAGAGTTAAAATAAACACTAAAACCCGTTAACATATAGAGTGATTATTATTTAACTCTGAGTCCCAAGCGCAAATGCTAAATCCATTTCACATTAGTTTTCGAGCGCATGATACAAATGCAGCTTCAAATTTTTTTAACAACTTGAAAATATGCATAAAAAATACGCGAATATGTGTAAAACTGCGCAAATACTTTAAAACTCCGCTGAATGAGATCCCCATAAATATAGAGTCTTGGGGGAAGAAAATTTGACAGCATAAATTGCTTCCATCGATCGGTTTAAAATGTTGCCACTCTTCCGCTAAGAATGAAAATTATGTGTTTGATATCTTCCAAGAATTGCTTCACTCGCCATTAAACTTCGAAAGACAATGTCAGCTATAAAAGAGTTATTTTATGAGTTGTGGGCTCTTAATATATGTGATGTTTCGTTTTCTAATATACTCTTTGATTTAGAGGCAATAAGGTGCATACACACACAGCATTTTTAATAGTTTAACCAAAGTATCCACATAATTTACATCCATTTAAAATCTAAGCGTATAAAATTAACTTGACTCTTTTATGGAATAGAAACTTATGAGAACAAAATGATTAACAATTGTTTAATTCAGAGGAATTGCAGTGAAATAATTTCGTCTCCTATTGATGTCCTTTGAATTAGAAATATTCTAGATCTTGAACGTAATATTGTTCTATCTCTCATACTCCAGCTGTCAATTGCAATTGGCTATGTACTCTTACTTTAATGAAGATATAATGTGTACTTCATTTTTTCATAATTAAAAACTGCGATGTATTACGTTGAGTTTCAAAATTTTTTGTAATGTAGCAGCAAAAAGTCTTGCATTGAACTTTGTGACAGTATTGAATTTTGTTATAAGGGATTTTTTGAAACTTTTATTATCTGCTGCACAAAAACATTTCAGGCGTGGATACAAGAAAAGGGCAATAGAGATGACCCCTTATTAAATTCTCCAACGGCAATGTTTCGATAATGAAGTTTAAAAAACGAAATTTTAAAAAGTCTTTAACCCATTAATGCCTGACATTTTATTTTTCAACGATACTTTGTATACGGGTTACAAATAGTGTTTAATGGACAGGAAAAATAGTTAAAAAATTATCATGTAAAAAATAAATTTTTTATTTAAGAAAGAAAAATCGTCCCTAAAAAGGGACGCTAGGCACCAGAGGGTACATATTTTTTTACCAAAATTTTTTTTCTGCCTACGATGTAATATTGAAAATGACAATTTATAAGAAGAAATAAAAGCAGCAATTAACATAAACTGGGAAGTAGATTCAGAGAACAAGGAAATATTGGTGTTGTTGAGTATGAGAGTCAGCAAAACATTTGTTCTGCAAACCTACGTATTGCATTTGCTGCATTCCGATAAGGTCTTTTACTTCAAGGGGCACATCTTACCTGAGTCTTATTTAAAACAATATAACAACTAGCCCCATAATACCTAACTCAGCTCTCTTGAGCTCAATGCATGTTGTACAGCGGCTTTTAAAATAAAAATGAAGAGGGGCTACCACCATTTTTTAGAGTGGATCAAAAACCGGCAGCTCCCGATATTTGATGCATGGGATCTTTTTCCCTATGCAACGTTTGTATTGAGCAACCATATATATTTGGTTCATCAATTTCAATTACTTTCTTTTCGCTGTTGGACAATCGCTTAGCCTTTACAATAGGATAAATTCCATGAAGATTCAATGCAATAGTTATGACATTGCTATTATTCCACCGAACCAACGTAATATTATTTTACCTGTCATCGACATTTATTCAAAACTTCCTCTCTTTTCTTTTTTGAACAACGTAACTTCAGTTCATGAGCGTTTTTTAATCCGATTCTTGCACGAAACCTTGCTGAGACAAATAATCACGTAGGAGCGCAAGAGAAGTAAATAAATTCTCACAGTAGAGATCAAAATTGGCATGCTCAGGAAATTCTGAAATTAAATCTGCAACCCCCCCCCCTCTTTTCCCAAACAACAGACACATATGCAATCCTTGAATTCTTCATTAAGGTGAAATGCTAAGCTTCTGAAACAGCTTAGGGCTTCTTCCCCCCAACAGTCAGACTAAACAATAATAAACACCTAAATGCATAATGGAAAAGTAATGAAATATAAGGAATAATTAGTGTTTTAAAGAATTACATTTTTGAAATAGCTTTCTTTCAAAATTTACCTTGAGTATTTTTTGTAATTAAAAAAAAAGAAGAGAAAATATTTAAGAACATTGTATAATTAAGTTTATATATATTAATTAATTTAATTTAATTAGATTTTGAAAATAAAATAAGTTTTAAAAATGACAATTATTATCTGTTTTTCAGTCTAAAAACATTTACTAACTTCTTTGATATAAATTATAGATTCTAAGCAAGAAATCAGCAACGGTTAAACAATGCAGCCTTTGGTGCCTAGCGTCCCTTTTTAGGGACGTTCTTAAATTGCTATAAAATCCTAAAAAAATTTAAAATTTACAAAATTGCAAAAAAAGGTAAACTAAAACATCGATCAAAGTAAGACATATATAACAAACACAGATAGATTTACTTGTTAATAACTTTAAAAACTTAGCTTTTTGTTCGTGAGATTGCGAACGATGTAATTTTTGATAAAGATTATAATCAAATGGGTAAAGATCACACTTTACAGCGGTTATGTGCTGCAATCTGTTAATACAGAATTGAAGCAATACCAAAGTAATAATTGAACACAATTATTTGGTTGAAATGTTCATTTTTGAAAAATTCCGACACACTTTTCGGACCGTCCCTAAAAAAGGACGCTAGGCATTAATGGGTTAATGTTGTTAGGGGAAGGGACGTTTGGGGCTATCTCCCAGAAATATTTCGGAATGGAAGTCCAAAACATTTGTGATCGACATTTGTAAACCAGGGTACATTGAAAAGGATAAGTAATAAAAATCATCACCCTTCCCTGGAAAAGCTCCTATTTCGCTCTTGAAATATACGTATACCTTGATCAGAGCGAGTTTCGAATTTACGCTTACTTTAAGTTAACATGGACACAGAACATGGATGTGTTTAGACTTGAAGTTTTTCACTCGAGAAACATCGAGCAGTAACACTCATAGACACTAGACCAGCGAACATTAACACCCACCATAGGAACAGCTGAACTGTGGATCAAAAAGCCTCATTCAACAAATTACAAATATTCAACTCGAGGTTCGGGTGTCTGACTTAGGCAAGATTTTTTTTAAATAATATTAAAGGTATTCTCATCGACCGTGAAAATCATAGGATGAGTAATTTTTTTCAGGGAAATCGTGGAATAAATGCCACATGGTTGAGCCTGCAATTCTAATTTTCACAACCTGGAATTCTATGTTGAATATCTCATATTTTCATGAAAAAAAAAAGGAAGAAACGTACAGCAAACATATGAACAAACTTCAAAATATTTACTACTCTATCACTCTTTTTTTTTCATGAATTTCCTAAGAAAATAATTTAACATGAAACCACATTTGTAATAATCCCACTTTCGCTTCAAACTCTGTTGCTCTAATACGGAAGATACTCTACGATATTTGCTTCTATAATTCAAATCAAAGTGATGTTTGAAAAACAATTTGCGGCATAAAGCGAAAATGATTTTTAATCAAAATCTTTTTTATTCTTATTCTTTCGTCCATTTATTGATGCTGTTTTGCTGTTTCTTCCTACATTTCCTTCATTACTATCGTCTTTTCCTTTGAGTTATTTTAGTTTCCTTGAAACATTTTACAATGCATCTTTGACATAACTTATTATAGTACTAGCGGTACCCGCACGGCTTTGCCTGTGGTATAAAATTAAAAGTTCATTTGTAAAATAATTGATCTAGCAGAAAAAATGCTCCATTTTAGTTGTAATTCAACTATAATTCCTTCAAAGTTTGATATAAAAATCTGGCATGGACCCCACGCTACTTAATTTTACGTGTAAATTTCTTAGTAGATGCCTTAAGTGCTAAAATAGTGCTTGGAGTGAGCAAGATAACAGTTAAAACATTTATATCCCTAGTTTGCCACGAAACAATGCAAAAAAAAATGTTTTACAATGATTAATCTCCTAAATATCGCCGATTTTAACATCAATCAGTGAATTTTTCGCAAAATATCGCCAATAGCGCCAAATTGAGTCCAAATAAAAAAAAAGAAAACAATTTTTTTCGTCAACTTGGCGATATGTCGCCAAATTGGCGGCAAATACTTGACGATCAAAAGCTTGGCGATATATTGCCAAGTGGTCGCGCCAATTCATATCACTTTTTTCTGCATTGAAATGAACACTGATTTACTCCATAAAAGGGGTAAAACACCCCCTTGGAACATTCGAATGCAACCCCAAGGGGAGATGCACAAAAATAAGCCAAAAGAGAAAACAAGAACAATTTTGTTGCTCATAGAAACCAACAGAAATCTTACCAAAGTTTAAAAGAAGAAGAAAGTTTTCTTTCCTAGCTTTAAAAACAAAACAATACATTTTCCGAAATGAAACACTTTAAAAAGAACGATGCAATAACGCAATTGATACGATATTTGGTTATTATGTGCTTTAGGTACCCTTTTCTCGCTAAATGGGCGATAGGCACGCCAAGCGTGGTAACCCTGGCTATTTTGCTTAGTTTCTCTCGGAGCTTTCAATTCCGCGAGACAAGCAAAAACGCGCCAAGTGTGGTCCCAAAGCATTTTCACCGGGAAAAAGACAGGGTTGCCAGAGAATTGAAACAAAAAAATACTACGCCTCCTCTAAAAAAAATATTACAAAATACTACTGTTTCCAAACGTTGCCAAAATCAATGTTGCTGAAATGCGAAATCTATGAAATGAAAAAAAAAAAAAAATCCGCCAAATCTTTTAATTAAGTCATTAGTATATTGGAAACAGGGTTGCCGGAAAAATACTACGCTCCTTATTTGGGCCGAAAAAATATTACTGAAGTTTCAAAAATACTACGTCTGGCAACGCTGGAAAAAACGAAACAAAAATAGGTATGAACACGTAACCATGGTAACAACATGAAAAGTTGATTTCCGTTGATAAAATAATTCATTTATCTCTCTTTTCAAACAAATTTTATTCTCGGACAAAACCATTTTAGAATCGTTTGGCTTGCTTTACTGAAGGTAAGCCTTGAATTCCGGGATTCTAAAAACAATTGTTACAGCTTTCCTAATGATCGTAGAAACTTCGAAAAAACTTCATTTTGTGCAGAAAATTTCAAACTTTCGAATGACATAAGACTTGAAAATGTGTATGAAATATTTCTTCCCTATTTTATCGAATTTCCGCTAAGAATTCGAATAGAAAAAAAACGAAATGGAATTTTCGAAAAATCGCTTCGAGGTGCAAAACTACATGCTACAAACTAGTTTTGTGCCAAGTGGCATGAAAATCGACCGAACGGTTTTGGCGCTACGCGCGTGACAGACAGACAGAAGGAAAGAAGGAAGGAAAGAAGGACAGACAGACACACCTTCAGCTTTATTATCAGTAGAGATGCTTATTTTACAGTATCATTTTGTTCTTGATAATGTTCCGTGTCAAGTTGTGCTTATGAACACACTAGGCTTTTCTTTTTTTCCTCACTTTAAAAATTCCATTCTTTAACAGTAAGTTACTACCTTTTTCGCATAAAAAAAAACGAAAAAAACATTTGCTGATAATTAAGTAATTAAGATTTAATGAGCTAATTAGCAGATTTTTGAAACACGATATCATCAAGCTTTGAGAACATTTTGTCAGCAATAGCAGCACTTCGAAAAGTTCCCCGTTTACTCGAGCAATATTTCAAACATTGACAATATCTTAGTAACGTTTAAAAGCAAACAGATTTGAGAATATTTTGAGACAGAATAAAATATTAATGTTCTCCCGATTTTCATGTTATCAAGTATACCTTAAAAGAGGAAAAGAAATTAACAAAAATGAGTTAAAATGTGAAAGGCAGAATGTAATTCAAGGTAAATGCTTAATTTAGTATAAAAGTGCCGTTCGGTTTTCAAATCATTAAGACTAATAAAAAGTTCTATAAAATAAACGAAGGGAAAAAGTACTTTGTTGTAAAATCCATTTTTCTCTCTTTTTTGACTTACTCTATATCATGCTTTTTACATGATGATACTAAGTGGTGAAGAGAATGCCCCGCAATCTTAATTATTTCCATAATGCTAAGTCATAATCTATAATAATAAGTTTATTGTGTTATTAGGAGAAGATGGCATGAAAATATTGTTAAATCTCAAAAAATGAAAACTTGAATGGTAAGAGGAAAGATTCATCCTGTAAATATTTAGAAACTAAAGTACAGGGTAGTTTGTACAGACCAAAAAACATTTCTTCTCAGTTCAAATTGAAAGCAAAAATAAACAGCTCCGTGAAAAAAAATTTACTCCATATCTGGGCAAACTAAATCAACTACTCCAAGTTATGGCCAATCTCAAAACTGCTATCCGTTCCCAATGATTCTTTGCCACAGACCATGATTGTAGTCATTTTCTTCAATGATTTGAGATGAGTATAGTGTCAACAGCTTGTTGACTGCAAGAAAGAGATGTTATGTTATTAACCTGAATTTATTACAGTAGTTGATAGAATATCAGTAGTTTTATTGTACAAAAGTATTTCAATGGCTCGTAAGCTTAGACAAACAGAAGTTAATGCTATCTAGTTGATTAAAAGCAACTTATTCTTAAATTTCAAGCCAAATAACCAATTTATTATAATTAATTTAACAGAAATTTCAATTCAGGGCCGAACTTAAGGGGTTGCGTTTTAGAGTTCAAACCCCCTCCGAAATTTTACAAAACTGTTTCAAAAAATTATCTCCATTAGAATTATTTTTGTTGAAAAATTATTATTTCCATTTATTATTTGTTTATATTTATTTCAAATTCATTTGAAAATTGAAATTATTATTTTTGAAGAATTGGATCATCCCGGTAGTTTATCTGCATTATTTTTTTTTATTGAAGTTATTGCGAACATCATATCCTGCTATACGGTGTTTTCCTTCAGATTTTGAGTACTTGACTCGAAGAAAAATACAAAAATCTTAAAATTTGGAAGTGCCTAACTCTATATTTAACACATTTCATGGAGGACAAAAACATATGAATTTAACAAGTAGTACTTCGAATGAACATAGATGAGTACAAGCATCTGTTCTTTTGAGTTCTTAAACAGATATGGAATTTTGAACAGGGGTAAAGTTTTGTAGACACATTAGGTATTTTTCTTACTTAATAGAAATGTCATCTTTTACATTTGCTCATGTTAATTGCCTTAAAGCAGCACCCCCTCGTTTAAGTAACCTAGTGCAACGACAATGAAAAGAAGATATGAATGAAATCAAATTTGACATCACGAGAAATGTGTTCGGTTAAACCTTTCCCGAAACAATTGTCTGGTTACGGCTCTGAAAATATTATTGCTCTAAGTAAAATGAGTTACAGAAAAATCTCATTTGCTGCTTCTTTGTGTTGCGCATTCGAGAAAGTTTTTGATGAAAAACACGAGGCTTGTGATTAACCCAAAATCATGGAGTCTGAGTCGATAGTCGAACACCCTAAACTCCCTGAATTCAGTCACTCTCCCTCCGAGTCAGCAATCAATGGTATTGTGAAAAAACGAACGGTTTGCAGAAAACAAGAATTTTAATATAACAAGTAGAAAGATAACACAACATTAAAACATCGTAGCGGATTGGAACTAAAAAAACGCGAAACATAGCGATAGAAATTCAAAAAACTTAGAGTGTTGCCAAAACAGCTATAGCGCAATAATGAAAGCAGGGTTGTTGCCAGATGCTCGACTTTCAACAAATGGCAGTGGAGTCAGATTAGGAATCGAATTGATTTTGAAGAGAAAAAAATGAAGTCGGATTCGAATACACTGAAAAAATTCATGCTTCGAAATCGGTCATTTTCCTTCCGACTCCGCATCCCTGCACTGTAAAAAATTGATGTTGTTTTTACAGTATTATACCACTAATTTTATAGTAAAAAACTAAAAATTGCTAATTTTACACTAATAACACAGGCCAACAAAAAAAACCTTTTTGAAAACTTTTTTAATTTTAATAGCTGATCTTGATAGATTTTTATGTGCTGAATCCAAATCTGCTTGTAGTTTTTATGTATCACCCTTAGTTTCCAAGCAAAATGTATTTTATTATACAGGGTGTCCACTCCTATCGTGGACCAATAGCTAATTTCTAAACCGTTTGAGATACGCATATAGTTCATTTAGGAAAAAATCTCCAAATTACGAAAGGAATTTTGGGTCTATTCAATGTTTTTCAAAAAATCAAATTTTGAAAGAGTTACGAAATTTAAATTTTTATACAGCCCCCCAGTCCTATCAATCATATTTAGTAAAACATTCTTGACACTGTAACGTTTAAAACTAAAAAAAAATCACTCTTCTACCACAAAAATTGACCGAGTTATGACGTTTTGAAAAATCAAGATTTTGCATTATTTCATGACGTCATCGAGAGATCACTAAAGGGACCGTATGCGAAATCCTTCAAAATCTTGATTTTTCAAAACGTCATAACTCTGTCAATTTTTATGGTAGAACAGTGATTTTTTTTTAGTTTTAAATGTTACAGTGTCAAGAATGTTTTACTAAATATGATTGATAGGACTGGGGGGCTGTATAAAAATTTAAATTTCGTAACTCTTTCAAAATTTGATTTTTTGAAAAACATTGAATAGACCCAAAATTCCTTTCGTAATTTGGAGATTTTTTCCTAAATGAACTATATGCGTATCTCTAACGGTTTAGAAATTAGCTATTGGTCCACGATAGGAGTGGACACCCTGTATAGTCTAATACCCATTTACAGTATATAGGGAAATCAATGAAACACTGTAGAATCGTAAAAATGGTTTGTATTTACAGTAAAATACTTGGAATAGTAATTTTATGTGATGATACAAGGTTCACTTGTCAACTGGAATTGCTTTATATTTTCTTTCCCTTTTTTCCTTGAAGCTTCTTGTGTAGCTTTTCCTGCGATGAATAGCTTGCTGAACTTCCCGGTGAAGTGACCAACAGTAATCCCCCATCATGTTGTAGCATGTGTTTCAGCAGTGCTGCCAACATCATCTTTGCTCATTAGACCTATTTTTTCATGTTATCTTAACTATGAAAAAGCTGTTAAATTCTAAAAATGTTTCTTTATTTCATGAATGTAACTATAAAATGTGAATAAATGGTGGGTGATACAACTTTTTAAGCATCATATTTGGATTCAGCAACCTAAACAACATAAGAATAAGGTATTTTCATTAAAAAAGTTTTTTCATCGTTGGCCTGTGTAATCAATAAAATTGCTGATTTACAGTAATGAAATATAAAATTGCTAATTTTAGTTTATTACTATGCATTTTACAGTTTTAAACTGGAACCTCTGCTGCCAGTATTGTACTGTTGTTTTTACAGTATAATACAGCTAATTTTGTGATAATTAACTGTAAAATTGTGGTAATAAACTAAAATTTCCTGCTTTACAGTAACAAACTGTAAAATTGTTAGTTTTACAGTTTATTACAGTGCATTTTACAGTTTTAAATTGGAACCTCGGCTGCCAGTATTATACTGTAAAAATAACGTTTTTTTTTTTAAAGTTTGGATTAAACACTTTTTGAAAGTCACTTCCTGATATATGTGCGCGGAAGGAGCCCGCCTCCTCCCCATCCAGAGAAAATTCCGGCTGCGTTGTGACAATGGTTATTTACTTTTAGAAAACTCACTAAGTAATAATCAACACTAAAGTAGAAACGCACAAGTGGAACGCAGCGAATTCATTGCCAATCTTTAAAACGTACTTTTGTTCGCACTTTTGATTCATAAATCAAAATAACCGTCCTCGGGAGAAATCCACGCGGAAAAGCGCCGGCGTAATAGTTATCTACATTAAATGAAATGGTGTTTCATCTCATACATCACATTCTCTTGACAAGAAGTAAAAATAGATGGATCAAAAAAGGATTGTAGGCCATCTCATATTGATTTAGCTGTTAAGTCCATCTTTTATGGCAGAAATTTCAAGGAGAGTGAATTTCCTCCCTCATTTATCGAAATGAAATCAATGACGAAATTAAGTGAAGTCCGCTATGATAATGTACTTAAAGGTAATCAATAGCTTAGCATTAAGGAATTTATTCATTACTCTGTTAAATGGGTTTTCCCTCTAAACTACGTTGGAGGTTAAAGTTAGACCCATTTTTACTCCAGAAGTGTAAATTTATTTTCCACGAACCAAGAAGAAAATCATATCGGATAAAAGCATTTCTTTAATCTGAGTTAAAAGCAAGAATGAATTGAGTATTTTTTTTAAAGCCAAAGAAAAGTTTATTATGTACGGAAAGAATAGATTATCGATTAAGTTTCTATTTTTAAAAGGCTTTTAAAGCGAACCATCCGTTAAGTATTCTTCTAACATCAACTTAATAAAAAATGTGTTAATTCCTTATTTAGCGCGTCAAAAGTTCTTAAACATTTTTTGACCCAAAAAAGAGGCTAAATACATATGTATCAAGACAATGAATGCTGTAACTGCGTTTCCTTGGAGGTTTTCAATACCCATGTGACTTTGTCAGTGTTAATAAAATGTTCACTTCGTCGAAAACAACCTGATGGAAAATAAAACTTGTCTTAACTGCTTTTCAAATATTCCCTTAGATATACATGTACACTGTACATGTATATCTAACTATTAAAAATTACTTATTAAAAATTTACCTGAATTCATTTACACTAAAAAAATGTTTGTTTGTGCATGGATTTAAACGTTCTTTCGGACACCATTATTGAGCATAATAACGGGAAATAAAAATAGCAACCCAAACACCCTCAGCATAACAGAGATAGATCTTTGTTCAAATGAAAAAAAAATGCTATAAAAAAAAATGCTATATTCAGTCTTAATTGAATCGAAGTCGAAAAAAAAAGGAATGACTAATTTTGCCTGAAATACAATCCAGTTCACTGCATTGATGAAATGCATAAATCACATCTGTATACAGAGCATATCCAGGTTCCGTGTGTACTTTGGACTTAAATTTTACTTTGTTTATTTTCTTTTTTTTACAGAAAACTAAAAGCAATACTACTACTTTATTTCATTTTCATCAGGTTTTACCTCGTAATATTCAAAATATGTTTTGGAGAAATATTTTTTTGTAGTTCTGTTCCTCAATTTATTTCTCATAATATTGCATGCTTAAAAATCAGCAAATAAAATTAGCTGTATTTAGAGTGATTCTAAGATAAATGTCAAACCAACGGCTGAAATTTACTGTAAAGAAAGCCTGCAAACGAGAGAAAAAAATGATATAAATTCGATTTTACTGAAGAGTTTACACTGAAGTGACAAAAGTCATGGGATAGCAATATGCAAATTTTCAGATGGCAGTAGCATCGCATAGAACAGGTATAAATGCGCAGTGCTTTTACAGAGCTTTCATTTCTGTTCAAGTTATTCATGTGAAGAGGTTTTAACGTGATGATGACCGCACGACGTGAATTAACAGACTTTGAACGCGGAATGTTAGTTGGAGCTAGACGCATGGGTCATGCCATTTCGGAAATCGTTAGAGAATTCAACATTCCCAGATCCACTGTGTCAAGAGTGTGCCGAGAGTATGAAATTTCAGGCATAACATCCCACCATGGACAGCGCAGTGGTCGACCGCCTGCACTTAAAGATCGAGACCGGCGACGTCTGCAAAGAGTCGTAAATTCTAACAGACAAGCAACACTGCGTCAAATCACCGTAGAAATCAATGTGGGACGTACAATGGACGTGTCTGCTAGAACTGTGCGGAGAAATTTGGATTTCTTGGGCTATTCCAGCAGAAGACCGACTCGAGTGCCTTTACTGACAGAACGACATCGCTTGCAGCGACTCTCGTGGGCACGTGAGCATATCGGTTGGTCCCTAGATGAATGGAAAACCGTGGCCTGGTCCGATGAGTCACGATTTCAGCTGGTAAGAGCCGATGGTAGGGTTCGAGTGTGGCGCAGACCCCACGAAGCCATGGACCCAAACTGTCAGCAAGGCACTGTTCAAGCTGGTGGTGGCTCCGTAATGGTGTGGGCTGTTTTTTCATGGCATGGACTTGGTCCTCTAGTGCGACTGGACCGAACATTGACTGGAAATGCTTATGAGCAGCTACTTGGAGATCACTTGCAGCCATTCATGGACTTCATGTACCCAAACAACGATGGGATTTTTATGGATGACAATGCGCCATGTCACCGGGCCACAACTGTTCGCAATTGGTTTGAAGAAAATTCTGGACAATTCCAACGAATGATTTGGCCACCTAGATCGCCCGACATGAATCCCATTGAGCATTTATGGGACACCATCGAGAGGTCTGTTCGTGCCCAAAATCCTGCCCCATCAACGCTTTCACAATTATGGACGTCTATCGAGACAGCATGGCTCAATATTCCTGCAGAAGACTTCCAACGACTTGCTGAGTCCATGCCACGTCGAGTTGTTGCACTTCGCCGGGCAAAAGGAGGGCCGACACGATATTAAGAGGTATCCCATGACTTTTGTCACTTCAGTGTATATGTATGTGTGTATGTGCGGGTAAAAAAATGTACCAAGCACCTGTCGGTACTGCATTTGCCAAGACATGTCGCTGTATAGAGCGAACTTGAAGCAAAAGTAGATTGAGTTTGTTATTGTTCTGAGTAGAGAAAACACGAGTGAAAACTGCATCGGCAAGAAGATCAATGACACTGTATTTTTGATCAGGTTCAGAATCAAATGATTCATAACAGTGTCCTAAATTTTGAGGTTTTTATGTTTTGTGAATGTTATTACCTTCAAGAAATGTGTTCAGCAAAAACGTTTCATTCGGCTAGTTCTTACCACACCAAGCCTAAAGAACTACATAATTTACACAAAAAGGACATATTTTGCTTATTGAAATCAGTTTAAGCTTCATAAAGGTATCTTTGAAGTAATTTGCTACCTTATCTTATTGAGAGAACAGTGATCTGTCTCCAGAAAATCGATGTTGGTAAACAGAGAAATAGGCTCGTTTAGCGCTAGACAGAACTTCTTGTTTGGATTGCTTCTGTTCAAGTACACAATGGGTAACAAGTTTATTACAAGGGACAATGAAATATAAATGAATATGTTGACTTTAACACTGCTGTTAGTTAAATCCGAGATAATACTTTGTTAGTGTGTTGGTAAGGATGTTCGAAGAAGAGTTTTTGTGCTCGCGCACACATTACAGATATGGAGTACTTCAGTATGCAGTGAGTGAGCATGAAGTACGCGCCTGTTGCGCAACGCATCATTACTAAATTTCTTGCAAAAGAGGACACCAGACCTTCAAAAATTTTGTAACCGTGTCAGTCACAGACAGACAGTTGTGGAGGAAGCACTTTGCACACTCGAATGTATAAGTAGGTTAAAAAAATTGTGGGAAGAAGGAGAAGCTGTAGAAAACCACCTAGATAAAAAGAGAACAAGGACAAGAATCACTGCAGACAGCATCGTAGCCCTTCATGACCTTGAACAGTTGATGCAAGCTATTACGGTCGCTTTTTGCATTAATCACATGCTGCATACTGTCTGTTTGCGTTTTGTGCGCCTGGGAGCCACGGACGCTTCCATCTGAAAAAGGGGAGATAGGTTTAGGATGCGCACTACCCGATGCCTTCAGCTTTTGTTCGCTTACTACTTCCTCATTGCTTTTCCCCCCTATTTCGAGAAAGTCCGAAGAGACTTGGCGCGTGCGCAGATGAGGCGGAGGTCGCACGAAAAAATTTTAGACAGTACAGTAAAACGCTGAGTTGGCAAGCTATACGTAACGTCGTTCTTTATCGAGAAAATGCAAAGCCGCAGACTGCCCTTTAATGACGGAAAAATGAAGATTTTCATCGGACCCCTCCAGAGACCTCATCCGTATTCTCCATATCTATCGCTCTGTGACTACCATTTGTTTGGTCCACTGAACCAAGACAAGGAGGACAGCAGTTTAATGATGATAAAAGAGTAGATTTGTTGTGCGCAACTGGCTCCGCACAAGTCAATATTTTTTCGATTTCGAAGTTATCAAGAACCTGCCAATCCGGCAGACAAAATGTGTATCAAAGAAACATACTGTCTAGAAAAGGGATCTATTGAGTTATGTTCTCGGTTGACGCAATACATGAAAAATAATAATGATTCCGGTTTATATTTGATTTGCCCTGGTATTTAGTTAAACGTTTTCTAAGGAAGTAGTAAGAAGAAACCAATCAAACGGCAATGATAAAAATAAAAAAGCAAATTAATAAGTACACACAATTAATAACAAAAATTTGCTACGCTAACTGGAAAGTTCAGTCAGTCATTCAGTTATATATGTTTTCCTACTCTAAAAAATTACATTTAATAGAACTACGGACATTCAAGCATGTTCATTGTATCGCTTGTTGTATAATCCTTCAATTATTTATCAAATCCCTCTCATTAATTCTGAATTTATTTTCATCATAAAAGTATGGCATCTCATAATAATGGTAGTTTGAATTTTATGTACAAAGGCTAATTTTGTAAAAGATGTGAATACACTAAGATATTCTTCAAATGAGTGGCGCAAAATTTCATTTTAGTAAAGCTACTAATTATTATTCCATTTAGTTCGCTATTTTTCCAGTCTAAAAGACTGAAGAGTACTCTGCAGTGTTATGTGCTTAGCGACAATAACGAATGAGCTGAATATCGAATGAATTGTGCTTTATGTTGAATCGCCAAAATGTTTGAGAGCAAAACAATTGCAACATTCATGAACTATTCCCTAGCTGTTATCATATAATATTGCAGTTTCTATGCAACTAAGCTGCATGAATTCTCATCAAATTTCAAACACAAACAATTAAGTTTAAGAACGAAAATATAAAATGAGACATTTACATTTTTAACGTTTGACTTTTATTTGAAAAGATAGTTAGCTTCTCTAACTGCAGTTGAATTTTGCTGGTAATATTTAAAAATATAAAGGAAAATGAAGTAAACTTGAAACAAAATGAATATTGTAATACCGTACATATTCTTTCTGCTATAAATGAAATAACGCACAAAAATATATAAATAGAGTTGGTTCGGGTAAGTGGGCTACTGGGGTAAGCCGATCACCCCCCTTAAAACTGAAATGCGCATATGGTTTTTTGTACTTTTTTGTACTGATCATGTCAAATTTCATCACAGTGATTGCTTTTGCATATATTTGGGTTTCATGGAACTTTGGTTTGGATTATATAATTTATGTCAAAAAATTTTTTTTTGCGAGTTCAAGCAACATTTTTCAAAGAAGTGTTTCAATGTTAGTTTTTAGTATTTTTTCTATGTTCATCAAGTTTTCTTGTAGAGTTTTACCTAAAGTACACATTGCAGTAAGAATTGTTATGCAAAGTAGGATTAATAAGTGTTTAAGGGGAGGGGTCCCACTTACCCCGTGGTTTTTCTCTATTAGGGTAAGTGGCCACCCCTCACTATGGTGTAAGTGGGCTCCCTCATTATAATGATGATTTGAAAATGAAAAGCAGTTTTGATGAAGCAATTTCTACAATGAAATGAAAGATAATTATGGAGATCGAGAAAAAATTGATGGTTCAGCCGCAAAAACTGGTAACTATGTATTTGTGAAACTTGCATCAAAGAAAACCATGAAGTATTATGAAGTTCTAATTTTAAAATATGATACAAATGAAAAAAATACTGCAAAATTTGATAGAAAGAATAGAAATAGCTACACTTTTTAATGATTTGATGTAGGTGATGTTAGAATTATAACTCAGGATGATATGATAATGTTTCTCCCTCAGAAAACATTCAATTAGATGCTGCCATGAAGTGCTTCCATTTTTTTTTACTAAATTGATCTTAATCGACTCCATTGTGTTTATTCAACATTAGTTTACATGTAAAAGCAAAAAATACGCCTAACGGCTTTTAATGAACTTCACAGACATAATTGTTTTGTATTCCGCTTTATAATTTTCTGTCATACACATCTAAATGTAAGTAGATATCTCATTAATGGATACATTTACAGAACAATATTCCCTACTAAAATGTTGCATACTTTGTCAGGTAGGACCCACAAACCCCTTTCCAAAATATGCTCACTTTAAATATAAATAAATGGGGGGGGGGTGGCCCACTTTCCCCTTCGCAGGGGGTAAGTGGGCCTCCCACGCCATTTTTTAAAGAATAATGTAGTTAAAAGTATTTAAAGCATTTTTTTAGGAAATAATGCTGAACTTGTGTTTATTAATAATGTCCAAGATAAAATAAGTCAACAAATTTAAGCTGTTTTGCTTTAAAACTTTTGTATAATGCTTTAAAAACAAACTGTTCTAAAAAGGGGGCCCACTTACCCTAACCAACCCTAGCATCAATGTCCTAAAATTAAAAAATAGAGCACAATCAACAGATAAAAGAAAGCTATACCGTCCTGTAGCAAACAGAAACCTAAACGGTCGTGAGCAAAAGAGGTTTAAATAATTTTTCAAATCGCTTTTTTTTTCTTCATCCAAATACTTTCTTTAAAGCAGGTTTTTCCCACAAAAAGTCATTCCATTCATTATTTCAAAGCTTAATTTAAAACCATCATGAAAATAACAGTTGCAATCAGTTGCAATTCAAAAAGCAATAGTCAAATAATCGGCCGATTATCAATAGCCGATTAATTGGTAATCAGCCAATTTGCTAATCGGTGCATCCCTGGTACTTAATATATGTTCAGTTTCTCATACAATTCGACATCTTATGTTTTCTCCGAATGAAACACGATTTTATTGCGTTTAAATCACAAAAGCGTTAATG
Source organism: Uloborus plumipes (assembly GCA_038373865.1). Taxonomy (NCBI): domain Eukaryota; kingdom Metazoa; phylum Arthropoda; class Arachnida; order Araneae; family Uloboridae; genus Uloborus; species Uloborus plumipes. The sequence goes on from JAXGGA010000651.1 coordinate 108,948, forward strand.
GTCCTTGTATTAGTAAAACAAAGCATTAGCAAATAGGATTATATATTTTTTCTCAATTGTGAGAGAAACATTACGAATCGAAAAGTTACTCACTAACTATCAAGAGGTTAAGTACTTTGCGATCTTAGTAACGAAAAAATAAAGTGTAGAGACATCGATTGTTAAGTTTTCAAAAATGACGGCAAAACACTTAAAAATTTAAACAACTGTCAAAACTTTTTCAAACTTACACATTTATTTTGAGCAAGAATGCTTTTAAGTTAGCAAAGCAAATAATGTGACTGAAGAAATCTCATTAAAACTTAAAGCTTGTTCTCCTGTATAAATTATGACAAAAGTTTGTCAACAGCAAAAGTTCAGCAGTAATGGTCGAAGTAAAGAGAAGTTAAAATCATGCACAGATAGAATTAAAAAGGGAAATAACTGCAATAAATGGACAAAATCTACCTTCCCCTGAAAGTGAAAGTGAAAAGTAGTAGCATTTGTAAGTTGTTTAAGAAAATTAAGATTGAGAGTTAAAGGCTAAAATTCTCTTTCAAAAGCAACACTCAATAAATATCTCAATTTCAATTAAGGAAAAAAATAAACTTTTTAATAGAAAAAAATTGCTTGTTTTTATTAAAGGATTTCTTTGTACTTATCTACGAGTCTTTTTAGAATGATTGTTTGTTACTCCTATCGCCCTCGTATGGGGAAGACAATGGGGTATACAACAACGGAGCCCTGCCGTATTAGGGGCCCGGGATAAAATAAAAAGAGATAAACCTTATGTATGTGTCTTATTTGATATAAAATTGGAAGGAGTGAGCATAATAACTGTAATATCAATGCTTGCTCTTATTTTTAATCTTCCAAGCAGCAAGCGAGGAGGTTATAAGATTGACGCGTCTGTGTATCTGTCTGTGACACTCTAGTTTCTAAATGGATAGACTGTTTTTTTTTTTTTTTTTTTTTTTTATTGAAAGCTGAGTTGATTAGAATGTTACCAGCTAGGTCACGTCTTTAGTAGTAGTAAATGAATTTGTCCATATTTCAAATTGAATCACGTTTATTTCTTACATATTTGCTTCAGCTTGAGAGGAGTATATATTTCCAGGAATTTTTCATTACAACGGACATTGAAAATGTTCTTTTTTTCCCCGGTCTTTTGTTTAAGGTGAATACAGTCGACGCTCACTATAGCGACCATTCGTTATAAAGACCATCCTAATATAACGACAGGTGAGAAAACCCCAACTGTATCCCAATATACTCTATGTTCTACCTCTTATAGTGACCATTCGTTATAAAGACCGTTTTCTGAAGGACGGAGATGGTCATTATATCGAGCGTCGACTGTACTTCCGAACAGATAATCGGCTTCCAAAGTCCATACGGTGTAAAGTGTAGCAAATAGTACTCTACAAAAGCTCGTAAAATTTGAAAAAGTCAATTATATGGTCACGCAATAATTTTTAATCCCCATTAACCCGCTATATTTCTTTCAAAAATATATTAATGACTGCTGCGTAAAATGGAGTGAATCACTATATACTGCGATTCATAAATCAGTGAATAATGGTATACTAAAGTCAAACTTTTTGTGTTCAAGTTTTTTTCTTATGATTTTAATTTCCCTAAATATAAGTTAGAGAACCTAGGGTCCGTATAAAAAGTAAAATTTCGGATTTTTTTCACCAGTTATTTTTTCCGCTTCAACTGCTAATCTCTTAACTCTGCACCTTATTTAGAACGTTGTAAACTTACTTTGAGCATTTTTGCAAAAGGAAGTATGCATTTAGAGCTAACGAGTGCAAAAATGAATGGCTTGTGGGTTTAACGGGAAAACGCTGTATACAGTGCCCACCGCATATTAGAATCACATTTGTTCCGAGGACGTTTGATTTTATTAAGCGACTGATTTTATAAAACGGCATACATAAAATTACAAAAAGAAAAGGTTTCGAATTTAAACAAAATAAAAAATAAATTAATTACTATCATCTATATTTAAAATTAAGTTAATTAAAACACAATTCGAATTTAACTCATATGTAAAAAGTATATTTTTTAAATTACACAAAGGTTTTAAAATATTGACTTATTGTTGTTTGATAAACAGAAAAATGAAAGAAACACTCATTCTTAAATCTTGACGTTTAGGCATATTTTGCTAGCGAACGATTTTTACTCAAACTGAATGATACGAACTGTCAACCTCTGTTTTCTTAAAGAGAAAGAAAATTCTGGATTTATTCAGACAAGGAAAAGCGTGTTTTCTCCCCCGCCCCCCTCGTTTTTAACATATACTCTCCAAAAACTTGATTTTATAAAACGGCGCTAATGATTTTATTAAAGGATGGTTTTAACATGTTTTGATATTGTAATGATTCTGTTCTTACAGATTTGATTTTACAAAGCGGCTGATTTTATAATCCAGTAATTTTATTAGCGGTGGGCACTGTATATGGAAGTGGTAATGACTGTTTCTGGTATGTAAGCAGCAAAAGTTTTATAGTTATGAAACACTTTGCGTGTTTCCAGAAAAGCAAGAATTGCGTCTTTTCAAAATGCATAGAATTTGTTTTTATCTCGTTAAGCTTTGTTTCTAAATCTTCTATGCATTATTGCATTTTTTACTAGAAATATTTTGAAAGTTGTTTTTGTCAAAATCCCCTGCATAATCAAAATGTCTGCTTCAAGTATAAATTAAACACAACTAACCAATTGGTTTTCTCATACATAAGTTTAGAACTTTTCAATTTGTTGCCGTTTCCTACAAAAGATCCGACATTTTAAAATTCTCCAAAATGGGATGAGGGGGAAAATATATATATTTAGCATGCCGTAAAAAAGGAAAAAACAACAAAGTACATGCGCAAATAGGTAAAAACTTTGTTCCTAAAACTGTCGGCAGCAGCTGCGTATATGGCAAGCCTGGGGCTCGTATTTAACTGCAACAAGCTACTTCTTTTTCAATAGCTGTGAAAAATTTCAGGAAAACAATAAGTGTAACTTGATTCAGCAACTGCTTTCGTTTAATTATGTATTTTCTGAAGATAAAATTAATTAAAGCATATTCTTTTAGTCAGTTTAGGAACGCTAAAAACATTAATGAATATTTAATTGTTGACGTGCATGTTGCTACCGATTTCATATAAAATGAACAATCATAAAACATTCAAATATTTCTAAATGAGTTTTCGTGAAATAGGAATTATCCAATAACTGCACTTGAACCAGGCACATTTAGTATTTCTGTTCATAAATGTGTATTTACTGACTCAAGATTATTCAGTTTCTTAGTATCAACAAGAATCCCGTGGTATTCATAATTGACTTCACGATGAAAATAAATGTACATTGCTTGCTGCTTACTAATGAAGGAAACTGATTCATAAATCAATTATTAATTAATTTTGATTACAAAGCGAATGAATAATTATTTCTAAACCCTGTAGATAAAAACAGAAAAAACTAATAAGTAAAGTAAATTTTAGGGACAAGTGAAAGTGTCCGGAAACAGCCGTCTTTTATAATTTAACAGATCGCTATACTGTCTGATCTTAGGTAAAACCTTTCGCGCTTTTACTCATGCGTCAGGTCTTCTCTGATCTTACCAAACTAGGGGTATTAGGCAAGATAGCAGTAAGGGGAAGAATAATAAAAAGTATTTTGAACCGTATCAAACAACGTGGAACGATGCTAATTTCAAATACATAGTTTAGTTGAATATGTGAAAAGGATGTATCAAAAATGCAGGTTTTAAATTGAAAACTTCGGAAAGCTATCAACCGTTCGCGAGTGCTGTGCACGGTTTTCATCAGGCTTTATAATAGCTGTACAGTTCAAAAAAACATGTTTTGAAATCAACTGCTTTAAAGTGTTCATTGCTAAGGAAAATGCACTACAGATGCTTTACTTTGTTGCCGTCTTTTGTCCTAATATTGAATTATGAGTTGTGCTAGTAGTGTTGCTGAAGTGAATGTGCATTTTCCCATTTACACGTGTTCTTTGTCCAAAACGCTTGTTTCTTAGTTGTACCACTATTGCTGCTCATGAGCGAGACATTCTTGATTGATCACGAGAAAACAAATGCATGTTTTCATCGTTTAACTCTTTGTGTTAATATCCATAAGATGTCTTTTCGAAGTAATTCAGTGTTGTTACAGTACCGAAACTTCAGTGATAAACACTTGAATCCTGAATCGATAATCATGAGTTCGATTCAAGTTTAAGGGTTGAAACAGGCACAATTGAGCTTCTCAATATCTTAGTGCATTAATTAAACTTAAAAAATAAGTAAGAACACCTTTTTTTCAGCTCTAAAATTGCTCTATTAACGTGTTAGTGTTAAAATATGCTTTATTTCCCCGATATTCTACAAAAATAAGGTAAAAGACTAATTTTTGTTTATCCATTTATAATTTACCATGAAAGAGTTTGCAAAGTTAAGAGATCTTCTCCTTTTGATTTTTGACTCGTTTATTTTTAAGATTATAAATAATATTTAAATTACGTTTCTCACAAATGGCTAAGGCATAAATTATTGTACAATCAACAACAATGGCATCCAATTAATTCTACACTCTGATTGACAAAGCCATCATTGTTGACATTAAGAGATTACAGTGGTGCTTCCAAGCTCCCTAATGGGTGCTTCTTGCGAGGGTATTAAATATAATACGTCACTCCAGACCATTAAATTCAATTGGTTCAGATATGTTTGTTTCAAATGGGGCTGCGTTTAGCTTCTTGCCATTTGCAGACCTAGTGCATTCCCCAGAAGCGGCATTCACTCTTTCATGTGGCACCACCATCGGTGGAATACCATTGCCACAAGTATTTTGACGCCCAGTTTCCCCACTAGATGAAGGCACCTGGGCTCTATTCGATACGAAACTGCACTAGGAATTTAATTTTGCCAAGAGATACTATAAGCCAAACAAGTACTCGAGGGATCTTTTACATGCCGCATAACCATACGACATGAGCGCTGTCGATTTTCTGCATCATGAAAATCCACCGACTGGAGCCGGGTTCGAACCCGCGCTTTTGAGTGTAAGAGGCCAGCGTCTAAACCACTATACCACTCTGTCGGCCTGGTTCAGATATGTGCTAGTAAGGAAACAGTATTTATATTTCCAATCACTTAAGTTACTATAAACCGGATAAACTGTCTGTGAATTTTTGGGGATTGTATGGCGAAATTTTGTATTAAAGTTCCTGTAATAGTATAGTCGGATTGTTTATTTTTTTTTAAATTTGTTTTTGAAGTAAGTTTTGATTATAGATATAATACATTCTTTAATATTTCATTTCTTGAACTATTAGAAGTAAGAAAAAATGCGTTGAAGGTAAATATAATTGATTACAATAAGTTATAATTAAAATATTTAAAGTTAATATTGTTAAAATAATATAATTGAATGGAATATTTTAATGGTGGAGATTTTTACAATGAACGGGGTTTACAGAATACCAAAGTTTCAGCTCTTTTAAGTTTAGCTATAATATTGGAATATTATGAGCTATGAAAAGCAAAACGAGTGATGCAATGCAGCGAGAGTTGCCAGCATCTTAATTTTATACCGCTGGCTGCTGAACAAGGTGTCACTTGTGATTTTCAAGTGTTTCTGGAATTAATTTTTCAAACAGTTTTCAGATATTAGTGATAAAGAATAGTAGTTTGCTGTACTGTGATTGCTATTTAGCTGACAATGCCTTTTATATCAACTTAAAGGCTCATTTTCTAAGATGGCGTGTTGAGTATTGTGGCATACTAGATAGCAAATTGTGGCATATTAGATTTCTTACAAACTATGACTATGTAGTCGTTAATCTCTTATTGCATTCATCAGGTTCTGAGGTTTACACATAAATGCTCAGAAAAATGGGGGATTTTTGCCTAGAATGCGTTATAAATTGTTTTGCAACATAAGCCTAAACATGGCAACTCGTTTCATAAAGTGATCCGCCAATTTCGAGCCTTTTTTTTTCCAGGTATCCTAGATTTTTAGGATTTATATCTTAGAAGTTTTAAAAAATTGCATAGGTTAGTTTCAAAGACAGGCTTTCACCTCTGTTGAATTTCATCCAAATCGCAAGTGGTCGAAGTTGACATGGCTTTTAACGACTCCGACTCATTTGGCGTAAAATCAGTCCGACTACGACTCCTCAGTCCTGCTTATAGGGGACAACGATATCGATAAAGGGCGAATGAGGGCAAACATTATTTGCCCTCGTTTGCTCTTTTTTGGGAAAGAAGGTCTAAAATCCTGACATTAAAAAAAAAAAAAGCGCTTAGTTAAACGACTTGGCTAGAAATTGATAAAGCAATTTCATTGCCTGCATATACAAGACATCTGTGTGCAAATCACGTGAAAGATGTCACTATTAATCACTGAAACGCGCGTAATTTGGTGACTTTTCTCAAATATTTTGACATCCCTTAAGACCTCATATTTCGATAAAGGGGTCACGAGGGTAAATAATTTATTCGCCCGGAAATATGTTTTACAATGCTCTTTCGATTTGCGACTTTTTTGCAAAAAATTCATTATTACACTATCGTGCGGTTTTTTGGTTAGTATGTTATGAAAAGAAGTTGCAATATAGTCGGTATCATGTGTGGACGAAAAAGTGACTTGAAATATTTGCATATATTTGAGATGCTGGGGTTGACTAGTACTAGTTATGAACGAGTTTTATTAATGCATCAAATGTTTCATTGCGACATTAGCATAATATGTAGTTACTTAACCTGCACGAAGGTTTCGCAGTAGACATCATCAATTTAAAAGTTTGATTTATTTAAACGTTAGTTTTTCGAAAAACAGGCCACAGCGTAAATTTCTATTTTTCACTAATTTAAGAGAAAATGAAAACACGCCTTACTACTTTTGTATTTTTGAGAAGTATTAAGGAAACAAAAAAAAAAAAAAGAGAGAGCAACTTTAAGAAATATTATTCATGCTAAATTAAACAATTTCTTTTCCGACCTTAAAGTAATAGAAAAACTGTGGTTTAAAATCCTAAAATGAGTTTAGGTTATATATTCTTAGAAATTTGGGTCAAAATCAACCGGTGAATAAAGACAACCAAAATCGACAAAACCCATAGCAGAATCGAACCTCCGATCTTCTCATTTTTAAAGTAACGCTCAATCCAACCGTGCCACTGCATCTCAGTTTTCGGATGATTATTCATTGAAGTAATGTGTAATAAAAAACAGAAAAAGCGGTTTTTTGGAGAAAAAAAAAACAGTGAGTCTATTTTTCGTCAATAATCAGAACGATAAGCATTAAAATGAGGGGTAAATCAGCGAATTCGATAAAGAAAAGAGAAAGTTCTGGCGTGGTAAAGAAAACAGGCAAGAGAAATGATGTATAAGAATGTGGTTATCATTAATTACTCGTGATATTTTTTTTTTAAGTTTTTTGTTTTTAATCAACGATTTAGTTACTTTCCGTTCGTAAAAGTCGCGTCTAACACTCGCGAAACATTCCACTTAAAAAAGAGGTAATGGGTTGTGTGGGGGAACTTTCCGGAGTTTTCAATTTCATACCTGCATTTGCTATTCTCTTGAGATATTCAACTAAACTATGTGTTTGAAATTAGCATCGTTATACGTTGTTTGATATGACTCAAAATGCTTCTTATTATTCTTCCCGTTATTGTTAATGTCTGTCTGCGTATTGTGCGCCTGGGGCCACGGACGATTCCATCTGGAAAAGGGGAGATAGGTTTAGGTTGCGCAGTACTCGATGCCTTCATCTTTTGTTCGCTTACTACTTCCTCGTTGCTTCCCCCCCCCCTATTTCGAGAAAATCCGAAGATACGTGGCGTGTGCGCAGATGCGGCGGAGGTCGCATGAAAAAATTTTAGACAGTAACTTACATATCACCCCTATTTTGGTAAGATCGGAGAAAAGAACTAACGCCTGCGTAAATACGCGGCAGGTTTTACCTAAGAAAATCAGACAGTATAAGGTTATGGGCAACATTAATTACTCGTTAGTGTCAATCATTTTGATAGTGACTAATCAATAAGAAAACTGGGGAAATTGGCAATTATTGAGTAATAATTTGTAACTTGAATATTTAAGATAAATTTTAGACATTTAGTTTTTTTCAATATTACCACTTGAAAATTTAAAAAAGAAAATACTAATGCTTCCAAATGGATTTTTGATTTCTTTCAAAAGAAATTGTAGAAATGGGTTTTAAGTATGAAAAAAGTCCGGTTTCGTTATTTGCTGTCCTTTATGCATAGGAATTGCTTTCCATATTTCGTCTTGCCCTTTATTCTACTGGTGACAAAATAAAATCTTTTCCGGTTCGCGATTGACATTGCGCTAAAACAAAAAAAAAAAAGGGGGGGAAGCAAAAGTGTCTCCACATGTTGTGTGAAAACATGAAATTCATTTTAAATTGCTGGAAATGTAGTGGAAATTTTCGATAAAGCGAACGTGTACGCATGAAATTTGATTTTGTAAGCAGAAAATATAAATACAGAAATGTAAATGGCGTTTCCGTGCTTCTGGGTAATCATGCATTCCATCTGCGTTTGAAGGCAATTTAGACAATATGTCCCGGTTTTATTTTAATGCTGGCGTCGAATTTTGATAAAAATAGTGCTAAAGTGACAGGAAAAAGACGTGCAGATACCGGAGAATTTCCCTTCAGTTTGGAAATTTGGAAGAACAGCAGGTTTGATGCAGACATTTTGTTTTCTGAAATTTCACGTGCATGGAGTTTTACAGATAAAAACTGCTCTAAATGGCTGTTAAAGTATTTATTCTACACAAAATACATTACTTCGTTATTTTTTTTATTCTATTTCTTACGTCTGCCATTTGATCAGGTTTTAAAAGCAAAATGCTATTTCGAAGGGCGACAAAAACAATAAAAAGAAGTAATCTACTTACAGCCCCCCCCTTTCCCGAATAAAAGTGACTAATATTTCATTCAAGCAGTAGCTTCAAAACAAATGACAATTTAAGTTATAAACACATCGTTCTATTGTAATACAGCTGAATGCGTCTAAAAAGCAATTTTCATGGTTAACCGAGTCAACATTTGTTAGCAAAAACTTTTAAAAAATTTCTCCTTTAGCATTAACTTACAAAAGCATGGATTAAAATGCTATTACTCAGTTTTTTTAATGCTATCATTTTACGTGATATTATGACTGTTAATTTAATTTGGCTAAGACTGCCGCATAACATCCCTTTGAGGAAAATTTTTCATGGAAACAAGTTGCAGTTCACAAAATACATACTTAAAAATTTTAACTTTTTAATGTCTCAAATTATCTTGAAGATTAAACTCCTTTGTCTTGCTAATTTAATAAAAAAACTTTGACCATGTGCTTAGTAGGCGCACTTATTTTTATATTTAGTTGAACATACTATAATACAATTATGACTGAGAAGAAAAAACAGACAATTTTTACTTTGAAAATATTTCAGTTTGTTTTATTTCTTTTGGTCGGTATTTATATTCAGGATCATTTCATACGATGAAAAAGAATGACATGTATTTAAAAATTAAGTTTCCTTATTTCGAAAAGAGGGATTTCCTCGAGGATTTATACGACTCGAGCGCCAGCACAACGGCAAAGATTCCGAGTAGGTAGTTGTTTTGTAGGAACTTTCCCGTATGAGTGTTTCTCTTTAAACCCGTAATTAGCTATCCAGACCGAATATTTTAAAAACATTTCAGTAATAAAGTAATTATCTCTCTCAGTTCAAGTATTAGTTCCTTTATAAGCTGAAAATTCAGCGTTATCCATATTTCTCTTTTTTTCCAATATGACTTTGTACTATTTATATGGAGAAAGAAAGTTAAAATCCCAATAAAATATCAATGTAAAGAAGAAGCCAAGTTCGGTAGAAACACCGTTTGGGCAGTATGAAGCTGTCTGTGTCTGCGATAAAAGAGTTGAAATGTAACCGGTTCCAAGTTCTACAGCTATTCCGTTAACTTTACTCGTCAGAGTTAGTAAAAGCTTCAATAGTTTATTTTGTAAACATTTTGTTAGGTGCTTTCATATCAGTTTTCTAACTTGGCGAGTTTTAAGCGTCACTAAATTATGTTCAAAAAAGTCGATTCCATCAATTAGAAATCTACTTGCCAAGTTAGAAAGCCAATAAGAAAGGAGCTAATGAAATGTTTTTAAAATAAATTAATCAAGCTTTTACTAACTCTCGCGACTATATTTAATGGAACACCTATGAACTTGGAACCAGTTACATTTCAACTCTTTGGCACCCAAAATTTTGGCCACAATTGGGAAAGATTGCCAAGACTCCCAGTTCTCAAAATCTTCCCGTAACTTCTATAATTTCCGAAGGAATTATCAAACATGTTGAATTGGCAAGAAAATCCCTATTGTTAAAATTATTGCTTTTTTTTTTGCTGCTCATGAAAAAAAAATATATTCATGGAAAGCTAATTGGCGGTATATTTTCCATTTTATTAATTTTACTAGCAATTCAAGTAAACAATAGGAAGCACCGCTATTTCTGATTAATGACGACTAAACCAGGTAATTTTTTTCTGTTCATAGTTTTTAATGTTATTATTATTTCTTTAATATTTTTTAAATAACGTTAACATCACAAACTGGCAAAATTTATTTAAAATCATCTTCAAGTTAAATAAAGTGTCTGTAAGGCATTAGTACAAATTTTCGAGGAATACTACGAGGATCTGGGAAACTCAAAACTAATAGCTGAAAGAGGTATTTAATAAAAACGATGCTAAAAGAAACATTTATGATTTAGACAGAACTTCACTCGTTCTATGGTTAAATATATGATTTTGAAGAACAAACAGTATTTATTTTCATCAAAATAGGTAAATACAGTGAAAAACAGTAAACCTTTTCGTACCGTAAAACGGGATGTATAGGAACAGTGGTGTGATTCGGAACAAAACTTCCTAACCATACAAAGAAGTTTTTCATAAATATACTGTGGCATTTTTGGTAGTTAATTTTTTTAATGAAATGCAAAACTTTGTATGTAAGTACAGACCCGTTTATATTTCAAACCTAAGAATTGTAATTATTTAATTATGCATATATCTGAGCAACAGCGTACCACATTAAAAGATACAACATATTTTAATTGTGGCATAAAAATAAAAAATTCTTCATAATGTCATAGGATAAGGATTTGAGGGGTGAATCGGAACACTTTGTTCTGTTGTTCTAATTCAAACTTATTTAAAGGAAACTGTTTGAAAAATCAAGATTCTAAACCCAATTCTTCTAGCCAAGACAAGGACAAGGATTTATTACTGCTTATCCCTTCTCGGGAGTAACTAGATCTTAGAATGACAGAAAGTTGCAGATTTAAAAAGATTTTTACTCCAGGAGACTTCTTTTTACTTAAAATACATGGGGAAAAGTCATACAGACTTTACGTAGCAAAAGTCCAGCACACAGACAGTGATGAATAGGTGGGAAAATCTTACAGAACAATCCCTGAAAACTAGAGATTTTCAGAAACTAAAGAAAAAGCAGCGCTCATCCTAGAAGATGTTATGAAAAAACTTAAGCCAAGCCACAACTGCTAGTTTTAAGGACAAGTACATATTCGTAGACGACAGGAGTGACTTGCATTTGTCTTTGTATTTAAATTCAAAAGCATTTCTTAAAATTAATTTTAATTTTTCATAAGTTCAAAAATATTTTGAATTTTGACAAATCATAAACGCTTACCAGACTAGAAAATAAACTTTTAGTTGTGAGTATTATTGTGTTCTTATTTTCCCCCATCAATATTACTCATGCCTGTAAGACAGATTACAGGTTAAATTGGAAAAAAAAAATTAACATGTGTTCCGATTCACCCCTACCAGCGGGGTGATTCGGAACATCCCTAAATTCCTATAGATATTAATAATAACTGCTAAAATTGTTTTGTCTTTGCTTGGAATATCAAAAGCAAAGCAAGACCGAAGTTTTTACCCAAAAAATCAAATTAAAAAAATATCTTTTAACTATTTTTTTTCTTTTTACAATCAAAGATGAAAAGTACCAATTCACCCCATTTTATGGTATCAAATTTTATTCACTAATTCAAATGTACTTAAAACTACTGAATATTTAAGTCAAAGATGAATTTTGTTCCTATTTAAAGAATATAAAATATTTCTTTAGCAATAGGGAAAACAGCCTTGCTATTAAGTATATATATGTATGGATTTGCTTTTGTTTATTTCATCTATTACCATAATTACACCTAAGCAAAGATTTCGATGTCTAATCTGTAACAGACGTCTTCCATCTAAGAAATTTCTGAAGTGCATAAAAAATCCATTAAGAATGCAATTATTTTGCCATTAAAGAAAATAAATGCTTTTGGACTATTGCCAAACATCTTAAATGAACAGTATTTTTTTAAGTTCCTCTATATAAAGTTATTCTGCAATGTTTTGCCTTAAACTAATAATGCAGCCTTTTTAGACATTGGTTGAAAATACGAACAACGCTGCTATTTTAAGAGAACAAGTAAGCGTGTAATTAAGAATAAAAACACATTAATCATCAATTACGGTGAGCAATTCTATTTTAATTACATCAAGGAATTAAAAAATTTTATAATCGTTGCCGGAGACAAGATATTAATCATTTTCAATGACACATTCATATAATAATGTCCCAGCAACGAATTTTTGTACAATTTAATGATTTCAAAAGTAGTTTTGAACTTAAGGAATGCCTTTAATAATGCATATTTCATGAATGTTAGTTACTTACGAATGATTTGTACTTTATAAGAAACTAGCATTTGGGCTTTTTTTTACGTTTTGCATTAAAAATCGTAATATCTCGCGTTAATAATTCGTTTCTATATTTGCATTTGGTTAACCTCTACTGTCTCCACTTCGAAAACTGTACCAGTCGTGGGGAGGAAAAATTCCCTGGAAACTTCGTCAACACCACTGAAGATGGCTGCAGCAGATACGCTCGAAACGTTTAAGACAACTCCATTCAGACCACGACACAACAACCCGGAATATTCATATAATTATAATGTTTCCTCTTTTTCGGGCCATAGGATAGAGCAATTGGCACTGAATTGAGTTGGGTTATTTTTTCTGTCGTTTTGTAACAGTATTCCAACCCAAATCCGCGGCAATTTCCCTATCCATTTACGCGAAAAGAGGGAAACACCGTCAAGGCCATAACTCAAGAGAAGAGCACTATATTTAGTACAAGTGAGGGCTGTTGATGGTTGTTGCGATTTAAGCCGTTAAGAATATCAAGCCTGTACTGTCTGGTTTTCTTTGGTAAAACCTTCCGCGTATTTGCGCATGCGCCAGGTCTCTTCTCTGATCTTACCAAAATAGGGGTGATAGGCAAGATAACAAAACGGGAAGAATAATAAGAAGCATTTTGAGTAGTATCAACCAACTTAGAACGATGCTTATTTCAAATACGTAGTTCAGTTTAATACATCAAAAAGATAGCAAATGCAAGTTTTAAAGTGAAAACTTCGGTAAGTTCCCACTCACAAACCATGACCCCTTTTTAAGTGTAATGGTTCCCGAGTGCTAGGCGCGGTTTACATGGACGGACAGTACATAAAGTGAGAGGCCGCTGCACCCAGAGTCTTGGAGAGTTTCTGGTTCGGACTCAACGCCGTCAAAAACCTACGTAGAGTATGTGTTCATTTAGTCCGAGAGTCCAAAAGTCCCGTAGTCGGTCATGAGCAACTGCCATTAGTTAAGAGTTTCTAGACACGGGTGCTGCCACTAAGACGGGCTCTTTCGCAATAGAGTGCCTCACATTATAAGGAAACCAGTCCCATCTGCCTTAGTTCGTACTAAAACAAGCGAAAGAAGTTTGAATCCCTCAAAGGGAATTAGCCACAACAAAAATAACATCCATTAAGTGAAGGGTTGAGCATCAAATTATTAACGTTTTAAATAATAAAAATCCCTTCATGAGAAACTTATTATTTACTGACGTGAAAATGCATGCATTTAACAACTGAAACTGAAAATGTTTCTTCCGCATCTAAAAAGAAAAAAAGAGCATAGTCGATTGGAGTTTAAAAAAAAAAAAAAAGTAGGAGTAATTGGTATCTCGTAGGAGTAACAAGCTCTATTACCACACTTGTATAAATTTTTTGAAACGTAATTGCTGGTGAGTGAAGAGGTAACAATCAATCGAAAAGTTCCATGTGTTTTCAAAGAATTGTGCAACCAGCATTATTGTGTGAAGGTGACCCTGCGAAAAGAGTCGTTTTTAAAGTTTAGTGTTCTTACATTTTCTTCTTCAGCAGATCCACTATTGCAAAGAAACTGGTATGAACCAATTTTACTTGACATATGTCGAAAGCTACTGAAAACATTTTGTCATGAACTTCACCTGCTACACTTTTTTGCGTATTTTAATATTAATTTGACTGGTAGGTTTTTTTTTTTTTTTTTTTTGCAAGAGATTTGATTTTAAAGAATGGCATTTGAAGTGTTCCGCAGCTCGCATGCCCCTTAAAGATCTATTAGATACTAGCTGACCCGCAGGAAGTTTTCGCGCTAGACAACAGCAAACAATTTATTTAATCATTATTTTTCGAAAAACAAAGCACATGATGAATTGCTATTTTTCACTAATTAAAACAAGTAAATTTGCTAGTCGCAAAAGCAGAATAAAGGAGAAAATTGAATATTCTTATACTAAAATCAATTACAAGTATTTTAGTTGGAAACAACTAGAAACTGTCAGCAAATAAATATTTTAAATGATTAAGATTTCTTTCCTCCTCGGCCAACAATGACATCGGTTTCCACTTAAAAACGTTATAATTTGAATTCTATTTTACATGGAAGTTTCAAACACATGTTATCAGACGCAGATTTTTTGTTTCCTTCTTTCGATACTATTGTTTAAGTTTTCAAGTAAGTTAACGCCTCAAAAATTGCGAAAAACATTTTAAAGGTTTTTAATTACCGAAAAATCGGGCTACTTTGACCCAGGGTCCTTCTTTGGCCCAAACTATTTAAATGATACAACGCTCTCTGCCAACCTTAAGATAGCCGTTTTTAAGTTAAATTCGACAGCACTGCGCACTTGGGGCTACTCTCTAGCGGATACTGATAAAATTAATTTAAAAGCTGTTATTTCAAGGTTAGCAGAGAGCTTTGCATCGTGTTAAAAGTCTGGGCCATAGAAGGACCCCAGGGCCAAAGTAGCCCGCGTTTACGGTAACATCTTTGTTAATTAATGTCATCCGAATACGCAACCTAGCTAAGAACACTCTGAAATACTTCACCTTTCAAACGAAATAAAATTTTCAAAATCGGTCCATCCGTTTAGATGCTAGAGAGCTACGGGCAGATACGCATATCGACAGATACACAGACACGTCCAACTTATAACTCCCTTGTTGCGCCAGTGGTTAAAAAATAAATTTCTGCCTTACTTCTGTATTTTTATGAAGTTTTCAGAAAATAGCCAAAAAAAAAGCACAATTAAGAAATATTATTCGTGCTAAAATAAACATTTTCTTCTTCGTTTTAATGCAATAGAAAAATTGTTTTGATTTAAAATTCTACAATGAATTTACTTTGCATATTCTTGGAAATTTAAATCAAAATTAGCCCGGGGAAAAAAGTCAACCAAAAGCGACAACACCAATCGCAGGATCGAGCCTGCGATCTTCACATTTCTAACGCAATGCACTATCCCACCGCGCCACTGCATCTTAGTTTTCTGAGGCTATTAATTGAAGCAATGTGTAATAAAAACAGGATTTTTTTTTAAAGCAAATTTTTAAAAAAAGCAATTTTTAGACAGTGGGCCTATTTTTTTCGTCAATAGCTGGCACCATAAGCTTCAAAATGAAGGGCTAGTAATAGAGTTTGGTAAAGAAATGAAAAAGTTTTAGCGTGGTAAAGAAAGCAGTCTGAAAAAATAATATATAAGACTAAGCTACCCACTCGAAGTAGCAAGACTCCAGACAGCAATAATTCAAAAATTCGATTTATTTAAGCAATATTTTTTCGTAATGCAAAAATGTCAATTAAAATTGGAACACACCAATAATCAATGGTTAGTTAATCACTTTGATTATAGAACAATACATTGTCATCAAGTCTGAGGATACATACAAAATTTAAAAAAGAATCTGATTACACGAAGTAAGTAGCAAAATTCCACCCGAACAAACAAACACCAAACCAAGTTAATAAAAACATGTTAAAAAATTCAAAAAGTGGCATTAATATGAATTGTGTACAAATATTTCAAAACATTTTATTTACTAACCATTCTTATGTTTCAAAAAGTACAAATTAAACTTGCATCAAATAAGGAAAAAATATTATTTTGATGAATATAAGGTTTTACTTCTCTTTAAAAATGTTTATTTGAATTGCTATAATTATTTTATTTTATTTATTTTGTTTTATTTAATCTAAGTACAAAATATTATTTTTAACAAATTATGGTATTAAAAGAAATATTTACTTTATAAATCCAGGACATAACTTGTAATTGAGATGGTAGATGCAGCAGGAAACATAGTACCTTTTCTCAACATTAAAAAGTAATTACTTATTTTCTAAAAGCTTCAAAATACAAGACTAATTAAAAGAACTAAGCCCAAAAAAATTAAAACATTTTTAACAGTTTCATTAAATTAATTAGAAATTCAAGTGGTTTCATTCGCTACATTTCCAAGCTAAGAGTTTAATTAAAACAGTTTTATATTTTGGATCGATGAAACCGCCGGAAAACATAGAACAAAATACATCAAACATGTTCCGCTGGATTAAAGTTATCTCTCTTAAGCGTATTTTTTTTTTTCCTATCTTACCTCTACAAACACCTTTCCATGAAGCTGTCAGGTTTAGATAGCAAACATTGTTCGACAAAATAAAAATGATTCTAACCTATTTTTAGAACTCGTAAACGCTGTTTCGAGAGGAATTTGGGGAAGCTTTCATCGTTGGTTTTACTTTAAAATTCGGCAACGAATTGTACTAGTTATACTTATAAAACAAGTATTAATAAAAACTTTAATATAGGTGTTTAGTATCAGAACTAACTCAATCCGTTTTTTTTTATTTATTTTTTTTCAAATATAGGAGAGACAAAAAACCTTTCATGCTGATCTTATTTTCAATAGAAATGAAAATGCACAAGAAAAATTGGAAACTTCGTAAAAGAAAAAAATTAGAGGAACTCTATTCGCCAAAACATGTATATTAGTGATTTCAAATGACTTACATTTTCTCAAATGAATATAAAAGTTAAATCTCGTAAATCTGGTAGATACCACCCATACTCACAACACATGTAAATTTGCAGGAAAAATTAATAATGTTACTATTGTTCGTTAATTAAGTACAAAAGTTGTATTTTTTATGAGTAATTCTTTTATGATGGTTTTTGATCATTGTCTTATTTTCTTGTGTATGTGTGTTTCTTAATTTGTTTGTATTGGATTGAAAAACAACTATTTATAATTAAAGCACACACGAAAAATATAGGTGTTTTGATTTTCCCTTCCCATTTCTTATAATTATTTTGGAGGGTGGATTCATATAAACATATATAAAACAATAGTATAATGTTAAACGAAAATAATTATTTTAAAACATTTTCAATTTAAGTCAAGTACAGGTAATTAAAAGCATATTTTCTAACTCTTACACGTATTTCAAAACTTAATACGTTTAAGCATCAAAATACGTGGCACAGCAAACTGCTAAACAACTCTATTTATGAAAACAGTACGTGCAAAAGTCAGTATCGTAGTTTGTCCTGTAGTGCTTTTTTTACATGAAAAACTATTTGCTTGCAAATAATAAATATGAGTTTAATGGCAGTTAGAATTTTTTTGCTCTTCGCTCCGTTTACAGCATAGTAGAATTAATCAGGATACAAAGAAAGGATATCTAGAATTGAAAATAATAAAATACATTTAAGTATAAAAGTGTACTAAAAATTGAAAAAAAGTTTCATACCTAGTAAAATGTTTACTTTGTAAACTAGACAACATTCCCAATGTTCCCCGTTTTTCGATAACTATAATATACTCGTATTTAACAATATATGTAAAATAATCTGTGTTTTGTTTTCCTTAGAATACCTTATGTTCAGATCTTTTAGCTTGTTTCTTTTCAAATGTTTGCTTTTTTTTATGGAATTTGTTAAACATACAACTTTATAGAACTATGAAATTCTGAAGGTAAAAATCACATTGAAAAAGGAATTTTCCAACGCGTTTCAAATTTTGATGTTGCTAAATTTTCAATTGAAAAAAAAAGCAGTACCAACTGTAGATATATATATTTTTTTCTTTTGACAAAAAGTAAATAAAGGTTTTTGACGCATTGCTATTTAGTATACTATATTGAAACTTCATTCGTAAATCTAATAGGAATTCGTCATTTTCTCAAATTTTCAACTTTAGTAACTTTGTTCTATGTCTTTCAAAAAGGTAGTATACTAATGTTTTTTATTCACACAACATGAAAACTGTAAGAAAACAGTTCTCTCACAGCTTTCATGTCGTGTGCTGAGCGTTTTGCTTTTTTTCATTGATAAAGAGGCTCCTTTGTAGCCTTGAATTAACTATTAGCTACCTAATTACTTTCTACCTAATTTATGTTTTATTTACGTTGGTTTTTTACTTGAATTATATATCATGATATAAATATTACGATTCATATCCGATATTTATTTTGAAAATACCATGATTTTTCGATATTTTCGATTTTACAAATATTCATGTTATTCACACAACATGAAAACTGTGAGAAAACAGTTCTCTCACAGCTTTCATGTTGTGTGCTGAGCGTTTGGCCTTTACGCACTGATAAAGAGGCTTCTTTGTAGCCTTGAATTAACTATTACTACCTAATTACTTTCTACCTAATTTATGCTTTATTTAAGTTGATTTTTAACTTGAATTATGTATCATGATATAAATATTACGATTCATATCCGATATTTATTTTGAAAATATCATGATTTTTTGATATTTTTGATTCTTACAAAACTTGAATTATATATCATGATATAAATATCACGATTCATATCCGATATTTATTTTGAAAATATCATGATTTTTTGATATTTTCGATATTTATTTCTCGAACTACGATACTTGCAATACAACAATTATAGTAATCATATAAATAGTGCTTATTCATGATTGAAAATAATCAAAAAGCAATATACAATATTTATGATGCATTAATACATCATTAATTGTTATATATTAGTTTTGTCACATTAAATTATGATATTTCGCATATGATTGTAAGTATCATTCATATTAAAATATTATTTAAAGTATAAATGTTTTCATCAAATGCGTATAAATAATGAAAGAAAGACTAATTTTTTTAAGGTTATGTGTTATAATAACTATTTAAAGACTTTAGGTGTAACTAATTGAAAATATCAGATATAGATCAAAATACCTAAAGTATATCAAAATATCACGATATATCATGAAAATATCGCTTTAGTTCCATCATACCATAGCTCTCAATAGATTTTGGAAAATTAATATTTGTTAACTTGTAAATCTTACGAAAAAGTGTAATAACGACTCTTACTACGTTTAAAAAATCACAAAACTTGACATGGAGTTTGAATGTCTCCAGCATCGACCCAACAAAATAAATTTTAAAAAAATAAAATTAAAGTAAAAAGTGATTACTCCCAATTTTTCCAACAGACGCTTCTAAATTTATAAGAGTGTTAAAGTACAATTGAGATATTGGAGTTTATATAATGATTTCAGAATGTGTGACGCATTCTGTATGCAGATACAGAATGTGACTATATGTGTGTATTTATAAGATACAGAATGTGTCTTATATAATGATACAGAATATATCATTCTATTCGACACTGTAATCTTATATAATGAGTGTCTGTTATAATGTTATGAACAATAATCTGAAAATGATTCTAATATTTTATTTTACACATTGTTTAGCTTACTTCCCCTATTTTCGCTTAATTACTGCCCATAAACTAGAATCTTCAAAGTGTTTTCTTGAACATTTTTTGCTGCTGACTTATTTCTTCAAATACTTAAGAGCAAGAATCTGAGAGAGTGTCACGACTGTGATTCATGACGTCTCAGATTTTTTCCAAAAAATTACCAAATGTTTATTATCTTATTGAAAGACCAAATCCAGAATGTTTTGTTCCAAAGCTGAGTTGTTTAGTTTTTATGGATCCCTAAAGGTGAAGGAGCGGCATCAAAAATTAAGCGGATTTTCAAGACATGGAAGTTGCTGTGAGCCAAAACTCTTAGCAGGAACTATTGAACTCCAATTTTCTTTTTGTATATGAAATACAGAAGGTTCAAACTTTACAAAATGAATGTTAAATTTGAGGTAAGTTGTTGCCGTAAGGTCAGTGAAGGCTCTCAAAACAAGACATTTTTGACGTACATTTCAGTTGCCACGGCAAAAGTAGTGTCGATTGAAAGACCAGTGTAAGCACTTTAAAATAATGTATAAACAACCGAAGAAAGTTCAACGTACTTTTAGTTGCGTAGGGCTGAAATATGAAAAATATCATATTTTACCGATATTCAAACGGTCATAACTTCCTCAGCAAAAAACATATTGAAATATTTTTTTTCGCCAATGTCATACTCTATTCTTTGTCTTAACAGAACAATTGAGTCCTTTGAGGCGAAATGTAAAAAAAAATTTTACAAAAAATGCACAAGCAAAAATACATTTTTTGTAAAATATTTTTTTTTATTTCGCCTCAAAGGACTCAACTGTTCTGTTAAGACAAAGAATAGAATATGACATTGGCAAAAAATATGTCAGTATGTTGTTGGCAGAGGAAGTTATGACAGCTTGAATATCGGTAAAATATGACATTTTCATAATTCAACCCTACGCAACTAAAAGCACGTTGAACTTTCCTCTGTTGTTTATACATTATTTTAAGTGCTTACACTGGTCTTTCAAACGACACTACTTTTTTCGTGGCAACTGAGATGTACAAGCTGTTTTTAGATCTCAAAAATGCTGAAAAACGTCAAAAATGCCTTGTTTTGAGGGCCTTCACTCACCTTACGTCAACAACTTATCACAAATTTAACATTTATTTTGTAAAGTTTGAACCTTCTGTATTCCATTTACAAAAAGAAAATTGGAGTTCAATAGTTCCTGCTAAGAGTTTTGGCTCACAGCAACTTCCATGTCTTGAAAAGCCGCTCAATTTTTGATGCCGCACATTCACCTTTAAGGAACTATAAAAACTAAACGACTCAACTTTAGAACAAAACATTCTGGATTTGGTCTTTTAATAAGATAATAAACATTTGGTAACTTTTCGGAAAAGATCTGAGATGTCATGAATCACCTCATAATGCTAGAAGTTACAGTTTCTCAAAATTATCAAGTTCAAAAAATTCATTCATATTTTATCCACTTTTTTCCGAGATAAGCACCGTCGAAAGACATGTAGCCGTGAATCACTGTTTGTTTTTACGAATAATTTTTTATTTGATATGTTTCAAAAACAAATAATTTTTAAATTTGCTTTTGCAATACGTAGAAGCCATAAATATAAATCAAAACAAACGGGTACTTCAAATTAAATACATAGTAGGAAAACGAACATCGATTTCATCGAAACGAACCTCGATATTAGCTGTACTGCTTTTAACTGAAATATTATATATATACATTTTTTTTCTACTTTTTATAGTGCTTTCCAGACCCCTAAGTTTAGCGCTAATAAGGTAAATGTAGCTTTGAGATTCTATTCGTTTTTCCAAATAATATCTAATTTTTGCTTTATCCACTTTGACTTTTTTGTATTTGATCCTTTACGTATGACACAGTCCTTATTTGTTTAATATTTGATCACACCTAAGTATAATTACTTTATGTTGCATAAATTTCACTATTAAATAGTATATACTTTGAGAATCTCCCTCTTTCTAAAAAAAAAATTTAAAAGAAAAAAGGAAAGGACAAAATCATGAAGTCGATTGTTTATTTTGTATAGATTAAGAAAAAACACATTCAACCTTCTAAACACATTTTTTACATTCTGGTTTTCTCCCTTTCAAAGTTAATAAGACTAGCAAATAAAGGAGTTTTATTCTTTCAAATTGGTTATCAAAAGGAGATACATCGGAACATTCTGATTTTAAAAATACAGAATATAAAAATCCATTTAGTTTATATTGCAGAGGAATTCATTTGTTAAAATTACAAAGGCGAACAATCTAAACTCAGGTATCTCTATTGTTAAATAAAATATTAAATGATTAATTTAACCCATTTATGCCCGTAGCCTAAAAACGGGACGCTTGTTAGTTACTGCATACAAAAACCTGTAATGTGTATATTCTTTTACTAAAGCTGTTTTTCACAAGTTAAATAATCCTTCTTCTTGAGAAAACCAGTTAGAGTCACTATTTGGACATCAGAGTTTACTTATTGACAGCTATTTTCAGACGAATCAGTCAAGCAACGATCCAGCAGGTGTAGTCACAGAAAGTAAGTTTTTTTCGCGAACTTATTTTTCATAAAATTAAACTATTTTTAAATGATTTGCTTAAAATTGATCAGAGATGCCTTCTGTAATGTTACTTTGCAAAAGAAAAGCCAAGTAAGGTCGTATTTTGCTCCCATATCTGCAAAATATCCCATAAACAGGACGTTAACTAACTTAATAAATATGGCAACGGCGAACTATTTTAAGCCTAAAATGTATGTAAACCATTCCAAGTAAGAGTTTTAAGCAGATAAAAATGGAAAAAAATTGTTAAAAAAACTTGGGCATTAATGGGTTAGGTGCAATAAACATGTGCAAAAGTTGCACTAAGTTTAAGTATCAACTATTTCTTACTGTTGGTATTGCATCTTTACTTCGATCTTTAATTTTCAACGTGGATCAACAATTCAAAAAATGGGAAGGGTAATTAAAGTAAATCTGTTTCGTGATATTGCTATCAAGGTTAACATTAAATTTTAGAGTGCTGGGTAGTATCATATCAGTTAACAGTTTCAGCGACTACTTTGGTACAATCCCTGTATAGAAATTTATTATTTTATAATGAATATTACTGCTATATTTCCCGATTTCATGAAATACATTCCGCAATTTTCGTTTAAAATCATTTATTAAATAAAATTAGAAGTAATATTTCAACGAATGTAAAATATTTTTATAGTAGCAGTGGCAGTGCACTATATTTAAACGTGTCTAGTATCGCTTGTAAACATGCCGTATTGTTTTCTCTGATGAACTATACACATAATATACTAAAATCGTTCATCTGAAACACTGAAAAAGCAATGTGGACAATTTTATTTTACCAAAACTATTTCTTCAGGTACTTTCGTAACAAATTTGTGGCAGCAGCAGAAAAAAATCTACGAAGTAATAAGCAGAAAGTTCTATGGAATGCATTAAGCAAATTGCGTGCAATTTTCAAAGCAACACTTGCAGTATGCACCGCTAGAAATGTGAGAATGAATATGAATAACTGGTTGCATGCATAGAGGAAGAAGAAATGGAAGTGCAAAAAAGTGAAAGCAATGAAACTAAAAGTAGCATTCTTTATTTAAACAAGCTTTTCAAAATTGAAAGAAGTGCTTTGAGAATCTAATAAAAATTACCTATATCTGCTTTTCTGTTTATACCCTTTCTTTCTCTTAGTAGATATGCAGTGTATTTTAATCCGGAAAATCAAACTAGTGGCAGTTGCATCTGCAATATGTTCACCAAGAAATTTCTTTTCTAGCTGTTCATGAATGACTTACGCTATTCTGTAAAGGGTTGCATCAAAAATACTTTGCTAGAATATAAATCATCTTCAGGATTGCATTGACGCTTTTGAAGCAGTATCACAGACACAATTCTGGAACGTATTATACAGAGTAAAAACTTTATTTCTTCTTGCAAAAAGTTTTGGCTAAACTATCCTTCAAATTGTTAAAAATTTATTTTCTGAAATCGAACGATCTCTTTTCCGAAGATGCCACTAAAGGTCTGCAAAGAAAAAACTAAAACCTGGAGTATTTTTTCTCAATTTAGAACGTGCAAAACGAAATTCTGTATCTTCGGCAATTTTAATTTAGACACAGTGAGTAAAGGCGTGCCATCGCATAAAATATTAACAGCCAAGTACAATGACCATCATTGAAATGTCAGAGTATCCTTTATGAAACCACTAATCAATGATCATTAATTTAGATACTAAATCCTCTATGGCCTAATGCATTCATTTTTTTTTTAAATTTATTTTTGCACTTTATTTAGACGAACCAAAGCTATTTGTGTCCCCAGGCTGTTGCAGAAAGAACGTCTAAATTCTAATACGGACTAGAAAAGCGCAAAAATTATTCCTCACTAGAGCGCGGAACGCTGCGATAGAATGTATGATAACAGAGCTCCGTGCTCTCACCTGAAGACCTAATGACGTCATCGCGAAGTGCGCAGGCGCGGAAATCGGTCGAACCGGTGAGAATTCGGGAAATTTGCTTTATTTGTTGGCCTCCGAAAAAAGATGGTTTTACTAACAAGTTTGCGAAAAATGCACAAGCTTCTTTGAAAATCGATGTGAAGTCCATCATTTTAAAATAGAATTAAGAAGGTTTTTAGAAGATTTAAGTGATTTAAAATTGTAAGGTTTAACAATGTTGAAATCTACGCCTTCATTTAGGGAGTATAGTAGCTCATAGGCGGGTCTAACGGTACGCGGACTAAGCGGCCGCGTGGGGCCCCGTCGACCCGTGATGCGCCATGGGGCCCCGAAATTCTCCTAGAATCTAAAATTCGAATGCACTGGTTTCAGATAAAACTGCAACCTGTAGCTAAACAAACGAGCTTTTTTGCAGTTCTGGACTAATTTATTCCAATAGGCTAATAAGGTCCAACGTAGGGGCCCCGCTCTGTTGGCCCAATATTTGTTTCATAAATATTTTAAAAGACGATGATCTACGCTCGACTGGAATTTATATCAATAGGCCTATGTGGACCGGCGCGGCGTAGAGGCCACCAATATCGTTTACCGTTGTTTTAAATTACGATATTATGGTATAGTGCCCCAAAGTTCGACTGGATTCTAAAGCTCCAATACGATGGCTATAGCTTTTACCAACCAACTAAGCTACCGTTTGTTTGTTTGTTTTTCTTTTACAACCGTTACCAGATTAATAAATATAGTCCAATATGATCCGGTTTAGGGTCCCCACAAATTGTTTCACCTCCAATTTAAATTCGATGTCATAGTTTTATTACAGCAAGTGTCTGATCTTTCAATAGGCCCATGAAGCCCGATTAGGGGCCCCCAAAAAATTCTTTCACCATTTTTTAAAAGTTACGATGCCAATATAGGGCCCCGAACTTTGACTGTATTCTACTGCTCCAATACGTTGTCTATAGCTATTATCAATTAACTAAACTAACGAGTTTTTTTTTTTGTTTACAGTTGTTACAAGATTAACTAATAGTCCAATATGATCCGGTTTAGGGGCCCCCAAATTATTTTCACCACTAATTTAAATTACGATGTCATAGTTTTATTACAACCAGTGTCTAATTTACCAATAGGCCCATGACGCCCCCAAAAAATTATTTCACCATTTTTTAAAAGTTACGATGCCAATATAGGGCCCCGAATTTTGACTGTATTCTAAAGCTCCAATACGTTGTCTTGTTGTCTATGGCTATTATAAATTAACTTAACTAACGAGTTTTTTTTATAGCCGTTACAAGATTAACCAATAGTCCAATATGATCCGGTTTAGGGGCCCCCAAATTTTCTTCACCGCTAATTTAAATTACGATGCCATAGTTTTATTACAGCCAGTGTCTGATTTATCAATAGGCCCATGACGCCAGGTTAGGGGACCTCGAAAAAAATCACTCCCAAAATGCTTGCACTTTAGAAGATGAATTTGATCATTTTGTTATGTTTCTGAAAGAAAATGAGGACTCATTCAAAAGAACATCTGAAAATTCAGACAATTTAAATCTCTCGTGTCATAATATTTATCAAGCTGCTAGAGGGATGTCTTGCACATGGAGAGACTTTTGAAAATATTTTTAACACCTATGTCAAATGCATCAGGTGAAAGATCGTTTTCTGTTTTAAAAAGAGTAAAAAATTATTTACGTAGTAAAATGGGAGAAGAGAGGCTTAACAACTTAGCCATACTGTATATTGAACAGAAACTGTTGAACCGCGTCGACACGGAAAACATAATTAATGATTTTGCTGCAATTAAATCTAGACGAAAATTTATATGAGGTATGTAAATAAAAAATATTGGTAAACTGTATTGGTTTTTTTCTCGGGGGGGGGGGGATTTTTTCTCCCCCCTTTTTTAGAGTGGGGTGGAGGGGGCCCCAAAACTTTTACCGCTTGGGGCCCCCACTTCACTTGATCCGCCTCTGTAGTAGCTTATACTGCTTCAAAAATAGTCTTTTTCCTTACCAGACTGTCTATTTATAAGTTAAGAGTGCCAAATTAAGCCACCCTAAGGTTCATGGCCTTGTACCTCGCATTTATGGTTCAATCGGCCCCAAATCTTGCACATTCATCAAATGACTTAAAATAATGAAAAATAATAATTCAATGCGAAAGTTTCAGTTTCAATTATGTTTTTCCCAAATTTAAAAAGAAAAGTGATTTGTTTCATAGGTACACGAATCTCCAATGAGGGAAACTATGAAAAAACGTCAAAAAGTATTACAAAATTAAAAAAAATGAAAATCTGTTTGTTGTCAATAAAAAACATATTAAACCACATTTGATAAATACAAAAAAAACTATTGAAAAATTCCACGTTTACTTTAATGGAAAGAAGAAAGATCAATCGGCACTATTGGTCAAGTTTGTACTAATTCGACTTCGTGAAACAACTTATCCCACGTTAGTTGCTACACAGTAAAAATAAACTGTTGTTTTTTCAGTATAATACTGGCAGCAGAGATTCCATGTTTTAAACTGTAAAATGCACAGTAATAAACAGTAAAGTTAGCTATTTTACCGTTTATTATTGTACATTTTACAGTTTTAAGCTTGAATCTCTGCTGCCAGTATTACACTCTAAAAACAACAGTTTATTTTTAGCAGTGCAGTTATTTTTGTATTTTTTTTTTCTAAGTTGGTAAAATAATTACTTTAAGGCAAAAAAAAAAAAAGTTCTCTTCCCCTCCAATGAGAAAAGACCTTCTCATTACTGTAAACTGTTTTGAAATATTTTATCTATTAGCGTCAGAACATAAAAAGTTTTGTCAAGGCTTCAGAACGCAAAATTTGAGTCTGAGATTTAGTAACTTCCTCCATTTAAAATTTAGTTTTTATAGTCTTCCTTACATTAATCATTATAATTGCAATAAATTGCGGCAAACATTTGAACTGGAGACTCTCAGTAGTGTTAATTATTTTTAAAAACGTTTTCTTGAATGCTACTACACGAAATAAAGTAACACTACGAGTATATTTTTTTCTATAACAGTTAACTTATTATGCAGAAAAAAATTCTCATTTTAATTTTCATTCATTTCTACGGTTTTCCATTTTATTACGAGTACAGACATACTATGTCATATGGAAGCTCGAAATCTTATTTTTTCACGTTGTAGAAGGTACAAATCTGGTTTATAGAGTAGTTTAAATTCATGACACATCACGATCAGATGATAAAAAAGGTGACGTTTTAATTTTTTTTCTTTGATACGTTATGAAACTCATTACTTTATGAGTTAAAATATACAAGTGTAGAGATTTCATAATTCCATTATAGCACTACAGATAATTTTCTATTCAACTCAAGCTCTAAAAGATCTAAAAGCATTTTAACTCTTATAGATGTAAAAATAAAAATGCGAAATAGCACAAATAATAGCACAAATTATTTCAAAAACTAATACTATATTATTCGAATGAAAATCGGTAGAAGAAATGACGATTGAAGTTTCTTAAAAACAATATTTTTCACTCCAGCTAACAATATTTATCAAATATTTTATAGAATGATTCAAAAACATTCCTGCATAATATAATTTTTGCTGAATTCCGTCTTAAAAACTTGGAGTTTCTATCATTTATATCCAATACAATACTCTAACAGTTTAACAGCAACTATGTATTTTGAAAATAAATATTGACGTAAAGATTAATTTGTGTTTAAACACTTCCTCAATTGTGTGGAAAGACTTAATTTTAAACTTTTGTCAACTCGTAAAGCAAACTACTTTTTCCTTCACGTTCTAAAATGCGGTTATTTTCGTTTTATTTATTTTTTCTTTCACTTTTCTACACACCTAATAAAGAATAGTTTTTATACTTCATTATTTAGTAGCATTCTTATATTTAATCCAAATATCAAACGGGTCGAAATTAGTTTTAAAAAATTTTCACAGTCAATTTGTTATGTTTAAGAATGCACCTTATTCACAAACTTTGTCATAGAATAACCAGAATTTTCTCACTACAGCCTTCACAATATTATTTGCATCACTAACACTAAATTTCTTTATTATTTTCTTATGTATAAAATTACTATGTCTGTGCTGAATCTCTGCATTTCTTATTTTTCGTTAGCTTTTGCACAAAAATATCAGTTCCAAGGTGATCACAGCCAAGGTAGATCTAGAAATGTTTCAACTGAGGGGCGATTGATTTTATTACTTAACCTTTATTACTCATCTTGGTTTACAAATGTTGACCATGTGCGTGTGTTTCAGACTTCCAAGGTATGCTCTGGAGAGCCCTAAACCTCCCTTATGCGGGCATCAAAGTTTGTCAAAAATTCCTTCCAATACAAGATACAATAGATACAGTGATATAGTATACAATAGATAAATACATAGATACAGTGGCGAGCTCCCCTCTCTTGTATATCACGGTTATATAAAAATAAATAAAACAATAATAAAAAAGAAGACAGCCATTACAGTACGTCTCAGAAAGTGTACCTTTTTTTTTTTTGTCTCTTGCATTAATCTAGTATTGTGAGACATAAAACTATGAAAACGAATGAATACATGCTTTCTCTTTTATTTATTCCTTTAACCATAATCAAAATAAATTTTAAAAACACAAGCTATTCATAATGTTTTGCAGAAAAGTGTTAAAGGAGGATTAAACATCCAGGCTGTTAAGCCATTTGCGATACATTCGTCAAAGATTGACGCATTTCAACAGGTGATATGCTATGAAAATAAAGTGAAATGCAGGTAAAAAGTACTTCAATTTATGGCAGAAAATGGTTTAAACCTTTAAATGGATAAAAAAAAAGTCCAAAAATTATATGATTAATGACCAAGAATTATATTTGTGAAAAAACATGTATTGAAGTAATTCAAAGTGCACTAATTTCCAACAATTGTGTTAATGACGCAAATAATTTATCAGCTATAACAATCCTCTTGGTAATGCAAAATCTAATCTTTAAATATTTATTGGAATCTCTCCTCGCGTATTTCATTTCATTTCACACCTCCAGGTTCCCCCGTACCTACCACAACTTCGTGGTTTAACCGGGATAGGGCCCTAAAGAGCGCTCTGTTCTTAATTTTGAACCAGAACCCAGGGTCAAGCAAACCCTAGGCCCAGCACCCCCATAGGTATCGTTTCACTTGGAGGACTTTGTGACCATGACATTTTTAACGCCTCCCAGCCACCATTAATCAAGACGGTGGATCTTTGATCGGCTGGGATCGAACCCGGGTCCCTCCGGACACGAGTCTGATGCCTTACCGATCGGGCCACCACGGCCCACTCCTCGCGTATTAAAATAAATGAAACGACTTTGCTTGACAAAATATTGAGACATCAAATATAAAATAAGCACTGATGAGGATTGCAAAAAGGCATACACGAGTAATGACTACTGTAAATTTCTAACGTTTAATCAAATTCAAGCAAGAATATGCATTGTGTCTTATTTTCCTCTTATGGGTTTACTTTAACCATATTCAAAAAAATTGTCTGAAAGTACACTGCCCGTAATTTTTAATGAAAAGAAGGAAAACCACAAAATCAATGACTAAAGAGGAGTCAGATATTAGCTCATTGAACAAACGGTGATAATTTTGCCCCTGAACTTCAATGTGCAAATCGCGTGAGTTTTCATCCGTTTGGTGATCGAAAGAAATGTTTTTCATGACCGCAAACTCTTGTCAATTTTAGCAGGAAGATAACCGATATTCTCAAAAAAATCGTTGCCGGAATTTTCAGGTTTTTTTTCAGCTTCGTAAAATAAAAAGGGAGATCCCCCTCCTCTCCCAAAAGAAACCTAATAATGTCATAGATAAATTTGTTTTCAGAGTTTTTTTTCTTTTAATACGCTTTTATTAGTTTCACATGTAGGTTTGTATGTATATAACTCTGAATAAAAGATAAAATTCAAGCTCTTTGCAAATATAAAAGTGATATATTTAATACTATTATTAATATTAAAGGCTAAACTATATTACATCTGGTTAAACTATAAATGCATCTAGAAGCGTATTTTTTTAGTTTTTTTAAAACTAATTTAAAGATTGGTTTTTCAGTAAAAGGTTTTTGCAAACGGGAAAGCTTGAAATTCACGTGAGATAATTTTCTCCTTGAGATAGGGGATTAAAAAATCTGTGCTGCACTTTGAAACAAAATCAGACCAGCACAATCTGTCATTGCTACTGTCATTGCTTTTAGAGACTTCTGATGACACTTAACTGCTGCGTTAAAGTCGCCCAACTTCATGAAAACTATGGGAATCGTTGATATAGGGTAAGTGTAGGCTATTCAAGAGATCTTTTGTTGATCTTGGCTAACCTAGAACTTTCGGCTATCAATACAGCAACAAAAACAAGGTCAAACTTCAGAATGAACATTTCTGATAGTGAATCACCTACTTGTTTCAGAAATTAAAAAAAAAAAAAAAAAAAAGTTAAAATCCAAGCTGTTGTCAACACTAGTAAGTGCTCCAGTAGTAAGTGCTCCAAAAAAAAAAAAAAAGTTAAAATCCAAGCTGTTGTCAACACTAGTAAGTGCTCCAGTAGTCATCCCACAGAATCATCTTAGCTGAAAAATAAGCAGAATCGCAATCTTGGATGACGGGCACACCATTTAAAATGAAATGACTCATTACTAATTCAAAAAAAGTACCCAAAATTTAACTGCCACTGGTGGATGATTGAGGATAGGTACATGAATGTGTGAATGCGGCATATCTGATTTTGAATTAAAAATGTACTATTTATGAGGAGTTTTATGTCATTGTGGCCGACTACTGGAGACTTCACTTCACACTCTCCAGGGTCCCCCGTACCTACCACAGCTAACTACTGGAGACTAACCGACAACTGGAGCACTTACCCTACTGTCTGATTTTCTTAGGTAAAACCTTCCGCACATTTAACCATGCGTCAGGTCTTCTCTGATCTTACTAAAATAGGGGTGATAGGTAAGATAGCAATAAGGGGAAGAGTAATAAGAAGCATTTTGAGCCGTATCAAACAAAGTAGAACAATGGTAATTTCAAGTACATAGTTTAGTTGAATGTGACAAAAGGATTGCAAATGCAAGTTTTAAGTTGAAAACTTCGAACTCGAAGTTCCCATTCACATCCTATCCCCCCTTTTAAAATGAAATGGTTCGCGAGTGCTAGGCGCGACTTTCACGGACGCACAGTACCTTAAATTTTATAGGTAAGATTTGATAACTTGAAATTTCACACCGATTTATCAAGGGCTTAAAATGAAATTGGAAAACTTTCGCGAAAACTTCAAACCCTTGTATAGAGTACCTGACACCTATACTGCAAAACAAAATGCTTTTTTTACTGATGAGGTGGGTATAGATACTTACTTGATAGAGACACCTTGTAAGTTTCGCTAACTGTAAATAAAATACTCAACTTATTACCAAATAGGGGATAAAAATAAGCAAAGAATTATCGGTTTTATTAGTATAGCTAATTAAAATACGTGGAATGTAACTTTCATTAAAAGTATTAAAGTAAATTCCCTTTTATCAAAAACGTGTTAATTTAAAAGCTCCATATAATTAATCTCTCGCGCTTACTAAAGTTAAGATTTGAAATAATTTGCTTCAGTGAAAAAATATGAGCTTCCTCAAAAGAGTGAAGGAAAATAGAGTTCGAATAGAGTAGGTGAAATTCATTTCGCTTGATACAACATGCAACACCTTATGAACTTATTCGTGACGTCATTAATCAGAGAATGATTGGACAGTTAGACAGAACTTGGCCAAAAACCAATTTTTAGATTTCATATTGCAGTCTACTGCACAAATTGATGACCTAATATGAAAAAGGAGAAATATACGTTTTTGAATTTAAAAGAGAATACTACAGAAGTTAAAACCCAGACTCCATTTGTAAAACTAGAAACGCTATTTCCTAAATTAGGAATAATAGACTATCTTTGAAATCGAAAGTTTCCTTTATCGTACATTACGCTGAACATTCATTTTACTGTTATAATAATATAGTAACATTAGCCTAGTAATATTTTTGTAAGGCATTAATTATGTAAAAAAATGATAGATTAGTACAGTGTTCAAAGCATATAATATATGTATTGTGTATTCTTTCCGGTACTTGCTGTATTCTTCTACTTAGTGTTTTACTATCGTTATCTTTATTGCTCATGACACTTAACGTATTTTGAAAATTTATTGATCTCAAATGTTCTTCCATAAATAAATTAATTTGAAGCAGCTTTTCCTATATATAATGAAGATTGTATTCAAAAATACGAGTATATACATAACTATGTTACAGACTTCCTTTTAGTAGTGTCACTTGATCTGATGGTGAGATCAAAGGTCTAGAGAACTAATTATTTAAAAATTAGTACGTATTGTTTTGCTTTAGTGCTCAAAATGTACGTAAGAACGCAAATTATATAGCAAACATAGGCATTAGTTTCTAACATCTACCTTAAATCCGATACTCGGCATTCCTATGCAGATGTTTAATGACAAAACGAAATTATCAACAAAGTAATAATGACCTACCAGACTAGATGCACTTCAGGTGTACAAAAAATCTTAAAAGCTGTTGAGACGACTGTTGTTTTTACATTACGTACATAATACAGTGAACTCTCACTTATGCGCCGGTCAAGGAACTACCAGAAAAAGGCGCATAAGTGAGAGAGACGTATAAGTGAACAAGCCTATTTTAAAGACTTAAACGCAACATAGGTTCTAACGAGAGAATGAATAAGAATGTTTCTATAAATAAGAGACATATTAACTACGGTTTGGCAATTACTTTAACGTAACTACAATGATAAAGAGAAAACACAAATTGTAGCATACCTAATTAAAAACTGTTACCTTTAAAACGATCCAAAGTACATAATTGTCTATCTCCAAACTCTAGTTCATGAGGAAAAAATGCCTTCCGTGAGCAAAACAGGCGAAATATTAAAGAAGAAAGTGAAGAAACATGCTTATTTTTTAAATAAAATAAATTAAATGTGTCACATTTTACGGAAAATTCGACGCATAAGTGAAATATGTATCTTTAGAGCGACGCATAAACGAATGATACTATCATTATTTTCCTATGGAATGTGCTGGGACCATTTAAAATCGTCGTATAAGTGAAAAAGGTACATAAATGAGGCGGTGTATAAGTGAGAGTTCACTGTATTATTAATTAATGCTACTAATATTCCAAACAATAAATCAAACAAGCCACTACTCTAATAATGCTTCAAGACAAATTTAGAAAAAAACGGAAAAGACATCTAACTAACATAAAAATGTAAGCATGAAACACACTAACAAGAACAAGAGACTGAAAACAAGTAAGGTTTATTTTTGCTAAGTTGAATATTCCTCTTCTCCTAACAAATATTCCGCGGAAAACCTCTACCACACAATTTGAGACGTTCCCTGAGGAGCAACTCCACACATAATGAGGAAGAATATGAGAGAAGAAAGAGAGAAGGACAGACCTCCTTCAGAAGTCCTTTGGGAGTTGATAAACTATGGAATTCTTCTCCAGAATAATGTGGAATCGTAGCATGAAAGGCAAAATAAACTGCTATATTCCCTGGTGAGTAAAATATGTTAATGTTTCTCTAAGCAATTATGATACGTATAGCACTGAGATCATTTCTCGTGAATGAAATTTGCTTTCAAAGTTTTGTTTTGGTAATCTACCATGAAATCTAAAGGGTCATTCCATAGTGACTAACGTAACATTCAGAGCTGATTTTTTATCTGTTTTTACTTGTAACTTGAAGGATGAAAATTATTTTTTAGTTATGCTGGTAGATTTACAATGTACATGGTATCATTTCTGCTAAGAATTTAAAACAAAATTACTGACAGTAGATATTTTTTCAACCAAAATAGCAGCATGACTAACGTGACATTTTTGCAACCCTGAAAATTAATGCTCATGTTGTGAGGCAAACATTTCTCAAAGTTAAGCAAGTGTTAGAAATGGAATGATATATTTGAAAAATGTGTAAAGTTGGCTTTCAAAAACATAAAACACATTTATTAAATCTTAATTTGCAGTTTATTACTGTAAAATTAACAAATTTTTACAGTTTATTACTTTCAAATTAACTGTATCATACTGTAAAAACAACGTTCATTTTTTACAGTGTGGTACCAATAAAAACAAAACTAGATAATTCGTGAAATAAATTTTAAAATGAGACAGTAAGCTAAAAATATTGTGTAACATAAAGAATATTAAAACATGTATTATGCATTCAGTACTAAAACTTCAATATGTGCAGCAGCCAAAGCTTCGCGTCATCTCTAATAAAAACTATTTTAAAGTTGATTGATGCATCAAAAAAAAAAAAAAAAAAGAAGCTCAAAATAATCATTCATAGCTAAAAAATAATAAGCTTAGCATTGATAAAATTTATGACGTTAAATAATAGCATCACATATTTAGGAATACGAATTTACCCGAAGTGCACAAAAGCCAGCGTGGTCTTTAAAATGCACTTGCTTTTGGCTTTGCAGCAGGCCCGTCATTTAGGGGGGTGCAGTGGGGGATCAATTGCCCCCCCCCCTGACTTTGAGAAATCAATGTATTTACATATAAGTGGGCGTGGTTTTTGTTGTTTTCTGGTGAAATTGTGTTTTTGCCCTTTGCCCCCCTCCCCCTGGAAAAACTTAAAATGACGTCCCTGCTTTGAAGCTTAAAAATCTGTTTAGAATGAAACAGATAAAAAGAAAAACAAAATAATTGCATAAATAAATTTCTTTCAATGAAAGTTGTTAAAACTTGTTCTAAAATAAAAATTTAACTCCACCGAACTTACATTTTGCATCTTTTTACTCCTTGTTTTTAAACTTTTTGGGCAAGCAGGCTAAAACTGACTGTAAATAAACATTTTAAAACATTTAACGTTTGACGACGCTATTTTCTTTCGGAGGTAATTTTTCTTGTAAAGACTAGAAAAAAGTACGTAATGTGATTACTGAGATCTTAAGATGCGAACAAAAATGTTCCATTTCATCATGAAAGCAGGAAAAAGTTCTGTCTTCAGAATGAGAACATGCATAAAAAGTTGGCAGAAGCTCAATTTAGTTCCTTCAACGTTCATTCGCGAAAGTTCATTCAACGTTAGGTAAGAAAAATTAATTTTTTTACTCACGCCATTTCTTTGAAGCGGAAAAGAATGAAACATATTCTCTTTAGGTAAACCTATCTGTTCATTGTTATTATAACTTTCATAAAAAACCACGAACAAGACTGTTTAGCATTGTAAAAGTAGCGATTAACTTTATAGTTAACGCTAGCTAAAATGCTATTCCTAACATTGTGAAAAAATAGACTAGATACTTTCGGAAATGTGTGTTAACATTTTCCATTATATATATAGAAGATATTTTTTAGATAGTTGCTATGTGGGGTTGATATGTCGGTCTATCAGTCCGTGGTCTGTCCCCCTATCATCATTTTTGAGGAAATTACCAGATCAGAACTTTTTTGTTCAAAAGATTTCGACTAGGACGCTTCATTCTTACATTTCAATTTTTGATTTGAGAAACTTTTCGTTTCATTTTGAGTAGGTTCCAAAAACGTAACATTTGCGGCTATAGAAAATTACAGGGAAATAACAATCTTGAACTTTAAAGCAGATTTGCGTCAAACTTTGCTCGTCTTTATTCCGGACTCTTCAGTCAGGAATAGTCAATAATCGAGCTGGAGGAAGGTATCCTCTTAATACATGTATCCTGCCTTAGCTCTGGTTTATAAGCGATAACGCATTGCAAATTCAAAACATTTTAATGTTAAAGCTTAAGGAGGAATTTGAAACCATTTTATTAGAAAAAATTCAAAAATTAAAAAGAAAGTTTTCAGTACCAAAAAATTGAAAAAAAAATGCACATTGTGGATACATTCTTAGTTCTTGGTTTCAACAAGTAGGATTGTTTTGTAAAAAGAATAATAAAATAGAATATAGATACTTTCAAATCTATTTTATTTTTTAAAGATTTATTCCTCATAGTTTGCAGCATCACAAGCTTAAGGTTTTACAAGGACCAAAGAACCGTACTATATAGGGCCGATTTTTATGATGTCAACATTTTAGTATTGATAAAATGTTATCAAAATTATCAAAGGCTCTCTTATCAAAATAAAGAGTTTCAACAGTGGTAAAAAAAACTTTTACCAAGTACGGAGTGTGGGTGGTAAAATAAAATAGTTAAGTTTACTTACCTGCTTCAAAATGAACAAATGGCGAGTTTATTCTAAAAGTTATTGTACATAAAGAATTAACAATGTATTTTTAAATTCAACTTTCGTTGAAATATTATATTTCATATTTGGCAGTTATTTTGTACTTGCAAAAAAAGGAAAATTTTCACCTAAAAAAATCATGGGGCAAAGTGAAAAACAAATTTTTTTTTACGAAACATTTTCTATTTTACGATTAACAGTTATTTTCGTCAAATGAATGCTTAAATTAACGAAAAAAAATTAATAATGAAAGGTAAACGAGTAAGTAAATTAATGAATAAATGAATTAATTTACATGTGAAAAAAAACAAATGAGTGAATAAAATACAGAATGAATAAGAAAATGAGTTAATGAATGAGAAAAAAATTAAATAATTAAGTAAAAGAATGTAAATAAATTAATAAATGAAGAAATACGTACATGATTTAATAAATGAATGAATAAGTAAACAAAATGAACTATTTCACTTTGCCCCATCCACTTTGGCCTGTCGTGAACTTGACAAATGCATTCAACATTTAAATAATTAATTTAATAAAATGCTTAATATAAACTCAATAAGAACTGCGCTGGACATCAGTAGACCTCAATTAATAGAAAATTACAAAAATTTTATCCTTTTATAACAACAAGAAATTTTTTTAAAAACCACGAATATTACAACGAAGGTATAAAATTTTGAAAATGCCTTGCATAAATTTTTTCGTTGACCTTTGGAGATATTTATTTTTTACCAGGAATCAACTATATGTCTAGGAACTTAGTTAAAATATTGTTAGATAGGTGGCGCTAAAAACTGAAAATATTTTACCATTTCACTTTTCCCCACTATTTCACTTTGCCCCACATTCCCTACATTATAAACTTTTCAAAGCCAAATTTTGTTTTAATAAAAGAAAAAAGCATGAAACTTTTTTAAAGGTATGCATAATCATTGTTATATTTACTCTTATTTATAAACCCTTTACTAATCGAAACTGAATTATTTCTTCTTAAATCTCATGTAAAACAAAGCATAGTAGCATTGATTGTTTTTACTAAACAGCAAGTGCTTGCTTTCAGCCCTAAACAGAGTTTAGAAAAGAATCTCCACCATTGAATTAGGAATTTTCCCAGTGGAAATATTTCTGATATAATGAGGAGGAATAAATTGAAAAGAATATAAGGAAAATGGATTTTCTTAAATCTGTAAAAATCTGAAGAGAATGAAAACGTCAATTGAATAAAACTAATTTTTACAGCAATTAGGAGCATAAAAAGATGCAATGTCCCTCGGGAAAATATGAAATTCATCATTTGCTTGCCAGTTAATTTAATTATCAGCGTTTCGAATGCATTTGTCGTATTTCATTATTTTGTTACCTCATAAGAATGTTTCATGCGGAGAGGAAGAAAAAAACTGAGAATAAGGGTAATATGAATAAGGAGTAGAATAAGACTAAGATAAATAATAAAAATAATTAATAATAATACTCACTGCTGTCTGATTTTCTTAGATAAAACTTTCTGCGTAGTTACGCATGCGTCAGGTCTTCTCTGATCTTTTCAAAATAGGGGTGATAGGTAAAAAACACAATAAGGGGAAGAATAATACGAAGTATTTTGAGTCGTATCGAACAACGCAGAACGATGTTAATTTCAAATTCATAGTTTAGTTGAATATGTCAAAAGGATAGCAAATGCAAGTTTTAAACTGAAAACTTCGGAAAGTTCCCACCAACAACCCATCACCCCTTTTTTAAGTGGAATGGTTCGCTAGTGCTAGGTGTGGTTTTCACGGACGGACAGTACTACTAAATACTAATGGTGACACCTATACTAGTGACATGGCCCTCGTCAAGTTGACGAAGTCACACTTAACACTTCCTCAGTAGTTTTTGGTTAGTATTACATTGGTTCAGTGTAATTACAAGAGAAAAAAAAAACATAATAATCCAAGGGCTGAGAGTGAGTACGACTTTTCTTTCAAATCGTGCATAAGGGGATGGTAAGATCAAATGTTTGTAACACGTGTCGTTCATGTTATCGAACGTTCATTTTTGGATATAAATGACTCCACTAGCTAGCTCACTAATACCAGAATCATTAGTGTCATCCCGAGAGTGACCACTAGAGTCACTTATCTGCTATAAATGATTCCAACTAGCTAGCTCACTAATACCAGAATCATTAGTGTCATCCCGAGAGTGACCACTAGAGTCACTTATCTGCTATAAATGATTCCAACTAGAGCACTAAGAGCAGAAGTACTATACCTACGTCAGTTTGGGTGCTTTTCCTCTACAGCAAAAATAATAATAATCAAATGCGGAACAACTGCCTCCTAAGAAGTCATCTACGAGTATTACTGCAGTTGGGCCAAGGCAATTGCAAAGATAAATTGGATGGAGTTAAATATTGTCTAAAACATTTTGTGAGAGCATTCACGAAGGAACTGCGATGACAAGGTTTATCACTGCACTTGCAAAAAAAAAAACTATTGTTTTTACAGTATAATACTGGCAGCAGAGGTTCCAATTTAAAACTACAAAATGTAAAGTAATAAACGGCAAAATTAGTAATTTTACGTTTTATTATTGTAAAGCAGTAATTTTACAGTTTATAACCGCAAATTTGGATGTATTATACTGTACAAACACCAGTATAATACTGTCAGCAGAGGTTCCAGTTCAAAACTGCAAAATGCACAGTAATAAACTAAAATTACCAACTTTACAGTTTATTACTGTAAAATTACCAACTTTACAGTTTATTACAGTAAAACTGGCAATTTACAGTTTGTTACTGTAAAATTAGAAATTTTATAGTTTATTTACCATAAAATTAGCAATTTTTACACTTCATGACTATAAAATTAGTTGCATTAAGTAAACGAATGTAAAAACAACATTCATTTTTTACAGCGTGGAAATTTGGACTTTAGATAGCAACCGTTCACATTACAACCTGCTATTGACCAATACCTCCTCTGCGAGATATCTGGCTTTGCAACTTGTAACGAGCAGATCCAAAAACCTATGCGCAGTTATCTTTTATTATCCTCTTTTTTAGAGAATTTTTCTATAGTGGTTTGAAAACACTTGCAATGATATGGCTTTCTGATAAATGTAAAAGGGTTCAATCTCTTATGGTTCTGTATTAAAAAAATTGCTGTGACCTTACTCCATAAGATTGGTGGCAGAATTGCTGCCCACAATGTTCTATCAATAATACATATTTCAAGTTCTCAGGACCTAGACGAATGTTTTCAATAGATAAAAAGAATCACGATTCTCAAATTGTGTACAAAATAGAAAAAAAATCAGTTACTAATAATCGAGTAATGGAAATAAATTCAATAATTTTCTCAAAGTATACGTATTGCATGCATTCAGGATTTTACTAGATTTTATTTCATTACAGTAATTTTAAATTACATTTTTCTCAATCTATTTCCATATTTATGTTTACTTTTAACAGTATACTTATAATTCCTGTTTCATAAGCTCAAGTAAGACGCGCTTAAGCAATGTCATACGCAAGAAATAATTAAATTCTTTGAACTACAGTTTCAGTATAGAGTATTAATAAAGATCGGAAGATTCAAATAATGCATTTTGTAGTTTTTCCTTAGTCTATATCTACATTGTCCATCCCACCTGTGTGAATACGCGAAGTGAAAAAAGTATGTAATTTCATAAAAACTAATCAATAATATTATGCTTTATTTTTATATCATTATTGGGCATTTTTGTTAATATGTGGCTTTAACTTGACACTTTAGCACAAGATTTCATATATTTCATATATTTCCCACAAAAACAAACCGTCAGCATTTCACTTTTTTCTGGAGTAATACAATGCAAAATGTGAAATATTTGGAGAAAATATCTTTTAAAACATATATACACTGTAAAAACTTATGTAAACTAATCATCCAGAATTTAATAAACAAAACTGAATACAAAAGTTTCTGCCTCTGTTATTGAATTTTAGGATTTTGTGTCTTCTTAAATTTCAAAAGAATATTTTACATGAAGAAAATACATAAAATTTTCTTGTTGGTAAGCAAATTTTCCTATTTGACTCAGCCTGAATTTACATTCAAATGCTGCAAATAAAATAAAACAAACATCTTCCGAACTCGTCTTCTTAGTTTTTTCTCTAGCGTATAAAAATAAAACATTCTTTCATCTGAAATCAATACGGCTTTTAGAAACACATTAAGCGGGATTAAAGTGCCCACAATTTAATTTTGGCGTCAGCGTTAATACAATTTTCTTTCTTTCTTTCCCGCCTAATGTGAGTACCACTTTTTACCGAAAAATACAACGTAACCGTTTAGGAAATGCAATTTTTGTAGTTTAAAACGGAAAAAGATGGATAATGCCGAAGTGATACTTAGCGCTTCAATCACTTTCCTTTATAGAACAGAAAAAAGTTTTTAAAAGGTTTTGAATAAATTTTGCACGTGCTAATTATGGTTATTGGATATGAGTAAAAGAACTTTTTTCCCATTGTTTTGTAACAGTTAATTCAGAAACATTTTTCGTACAAGGAGCAAAATTATCCTGAACATTTTTTTACCAAGAAAACAAGTAATTTAAAGTGCAGTAAATGATTTAATCTTCGATATTAATAAAAAGACATGTAATCAGCTCGCATTTTTATTTTTTCAAGGAAAAGAAAGCATTAGAGCTGTCGAATATTTGTAAGAGATCAAAGTCGAAAAAAATTTAAAAAAAGCATTAATAAGATATTTTTACGCGTTTCACAAACCAAAAATGTTTTAATGTGTATAATGATGACGCAATGTTTTCCATAAATTTCAATATTTGAGCGATACGAAAATTGCTTTTGCAATGTTAAGTATACATGGTGTAAAACTTTCAGTACTGTATGAAATCAACTTCCACTTTTATAGATTATGGACTGTTTCTTACGATTACACTTTGCAGGGGAAACAACGATTTTTTTTCTAAGCATTTGTTTTACAATTCATTACTTATTTCCCGGAGTAAAAACGGAGTATAGGTCTCACTTCTACGAGCTCCACACTCAGAAAGAATTTTACGTAGAAAAATGATTTTAAAAATTTGTGAAACAAAGCATGTTTCATACGAGTCGCCCGCAGATTTTCAATGAAGAAGCTTCCGGTATTGTTATATTTATTCAAATTACATTCATAGATATTTGTGATTCTACAAAAGTGGGCAAATTTTTGTTCTATACTGATTGCTCATTTTGCTTTTAATTACTAAATTAAAAAAAAATCTTTTGGGAATATTTTTATACGTCTTTTGTTCTGACTTTCAATAATGTCAATAATTAATTATTATTCACTTAAAAATAAAATATTACATTGAAATGTCGTCCACTAGCCCTGTCCCATAGGCACAATTTTCACAATCTATGGAATCTAGATTTTAAAAAATAAGATGATTTTTTTTTCTCAAGATTTTTTGATTTTTGAACGTGTATGGTGGCAATATGTAAATCACAAGAAAAGCAAAATAATGTGAAAATAATATCTCCAAAAATTAATCTAAACTTTGTCCCAGCGATTATCAGTCATCCACATGTCTGAAAAGTATAGATATTTTTCTCTGAAAGGTTTTATTTCAAAATCTAGCAACACATCTTAAAATGAAGCATGGAACTTTGTTATTCCTGGTTGAAGATTAATTTTGCTGTTCTGCAATTACTTTTTGAATAAAAGCAAGCTAAACTCAACTTTGAAGGCAAGTGTTTTTCATCTTTGTCATTAATATGCACTGCAGAATGCAAGTAAATTGTACATGAAAATAAATTTTGATGATGAATAGTTCTAAAACTTACATTTGTGGGCTCTTATTCGAAGTTAAGCCGAAATATATTCAGATATGACTTTTTAAGAACATATTACATGTGTTTTGTCATCCAAATGCCCTTTTTCTTATGTTATTCACATGCCCCAATTTAAAGCTCCAACCTAATGTAAACCCTAGTTCCAACCCATTATTATGTAACAACTATGACAGTACAATGTTCAAAAATCATGTCTAACAGTTTACAGGTTAAAAAATTTCATTAATATACCTATTGTGTTATTCACATATTCATTGTTATTCACATATTAACATACCCATTGTGTCATCCACGTGCCTTTTTATAATTCAGGTGCCTTCAAAAAAAAAAAAAAATGCAAAAATACAATAAAATACAAACATTTAAGCTCAGCTAATATTCTGTTTTAATTATGTAACTTATAAAGTACTTTCCTGATTTTTTTCAAATTTTTAATTTTAAATTAATTTTTTTAAATCTACTTACTAGAAATTTTACGTTTTGTGGAATCATCCATGTATAATTAAGATTAAAAATTAAATATGGTATGCACATACTACAGTATTAATGTATACTTTTGTTTCTAAGGATGTACCGTCTCCATTTCCTATCACATTGGATAAAATGATGACAGACAGATAGATAGATGATCACCAAAACTCCCCCTTCGTAAAACAATCTTACATGCTGCCTTGCTTGTAGGTTATAAAGGATCGTCAACAAGTAATGTCTTGTTCTAAACAGGTAGAGGGGATTGTGGAATTGTGAGTTAAACAAACCGGAGTGAGATGGAACAAGCAGTTTGACGTTATACATTTGAATTGAAATAAAAACATTTCTTATAGCAATTTGCTTCCAAAATCTAGCGTGACATGTATGTTGAAGAAGAGTACGACATCCTTTATGAACAACACCTAACATCCCCTACCAAGGGTGGATGTAGGTTTCAAGGGAGGGACGATTTATTTTATTGCGTATCCTATACTACACGTCTTGGTTTACAAATAAATTTTGACCTCATATGCTTTTGACTTCAATAGCGAAACGTATCTTGAGAGGAGTAATAAATAACCCTTCTATTAGCATCAAAGCTAGTCTAAAAATGAATTTTTTGAATTTCAATAGCGACTTCAATTTTACTGGTGGTGAATCCCCCAAGGGAGAGGCGATCGGCCTTCTGGGCGACCCGTCCCTGTCCTCTACTATCGTTTATATACTCCTTGCTCTTTAAAAATATATTAAACAACCTAACGTAAATGGGGGAGTTTCCGAAATTTCAAAAGTATTTTTTTCTGAAAGAACATGCTTCAAAACATAGGAATTGACCATTTTTTTTTTTTTTGACACAGTTATATATTTTTTATGAATAATTTTAACCGGTGCGCAGATGCTATTCCGAAAAAAAAAAAAAAAAAACATCTGTGCATGACGTCAGTGGTGCACGTAAGCGCGAAATCTAATTGGCTGTAGTGAGAGGACGAAGGTTGTGACGTCACTGATTCCTGCTATTGGACAACTCAAGTCAAGCAAAATGGTGTTATTATTGGAAAGAGAGCTGGTAGGTGCACCGTCAAGTAGGGTATTTAAAAAAATTAATAAAAAATAAACTGTTGGGAAAATTGTAGGATTTTCCGGGCCCATGTTATTTTTTTATATCATGCTATCAATTTCAGTTCCAAAAAGTAGTACTTTTGACTGAAGGAAACTCCCCCATTGTATAACAAACTAATGTATAAAACAGATAAATAGAGTTTAAAAAGAGAAAGGAAAATAAAAAGATACAGTGCATTTTTTTCTCATTCTCATTTAAAACATAATATGAAAACCGTTCCAGATTATTTATATTTTTTTTACTATTATTTTTCGCGAGAGCACTTAGAGCTCTTTTTTGAGAGAAGTGAATGATAAAAAGAAAACTCTTCAATGATTCTTTGAAAGTTTCAAGACTTCCAAGAAGAAACTTTTGCTTTTATCAGGAAAAAAGAAGAACTACACGAAATATTTTCAAAGAAATAAAACCTGACCCCTCTCTCTTGAAATCCTGCAAATAAAATAGATCGATTGTTGAAAGGAGAATATTTTCAAATACAGCAGAAAATAAAAGAAACTACGTTTTCACTTAATCATAACATTTGGTTATTCGTAATGCTAAAGTTAAAGCTTTACTGGGTATTTGATGTACATTAAATTATTTTAATGAAAGAGTTTATCGGTAAAAAAATATTTTTCATGCTATTGAACTTGATTTTTGATTCTTTGTACAAATATC
The DNA here is from genome assembly GCA_038373865.1 of Uloborus plumipes. NCBI lineage: Eukaryota > Metazoa > Arthropoda > Arachnida > Araneae > Uloboridae > Uloborus > Uloborus plumipes. The sequence continues at coordinate 153,721 of JAXGGA010000651.1, forward strand.
TTTAAAATGTGAATTATTCCTTACTTTTTTTTTTAATGTTACATCCGCAACACATGAAAAGCATTAATTTCGATGACATTTTTTGAAGTTGATACTTTGTATCAAGAGACATAATAGTTCGTATCTTTCAAATATAGAAAAATCAAGAGCACAATTTCAAAATTTCTGGAATGAAGTTCAATATATGCTCAAAAACGTCACACCCGAATAAATAGATTGAGCCGCACTTAAAAAATAAAAAAGTAAAAACTGAAAACAAATAAATTCAATTAAAGTGGCGGAAATAACTTCTTTATAGCAAAACACTTAAAATAATAAAAAGCAAAATTTGTGATATTTAGTAAAATCCTCAATTATGACACAAATAATAAGGCTCAGCATCTAAACAATAAGGCACTAAGGGTCGCAAGAGTCTGCTTGTGCCACTTATTATAGAGCAAAAGCAACAACTCTCCTTCTCTCATTCATTATCTTAAGAAAGTTTATGCCTTTTAGGTCATTGTGTTTTCCCAGACATAAAATACCACAATTTCTAATTGAAATTAATTTGGATTTATCTCATGGCATGGATATGCCTTATGTCATGTGTATAGGGTGGAAGTCGGACCTCTCACCAAATTACTCTACAGTTAGAAAAGTAAAGCAGCGCACCCAAAATTTCCAGCCTTGCTGTTACAAAACAACGACAGACTATAGAGAGACCATCTTATGTTGAGTTTATGGAATTTCGTCGGGACCATGAAAATGCGTTCAGAATATCAGATAGTTCATATTAAGGAGTGCTCAGGTGGAGAGTTCATTGCATACATTTGAAGCTATAGATCTTGCAACAAATGCACAAATCATACGTGCCTTAAACATAGGAAGGAACTATGAAAGTTTAAAAATTTGAGGAAGTTTGCTTGATATTTTGAAAATATGTTGGACATTTTGTTTCATATCAGTACCAGACTGACACTACGTTAGGCCAAACAAGGAATTGTTATATTGACTCGCATAAAAACTTCTTTAAAAAAGAAATTAGTGACAATTTATATAGTGTACATGTTCGCAATAGCTGAACTTTTGGGGCTACTGTGAACCTATCCTTTTTAACAAAGAAGAAATGGCTCACTTCGATAGAATCGAAATAGCTTTTTTTAATTCTATTGGCTAATTACCCTATTTGCACAGATTTCTTGCCTCGTTTTACTTCATTAACAATTTTTTCAATTATCTAATTCAGCTTATTTTAATTTCATTTGCGAAAAAATTATTAACTTTTAAAAATTATTTCCTTCTTCTAATCATGACAAACAGAAACTGAATTACTAGGAAATTTCAATCAGCAGGGGCTAAAAAAGAGGAGCACAATGTGTAGAAAGAATCCTTCTATTTAATATTTAACTTCTCCCGGTATTATTCGTTGCCACTGGATTAGATAGAAATTTTGGTTTTGAAAAACCTGCTCAGAGAGAATGCATTCATGTCTTAGACGTTCGCAAAGATACACCAGGTGTGCGTCGAAATAAACAAAGTACATTGTCATCTGTTTATTATTTCGCTTTTGATTTCTCGTGGGAATTTTAAGTAAAAGACAATATTCCTTTTTTTTCTAAGTACTTTTGCTTCGAACGAAAAATTTTTCGAGTTTAACTACGTAGAATAATACGAGGAAACAAAATACAGAGGATTTATTTTTAATGAAAATTCTTGGAGTGTCCCTTGACGCTCCGTAACCCATCTTTTAATTAAATACAACACTGTAAAAATATAATTCTAAAAATTATTTGGAATTCATCAGAGTTATTTTTTGCTTTTTATCTCCCAGTGCTTTACTTGTCTGAAACAAGTTTTTTTAAGTTTTGTGTTCTAATATTAACATTCATTAAGCATATTGAAATTTGAGTCAAGAAGATTATCATCGTTTCACCTAGCTTTTCATAAAAATTTAACTATTTTACTCTAACCATTTTAGAGATTGCACCAGAAAGAAAATTTCTTAACGCATTTCAATGTTAAAATACAAATTTCTCATCATGGGAAAAAGTAACTAAAAAGAAATTAAGTTAAAAAATGAATAAGTAAATAAAAGCATATCTTTTCATCTTTGTTGCGGCTCATTTATTATTTACCAAAGCATTTTCAGCGTCAAACATATGTTTTCAAATTGTTTTATTTGCTTTTTAATGAATCATTGTCGTTATTTCAAATATGTTTGTAACTCTTTGAAAAACTAATTTTGATTGCAAGCAACTATGGGATTTGGTGCTTGCTACAAATAGCTTTGTTCTAAAGTCTAAACAAAACCAAATGCTTGATTTTGAATGAGGCTTTGAATCATTGCGTTAAAGTAATAAAATGTAAAAATTATATTTCTTTTGCGCCTTTATAAAATAATTTTGCATTGTAATAAATATTGTTTTACAATGCTAAGTCAATGTATTTTTCATGAACTATTTATATTAAGTTTTATATGCATGGATAATGTAATTTTCAACAATAGATCAACAAAACTACATTTTATGTTCGCTACTAACATCTAAAACTAAATTTCAACGACGATGAAAGTCAAAGGTCACTAACGGATACTCGTTTAAATTTGTTATTCCGGAGTTTTGAATGTTTTTCAAGTATTGTTCGCAAGATTTTTTTTCTTTTCCCTGTCGTATCACATCAATCGGAATGTGTCATATATTTATCACTGTGATTCAAATGCCAAAACTAATCCAAAAAGGGAGAAATACACATACTGTATTTATTCCTGTTGACTTTAGAAAATGGACCTGGTTATTTTTAATGCTGTTTCAGTTGAACTCTTAAAATCTCCTTTTCAGAAGAAATCGAAAAGTTTTTTAAATTTTTCTTCTCCTAAATGAATCTGAAATTAGCAACGTTTTTTAGGGGGGGGGGATCACATTATGTTAAAAAAGCGTATTTTTTAATAAATGATTTTGGGTTTAAATATCAATTATTTAAGCACAGGTCTAATTATAATTAGCAGAATATATCTAGGCATAATATTTTGAGTTTCAAACCTAAAGAATGTTTAACATTTTGTACTTAAAATTAAACTACTTTAAAAATTCCAATAACTTCTCTTCCACCCTCCTGTTGTCACAGTGCAAGTTCATTTCTATTTTAAGATGAGTTGTTGGAAAAAATTGTACTGTTTTAATTTTACAATTAGAAATCGCTTAAACTGGATTTCACTATTTTCAACAACAGTTTAACGCAACAATTACAGTGAACTCTCACTTATACACCGCTTTATTTATGCGGCCTTTTCACTAATACGACGATTTTCAGTGATCCCGTCACGTTCCATAGTGAAATAATGATAATTTTGTTCGTTTGTGCGTCGCTCTAAAGATAAGTATTTTACTTATGCACCGAATTTTTTGTAACATGTAAAGAATTTAATTGATTTTCCCAAAAATGAGCATGTTTTTTCACTTTCCTTTTTAATCTTTCGCTTTTTTTTTTGCTTACGGAAGGCATTTTTCCCACAGGAACTAGAGTTTGGAGAGGGACAATCATATATAATGGATCGTTTTAAAGGGGCCAGTTTGCGATTAGGTACGCTACAATTTTTGTTTTCTCCTTTTCGTTATAGTTAAGTTACAGTAGTTGCCAAACCGTAGAAATGTGACCATTTTCTATAGAAACATTCTTATTCATGCTCTCATTAGAGCTTATGTTGCATTTTAGACTTTTAAATAGGCTTGTTCACTTATGCGTCTCTCTCACTTATGCGCCTTTTTCTGTTGGTCCCTTGGGCCGGCACATAAGTGAGAGTTCACTGTAGTTCTGGCTCAATTGGATAAAAAAGTGTTTATTGAAAATCTGACTCTGAAGTGTTCACAGACACCAAAAGCTGCATCTGTGTACTAAAGTTTCTAGGCTCCACCATTTTCTTGGTAAGTGTGCCATTTTCTCACACAAACATCTTTTATTATACGCATAACACTAAAAAGAATTCAGAATCTCTCTTGGAAAATAATGGGTAGCTAATGTGTCAAAGTTCTGCGAGGAACACATCTGGCAAAATACAGGAAGATTTCCCGGTAAAAGTCAGTAGCCTTCCTGAATAGTAAAAGCAAGTCACGTTTTTGGAATAAAACAGGAACATTAGATTTGTTTCTCTTAAGCACTTGACACTATTCTGATTTATCAAGAATGATGCTAAAGCATTATATTAATAGCTAATACTGAATTTCAAGCAAATAACGACTAGCAATTCTAGCAAAGCTGGTGTCCGAAGACGGTACTTCATTCCCGATAGAGATCATGGCAAGCTGAACTGACCGTAATTGAAGGGCTTGGAGGATGAAGGGGCTATGTTACATTTAAAAAATAAACACTCTGGACAATGGTAAGCCACGGATACAGGTAAGAAAATGAAACTTGGTACATCAAAAAGTAGATGGCATTAAACCAATTTCATACGCACACTAACGACAAAACCAGAAAATAAAAAATCTGCAACAACTGCTACAATTAAACTTTGAACTTTAATCACTCGCCATTTCTGCTTTGTCACATAACTCCTTCATCTCCCAAGCCCATCAATTCTGCTTAATAAATTTTTTTTTTTTTTTGAAACTGGTAATTGAACAGCTTTCTCAAGCGTCTGCATTCATGCAACATGCAGAAGTTCGTGAAACTTTTGTGTAAAGCTACTTGATTTTTGTGTAAATCTAAAATCCCGGAAAGTTGCCAGGAAATTATCTGTGACGTCTCGATTCTTTTTTATGTTGAATTACAAGGCATAAAACATCGTTTGATTTTTTGTTTTAGTTTTTTTGAGGGATTGGGGGGGGGAGAATTTTATTCTCACTGAGCAGAAAACTCTTGCAGAAGCATGCAATACACCGCCAACTCGTTCATTTCGATCCATGGACTGCAGTTTCGCTCTTATTATGCCCTCATCAGCATGGAATACGAAAGTAAACGAGTTGGAGGCAAAAATTCTTTTATAGGGCAAAGAAAGCCGAAAAAAAACAGGTAGCTAATGTGAAATTATCCCTGACAGTAGCTACTATACAGGGTGTCCACTCCAATCGTGGACCAATAGCTAATTTCTAAACCGTTAGAGATAAGCATAGAGTTTATTTAGGAAAAAATCTCCAAATTACGAAAGGAATTTTGGGTCTATTCAATGTTTTTCAAAAAATCAAATTTTGAAAGAGTTACGAAATTTAAATTTTAATACAGCCCCCAGTCCTATCAATCATATTTAGTAAAACATTCTTGACACTGTAACGTTTAAAACTAAAAAAAAATCACTCTTCTACCACAAAAATTGACCGAGTTATGACGTTTTGAAAAATCAAGATTTTGAAGGATTTCGCATACGGTCCCTTAAGCGATCGCTCGATGCCGTCATGAAATAATGCAAAATTTTGATTTTTCAAAACGTCATAACTCGGTCAATTTTTGTGGTAGAGGAGTGATTTTTTTTTAGTTTTAAACGTTACAGTGTCAAGAATGTTTTACTAAATATGATTGATAGGACTGAGGGACTGTATAAAAATTTAAATTTCGTAACTCTTTCAAAATTTGATTTTTTGAAAAACATTGAATAGACCCAAAATTCCTTTCGTAATTTGGAGATTTTTTCCTAAATAAACTATATGCGTATCTCTAACGGTTTAGAAATTAGCTATTGGTCCACGATTGGAGTGGACACCCTGTACATTACCAGCCCTGCTACAAAATTTCACATAATATCAAACACACATCAAACATGAAATAATGATGCGGACCAAAAAGCTCAGAGAAGAACTCATGAAAGAGTCTTCATCACACTCGGTTCCGAGAGACAGATGATCGTTAGCATAAAGGCTGCTTTCGGATGCCTAATCCCCAGAGAATTAATTGCGTGGCGTGCGCTGGACGGAGCCCCCGGGCGTGGCCCAGGGTCAAACACGCCGCGCGCTTCTGGCTTCTCTCGAGCACGAAAGGAAATTCAATTAATGCAATGATCCACTTCACGGGGGGCGGGTCCGTGAAGTAACGAGATCACCTTGTAATTGGGTCGTCCGAGAGATTTGAAGGATACTATGTTATGAATAAGATATTCCTGGACCATCGTTTTTCGTTATATGCAAATCAAGCTTTTGTTTGATTTAAATGAAGTGTTCACTTAAATAACATTTTGCCATCCGACAAACTTTTTGATAACATTTTCATTTTCCGCCTTTGAAGAAAATCATATCATGTGAAAACAATGCTAATTTATAAAGCGTGAAGCGTTATACAGTAATTAAATTATAGTTTAGAAAAATGCAAAATACGCTTTTAGAGTTAATCAAACATATATAATAAATATTATAACATTATAATACATCAACACATAATATAGTTTAGCCTTTAGTATTAACAATTGTAAAAAAAACTTTTATATTTGCAAAGAACGTGAATTTCATCTTTTGTTCAGTTACATTCATACAGACATACAAACAAACAAACAAAGCAAATCCACATGTGAAACTAACAAAAGCGTATTAAAAATTAAAAACATTTTTTTTTTTTTCATTTTTAAACAAATAGGAGAGACCGGGTCCAGTTGATACAAGGACTTTAATTTTTGAGTACGTATGTGCAGAGAACTGTTAAGTATCGTAAAGCAGCAAACTACTTGCGCTGATTTAACCTACGTACTATCTTTTCATTCTTGGCGGTTCTTCTTTAAAAAAATATTTTCTGTGCACAAAAGTTAATTTTTATGGTGTTCTCTACTGTCTCACACATAAGGTATTAAAGTGATTATGTCATACTTGGGTATTACTGTGTTCCTTGAATAGGAGCTTTATTTTTCCTACTATCATTGGCTTATATTCGAAGCTGTTTTTTCACAGTTTTTAAATTAACGTAACGGAGTTTTTGGTTAATACCATGCAAAAATTTAACTCTGAAGTTTTAAATTCTCTAAGACAAGTTAAATCCCTTTTTGAAAAATGCTTAAAAATTATCAAAAGAATTTAAAGAAAGGTATTTGAAAGAGCGTATTTTGGAGATTATAGTCTTTCTTATGTTTGTATCAACTGTAAATCATATTTGCGTTTATTATCTTCCTAGGATTAAAACGTCGAGAATTTGAAAAAATGTTCTTCAAAATTATCTCTTAGGAGCTTCATTTTATTTATAACTAGCTGCGTGGCCCGGCATTGCACGGGCTACTTCAGAAATGAAAGCGATGCGAGGTGACGCTACCGGAAGAGCAACAAATTCGCCGCCACGGCAGCTCACTACAGCCAGCGCCCTCTACACACAGTTGCCAAAACAATACTTTCAATGAACGCCATCTCTCGCAAAGAGTGGAAACATATCCGATCGTGCTTTTCGACCATTACTATTTTTTACAAAAAATAATTCCGAACATATAGCGTAATATGCAATACACCGTCAACTCGACCATATTGCATGTTTCTGCCTTAGCACTTGCTTAGGGGCGGTTACTCACTGCTTTATATAGCGTAATGTTATATAGCCTAAAGCCTTCCTGATTAAATGGATCATTCAATACCAAATTAATTTTTTTCAATTCGAACCAGTAGTTCTTGGCATTAGCGCTTTCAAACAAACAAACTCTTACAGCTTTATATTATTAGTATAGAGTACGTTAACATAACAGCGTATTTATTTTTGAATCAATTTGACCCACGTTCGGTATAGTCGACACATTTCGAAAAAGTAAAAAATAAAATAAAACCAAAATATTAATAACGTTGTTGAAAATCATTATTTCATGTCCCCTATATAAAAAAAAAAAGCCTACCCACAAAAAATATCCCACGATCTAAGTATTTTTTTTTAATTCCTAGCAGTATGTGGAACTTAATTCAATTTCTTACCATTTATTTTGCTTTTACTTTTTTTTCGCAAACGCGTTTTGGTGATTTTTATTAAAACTCATTATAATTCTGGAAATGCTAATGATATTTCACCTCCATTCGTTACTATTTTTGCTCTTCTTCACTGTATTTTCGGTAGCAGCAATTCCCTTTAATGTTCATTTCTAATTTCGTTTTCGACTGATTTTTTTTCCTTCTTTTTTCACGAGTTTGACTTTAAATCATTAGCTCTGAGATTTTTTTTTTTTTTTTTTTTTTTGCAGTATGAGCTAAAAATGTTCTTTCATAAAGATAGCACAAATTTTGTGTCTGTTTCAAAAAAGATCTCATTCACGATTAACATCATTTAGAACATTTCCATTTAATAATAAATATTCGTGGAGTACCGAAAAACGACCGTTATAATGTAAACCCGCGTGGGCTTACATTATTACATCAAGTTTTTCAAATTTGAACCCTTGTAACGGGCTTCATTTTAGTGCGATCATAATGATTATTATACTCTAAATTTGAGGAAAGTCGTAATTGCTGCGATCTGTTGTAGTCATATAGAGGTGCATTCTGTTGTAAGACCAAAAACTTCTGTTATATTTAATCCGGCCAATTTTATTCACATGTTGTAATCTCCTTTGGCCAGGGACACCGGGATGCCATGAGATGTCGCGGTGACCTCCCAAAAATTTCTTTATGCACTAATTTTGTCTGAGAATTCGGTAAGTTTGGGCTCGTAACAACTGAGATTCTTAAATGTTCGAAGGTACTTTTTCATTTGGTGTAGGGGAATGTGGGGCTAAGTGAAATAGCGGGGCAAAGTGAAATGGTAAAATATTTTCAGTTTGCAGCGCCACCTATCTAGCGATATTTTAACCAAGTTCCTAGACATATAGTTGATTCCTGTCAAAAAATAAGTAGCTCCAAAATCAACAACAAAAAAAATATATATACAAGCCATTTTCAAAATTTTATACCTTTATTTATAATATTCCTGGTTTTTCAAAAATATTTCTTGTTATTACAAAATGATCAAATTTTTGTAATTATCATTTCAACTAATAATTGAGATCTACTAATGTCCAGTGCAGTCCTTATTTAGTTTATATTAGACAGTTTTTGATTTCAAATGTTCAATGTTATTTGTCAAAAGCACACGGGGCAAAATGAATGGGGCAAATGAAATACATCATTTTGTTTACTTATTCATTTATTAAATCACGTACGTATTTCCTTATTTATTAATTTATTTACATTCTTTTGCTTAATTATTTACTTATTTACCCAATATTTGGAAAAAGCACCTTTCTATAGGGTGGATGTCAAAGTTGACAAATTTTTTTAAGCTGAAAAAAGATATGTTTCAGAAAGCACTTTTTTTTATAAAAATGGCGGGTTGAAACAAATTTACTTTAAATTTGCATATGATTTGTGTGGCACGTAAAAGATCCCTTATGTTTCCCTGTGTGTACATCATGCGATATGTATACATGAGTACAAGCACCGTTAATTATTATTTTTTTTAATTATTATTGTCATTAATTGTGTAACCGTTACTTTAAGTTTAATTAATAAAGAATACAAAACCCTGCCATCACAATACAATTAACATTCCCACTCGATTTAAAGTCATTTATTACCATATTATAATTAATATCACGCTGAAAATATTACCATGAACTGACATTTCTATATATTATGTCCACTGAGTCAAGGAATTAACTAAACCAGAAATATTAAGCCCTTTGGGAAATGTGATGCCAGCATATTTTAAAATTCATCTTACCTTGCATTCAGCAGTTTCCTAGGAACTCATATACATATTTCATGAGATTTAAAGTCTTGGTTAATATGAGGCACCAAGGAAAATACATGCAATGATTCCTTGTTATGTTGAGGGTTTACGCAATAAATTTTAAGCAGAAAAAAAAGAAAACAGTATATACTTAAAGAATAAATACGAAATGTATACTTCTTGAAATGTTTTTCTATCTATTGTATATATATTATTTCTTTAAGGTGTTTTTTCCTTTTTTTTCTCTCTATTTGTTTGTCATCGAAATAATTTCTTCAATAATTCATCAAATTTTTCAAAATTAAGTCTCATTTTAAAGATTTTTTTTTTTTTTTTTTTTTTTGACGCTTTCGGTGAAAAGTAGAGGCATTTCGCATTATGGTTGTTTTGTCAAAAAAATTATTTATTCAGTTTCTTATTAATTATTCCTTTTATGTTTAGCATTATGTGAGGGAATCCCAGCGGCTCAGTTGATCAACGCGTCATGCTGATATGCCGAAGATCACGAGTTTGAAACTCCATGTGCCAGAAAAGTCTTTAGATCCAAGGTTCCATAAATACCCAATTAAAACGCATTGATGAATTGTAAACTCCGACTCTAGTTAAAATCAGAAAAAATTTCATATGGTAAATCGCAATAGATCTATATATATTTACATATTTCAACAAATTAGAGGCCCATGAATTTCCATTTATTCTGTTGTTTTATCACGCATTGCGTCAATGTATAGCATCCCGGGACAGAAGCTGATTAACTGGAGTGCAAATAACGCGAAAATATAGGGGGTTTGATATTTCCTTTGTCAGAAAAATGTTGTTTTGGATCAACGTATTTTCCTTTAGTTAAATTCTGATCCATAAGTCCATGAATATGAATTTTAAACGCATTACAGGGTTCTAAACCGCAGTTGTTATGTTAAAATCAGAAAAGAAAAAGTTTAAACGTGATGAATCTCTGTATCAATATATTATAATTACAACATGGAAACATGTTAACAGTTGAAGATTTTTTTTCAATCATAAAGTAAAGAAATATTTTATAAAAAAATCTCAAAGCCTTTCACAACAAAAAGAGGCTATTTAATTATGTGAACATATTCGCTCAGGGAAACTAACAATCATTTTTTCGCAAAATTAAAAATTGCCATAAGTTTTTCACTTCTGCCTCTTTTTCTGAAGGAAATGAAAACTATTTATTCAAACGCAATATTTTTTTTTACAACTTGTTGGACAGAAAAGTATTACTTACGCTTATTCTAAAGACACGACAAAAATCTAAACTAGATATATCACAACATTTATCACTGTTTGATTTCTATCTTTATAGCTAAAATTAAAAGCGACACAACTACCATTTTTCGAGCTCTAAGGTAATTTAACACGTGTAGGTTCTTCTAACGTCTAACCCGATGGATAAGAAATTTTAACTTCGTTTCCTTACCATGACTCAAAAAACTCAAAATCTTGAGTTTTGTCACTTTTATTGTGGGAGTGCGATGTACTGTCAAGCTTTCGTTTCTGCTCCAAAATAAGAGTTTATTTAAATAAATATTTAACCATGCAGTACCGATTCATCTTATTCAAGTAAAATATTCACAAAACAAATTTACGAAAATTTGTAGCCCTAAGAAATCGATATCATATGCAATTTAATTATTTTTAGTAAAGCCTTGTATTAAATTATTCAGTATTTTCGTACAAACGGTTAAGATACATCATTTATTTCTACATTCGCTTCAGAAATTTCCTGACTTTAGCTACATTTAACATTTTTAGGAAACTTATGGAAATAAGCGATTTATCTTTATTTTCTAACACATCATTTCCAGAAAAATGGTACTTTTAAATACGAGAGATGCTTACCCTTTTAATGTAATAATATATTCTGTCTTCATGCAATTTGTTTCTTATTTATCTTTGGTTTATTTATTCGTTTTTGAAGATCATGATTTATTTAGAAGATTTTTTTTCTTTTGCATTTCAGAAACTATTTTTTTCATGTTTTGTGCTCTTCATCACTATCATATTTTTCTTACTCTTGCGAGTTTGAAGATTTACGTAAGACAAAATTCTTTGAGTAAAAAAAAATCTTATTTATTATGTGTGTGCAACTTCATCTCAACCTTCCAATTGTGGCATTTGTTTCATCTTTGAAGAATGTCCTTTTTTCCCCCTGTGTAAATATTGGTACTCATTTCTTGCAAATAAATGATGAGACGTTTATTTCGCTTATAAGTAATGCTTCTACGTTTCTTTCTTTTTTTTTTTGCGAAATGACTTTTTTTTTTTTTTCAAAATCCAGCTGCATATAAATGGTGTTTTCTCTAGTACTTTTTGCCATCTTTTTTTTCCATTTAGGGGTGGTGTATTATATTTTGCTTGTATTAGTTGAGTTTGTGTGCACTCTCAGCATCAATGAGAAGAGATCTGATCGGCTAATGACTTTTCCAAACTGATGAGTATATAACAAGAATCAAACGTAGTCTCTGGATGTCATAAATAGACTTTAGGTACATTGCACGCAGTTCTGCCTTAGCCTCGGTTTAGGGCGTCAATTTATTGATTTATATTTGAACGTAAGTCTAAATAAGTATGTAACTGCCTTCAAATGCGCCAACTTTGGGAAAGTTTTGCATTTTTTTCAAGCACACAATCCATATTATTTGTGATCACTCAATGAAAAATGTTTAACAATATAGTTCCACATCTCAGAAATTTAATACCTTGGCTCAAAAAATCCAGGCTCAGAATGTAGTACATAGGAGAGCGTCCACTTTGTGCCACCAACTTTTTTCTCATTCAAAACGCATCTTAAGTTTACCCTGGAATCATATTGTCACTCAATCCGTCATAAAGGATACCTGCATTTTAAAATGTTGATTTGTGCATTATTTTTCTGAGGATTTTGAAGAGAGAAAACATGAGCATCAACCCTTTTTTTTTTTTTTTTTTAAGTTTTAGGGAAAAATGTTAACAATTTGCAGATTTTTGAATACTATGTATTTTATAACGTATACTACATTTATGTACACACACTTATAAAAAAATTGATTAAATTAGATTTAAGATGGAATTAATTTGCCTGAAGTTACATTTCCACTCCAGAAGTCACAAACAGAAACAAACTCATTGCAAGTGTCGAGACTGGATATAATTAAGTTCAATGCACCTTCGGCGTTTTGTAATTGAATGTCGCATGTTAATTTCGTGATTCCCAATTTCGACAAAATTACAAAGACTGTCAATCGAACACTTGTTAATTTAGAAAACTGTAAAAAGAAAAAAAACCTTTACTGAACTCAAACCAATATCTGACTATGTATACTTTGAACTAAAGGATCTATTGTTCAAGATTAAAGGATCGATAACTGATTGATAACTCCACTGATTTTTTTTTTCAACGGAGACACTCTTTTATTTGAATCGTAAATTTAAAAAACAGAAAAAAGAAAAAAAAAGATAGCGAATTTACGGAAGAAAGTTAGCAAAGCATAAAAATTGTAATTTAAGAAAAAGAGGCTGAAAAGAAAGATGGAAAAGTGAAAATTCTAATTTGATGTCGAAAAAATTAAAGTTTAATAATGCTTTGTTCTAAAATCAATGTTTTTTTTTCTATTTCACACTAAAAAGTTTTTTTTTAAGTTATTTTGCACAAAATCATTTTTCCTTCCAAAAAAATATATATTATACCGTGTCAATATTATTTTTATCTTGATATCAGATCTGCGACTATGGGGTGGCGCTTTTTCCCGAAATAATGGTTTAGTATTGTAAAAATGAGGCAAATTTAACATAAATTAGTTTCAAAGCAATTTTTTTTAAATAACTTCCTGCTTTTTCAATTAAAGTTAATAAAAAAATCTAACCTGACATTTGTGCCTTACAAAAATCCATCAACCATGACATCTACCCAATAAAAATTGGTGCGTTCACCGAAATATTGCTCAAATGCAGCACTATATTTGAAGTACACCAAATAAAATGTATAAAATAAGATAAAAAATTATAAAGTATGCATATTCCTTATCAATTTTGTTGCCAAGGCAGCCACCTAGCAATTAATTTTGATTTTAATTTGACTAAAAAATTCTAATAATGTCTATTAATGTAACTAATAACACTTCTTAAGAGATGAAATTATAACTTCAACATGAAACTAAAATTGCATACGTCGTTGCGAAACTGTGAAATGAAATAAAGAAGAGTTTACAAAAAAAGAAACATTTAAATGCACGATTTCTTTGAGTCTTCCAATTTATTTTATTTTATTTTTGAAAGTACAACAATTCGTATATACTACAACGGTTATAAGTCAAATATTATTGTGAAACAAGAGCTCATAGTACGGTGATTTGAATTGAAGGGTTTGGATGAAGGGGTTGTTGCATTTTTTGAAAATACACTCTGGACAATGGCAAGCAATGGATACAGACAAGCAAATAAAACTTGGTGTAGCAAAAAATAGATGTCATTCAACCAATTTCATACGCACACTAACGACAAAACTAGAAAACAAAAGCTGCAACAATAGAACTTTGAACTTTAATTACTCTCAATTTCGGTTTTGTCACATAACCCCTTCAACCTTCATCTCCCAAGCCTTTCAATTCTCACAAAGAACGTAAACAAGTAGGTTTAAATGCGGATGATAACGAAAAAATTCAGTGCACAAATGCAAATTCAGTTTTAAAAAGTGTTTTCTTAAGAATGGAACGTGTAATAGAAAAAGGGCGAGAGTATGTCTTTCCCTGACGAATTATAAAACTTCCAACCGCTGTCATTTATAACGTCACTAACCCATTTATGCCCAGTAGCCTAAAAACGGGATGATTGTTAGTTATTGCATACAAAAACCTGTAATGGGTATATCCTTTTACTAAAGCTGTTTTTCACAAGTTAAATAGTCCTTCTTGAGAAAACCAGTTAGAGCCACTATTTGGACATCAGAGTTATTTATTGACAGCTATTTTCAGACAAATCAGTCAAGCAACGATCCAGCATGGGTAGCCACAGAAAGTAATTGTTTTTGGTGAACTTATTTTCCATAAAACTAAACAATTTTTAAATGATTTGCTTAAAATAGATCAGAGATGCCTTCTGTAATGTTAGGACCCTGCTCCAAATCAGCGGAAAACGCGACCGAAACCGAAGGCAGAAACAGAAAACCCGGGTACTTTCCATTTAATCCATTTTACGTTTCTGCTTCATTTTTCTGCTTTACGTCAATGTGGAGCAGGACCCTTACTTCGCAAAAGTAAAGTCAAGTAAGGTCGTATTTTGCTCGCATATTTGCAAAATATCTCATAAACAGGACGTTAAATACATAAATAAATATGTCAACAGCGAACTATTTTGAGCCTAAAGTGTATGTAAACCATTCCAAGTAAGAGTTTTAAGCAGATAAAAATTGAAATAAATTGAAAAAAAAATACTTGGGCAAAAATTGGTTAAGACAGCTGCTTCCGTCGCGTTACTTCCGTTGCATGTCAAAATTTTACTTCCATAGTATCAAAGAAGCTTAACTTCAAAAATTAGTGACATAAATCCTCCCCCCCCCCCTTATATTTATATACACGCTGAAATCTAATAAAAAGTTGTAACTTAAAACTGACACAAAAAAGAAATGACAGCCTTCATCAAAATTTAACATCCACCTCGTTAAATATTATAGAAAAATCTCTAATTCGACCCCCCCCCCACCCCTCCATTTGTTTTTTTTTTCATCTTTCATAAAAACTTGAAATACGGTATTTTGCCCAGAGCTACGGAAATTTAATGCCAAGATTCCACTTTTTATTGGGCTACTTCGGGACTTCTTTTTTTTTTTCTTCTAAAAATCTTCGGCAAACATGAACAAATCCTGATTTTCATCATGCGCATTTAACGAACAGGACACTTCAAAACACTGCTTTAAATTTACTCTTTTTTTCCAGCACTAACATTTTAAAATATCTTATTCATCTTCATAGATACTGCTCATATCTTGTTCCATCTTGAAACGGAAAAAAATAAATTAAAGTTAAATTTCCTGCAACAAAATTCCATTTGAGAAGCAGCCAAACATCAATTTGTTGTATTGTAAATACGGTTCAGGCGTCAAAATGTCGTATTAAAACTTCGTCTTAGGTACTAAGGCAGCGGTGGCCAACCCGCGGCACGCGTGCCACAATGTGGCACGGCAGAGCAGTAACAGTGGCACGCGAAGACTTTTTAAAAGAAATCCAAAATTGAGGGGGAAATGTCGATCTCAAAAATATTGACAAAAACTAAAACCCTTGTACTAATAAATATAATGATATTCTGACGATTAAGTGTCAGGAGGGTGGCTTACAAAATGTCTTAACTACAATATTGCAAAGTACTTAGCGTTAGCTTCGGACATCCAACGAAAGCTGTGACACTGCAGATAATGCTTTGTAAAGCATATTCGTGCTTGACACGAATGAAACTTTCGATGCTGCAGAATGGATTCTTGATCTGCAATAGTTTCATCTACGGGTGATGAAATTTAAAAAAAAGTTAACTCTGTAACTAAAATTAAGAAACCAGATTGAACAAAACTCGGTATGGTTGCACAAATGAAGACCCTTAAAACCTTTAGGAACCGGGCGGTACACATGTTGTACCATAAGTCTTTTTTCGTTAGAGGACGGGTTGAAATTTTCACTCGAACCCTTTGGAGGCGGGGATTTGTTCAAGGTTTCATACGTCTGGTACGACAGTTTATACCTTCTCTTTTTAATGGAAAAGAAATCTGTGATTCAACTGTCGTACTACCTGGGTTGAAAGAAAAAATTCCAAAAAACAGCCCGGATATAAAAGGTTTAAATTGTTGTTAAGTAATGTTTCATTGTTGTCAAGTAATGTTACATTACTTGAAAATAATTTGGGAAATAAACTTCAAATCTATCATCGAATTATTTATCAAACTCCTTGGCAAGGAATGAGACTTTTTCTTTGTTGGTGACCCTGTAGAATTCACTGGATTAACAAACTACGAATTAGAGCTCTGAATATCTTGTGAACTTTCCCCAGGAGAAAGAGGAGAGCATGGCAAGTTACCCCTTCATTGAATTTTGCAATAGCTATTCAAAGGAAAACAATTCACTAGGTTTTAGAATTTTAGGGGGGGGGGTTTAAATGCAATGAGGATAGCAAAGCAATGAGGACTTGTTACTTAGGAATGAAAAATAACAAATGAATTTAGCAATATCATCTCTTATTATCCGGCATTTAAGTAATTTAAATTTAAGAAGGTACAAAAAAAGTTTCCTAAACCAGTATAGACCGTCTACATTCTTTTATGATGAAACTTCAGTTTCTTGCTCTCTACTTTGGAGAAAAAAGAATAAAACATTAAATTTAATACTGAAAGTATCAACCAAAATTTTCCAATGATATACGGAGAAAATTTTACTCCTATTTTAAGTATTCATTCAGTGTTAGGTTCGATGATTTTCAGGATCATAAAAAAAAAATGCTGATCTTTTCAAATTCTTTGTCTATTTCTCCGCAAGACACTACTTGTAAACCTTCTGAAATCCAAATTGGAATTACTGACCTTTTGCATTGGGAATCAAATATAAGAGGTTACTTCAACAGAAAGTCATCCACGTTGTACAGAAATTTGTACCAACAATTTTTTTTTCACATTTACACACTTTAGCCTTCTGATGCTGTTGTAGATTTGGTTCAAAATACGCTTCTAAATAAATATTTTTTGTTATGAATATAGAAAAGTCTAAACACCGTTGAATATTAATTGATAGCACTTAAACACTTAAACTTCTTAGGATTCTCAAGAACTAATCCTAAAATTAGACTTGGTAAAAAAGATACAGACTCATAAACCACATTTAATACAGACGGCTAAACTTTTAGAATAGAATGTTTGATGTTATTTGTTTCTTTTTTAAGCATCAGTCAACTGACAGAACCTATAAAAGTGTTTATTAACGACAAATCTTAGGTTCGGTCTTGTTTTAACTTTATTATCATTTAGACTTCAATTACTTAGATTTACGAGAAAAAACGTTTCGTTTGAGTGAGAATTATTCAGCCAACATAAAATCTATTTTTAACTTTTTAAACATTTTCTGTTTGTTGAAAAAATACAATGTGGCACGCTGAGCCTTTTCTCACCAGATAGTGGCACTGTCCCTTAAAAGGGTGGCCACCCCTGTACTAAAGGGTAGTCCATAAATAATGTTGTACTTTGAGGGTTTTTTACGAAACTGTGACAGCGTGTGGCAAGAGAGAGAGGGTGAGAAAAAGTGTGACACTATATTTTAGTCGAAATAAAAGTACTTTTTACAACATGTTCATGTTACATGTGACAATGAGCTATGAGGAGTAAGGTGAAGCCTGCCACTTTATGGAGAATGGGGGTTAAATATGGTGAAAACAAAAGGTAGCATTATTTAGGGACAGCCCCCTACCTACTAACTTCAAGTTATTCAAATATGACTTTCAAATTCGAGTATTTTCATAAACATAAAAAAATTCACTTTTAGATTATTAATAGAAACATTTAAAACAAATAATTGACCGCAACAAGAATGTACATTTTTGCACCTGAGAACCGGACTAACATAAGTTAATTTTTGTACTTTTTCAGGGAGGGCGAAAACAAGAATGGAACTCTCGCTTTTGCAATGATGCGAAAAAAAATTTGGAAGGAATTTTTTTTACAGAATAGCATTATCATGGGTCGATATAGAATAAGATTTTACATACAATGCAGTAATGAAGTGAAACTAGTCATTTTTGGACTCAAGTCGTTCTGGTTCTGAGGTACAGGTTTATGCCTTGGTTAAAAGCCCATTTACTATACCGATTTATTCAAAACCAACATTGATTGTTTCTTATTTTCTTCAGCGGGTCTTGAAAAAGGACTTAGAGTTAATCAAGGGTATCTCAATTATTGTATAAAAAATACAAGCGTATATGTACGAAAGCTACAGAAAAAAAAGAATAACAAGTGGTGAGAGGATACCTCCATATTTAATAATTGTTTTGAAAATGAGAGAATATAATCAAGAATTTATTTCGAACGTTATTTCATCAAGAAGAGAGAGAATTCAAGACATAATAATATGCAAAATGATGTCTTGAAATTTATTTCTGTTAGAAAAATATATTTTCTTTATAAGATATTTTCTCATAAAAATAAACGTATAATCTTCGTAGTTCGTGAAAAATATAATCATGAAAAGAAAAAAAAATAGCATTTTAGACTAATTTACAAAAGAATGAAGAAGTAATGTAGGTATAGCCTCAACAACGCGTAAACTAAAAAGTTTTTTTTCTTAATATATTGCTTGAATAAATGATAAAACCAACATCATTGAACTAAACATTGAAAGAACATTTGATATACGTATTTTGGGGCAGACAAGAACACTTTTTTTCAATTTAAGGTGCCTGCCTACCTTTAAAAAGCAATTTTTGGTCAATTTTTATTTTATGATTTAGTATTGAAGTTTGAATTCTTAGCTTTCCAAATCAGTTTGAAATTTGCTTCTATCTTGCTTAGAACCGAAGCTACAGGCATTTTAATATTTAAAGGTCTAAGGGTTTTAGTAACCGGAAGCAGCTTTCCTTTGCCTTTTTCTCGAAACTGAATTCTTAATGTTTTGATTTAACGCAAAACAGCATAACTCAAAAAGTTATGTTTGTAATATTCTGAAACTTTTTTTTGTCAATACTAATGAGTTGATTTAGGGAATGACCCTCTCTGATGATTGGAAAATCATTATTTAATGATTTGTAATGTGTAGCATGTTAAAATTAGTCATATTTCGACAATTTCTTAATTTATAAAAATGTTCACTTTCATAATTTTTTAAATTGTGTCTTTAAATTTCTGAGCAAGGGTCATTCCCTGCAATGGGTGTCACTAATGATAAAAAAAATTACAGAACAGAAAATCTTGATTTGAACTTGAGTTTTGATGTTTTGCAAAAATACCGTTTTATTGCTATTTTCACATATGTTTTCCCTCAAAAAACAAAATTTAAAAATTATGCAACTATTTTTGGTGTTTTCTCCATTTTTTAAAGACGAATTCTATCATATAACTTATTTAAAAAATAGTTTTTGATAATATTTCAAAAAATTCCTTCCGAAGGTAGGCAGGCACCTTAAGAAAGGTTTTGACCTTTTCAAGCTAGGCAGCAGTCTTACTTTTTAGTTCTGGTCAACTTTAAATCTTCATTTGATTTTTAAAAGTTGTTTTTGCCTCTGCTGCTTCAAAAATCTAATGGATGTATTCTATCTACTATCCTTTGCCATAAATACTGAGACAAGGAAGCATTCTATTCCACGATGTTACTTCTTTTCTTTGAGAAAATAAAACCATTTTGCTTAAGCTACAATCACACAGATCCGTTAATGGATATTGACTTTTTACTGCTCCGACTTGCGTTTCAGTCGTAAAAGGACAAAAAAAAAATAGTAACGCAATAAAAAACATATTCAGTGAGAAAAAGGATTGAAGTTAAAAGTCACGAGGTAAAATATAAACAACTTCTTATTGAGCCATATTTACAGCAAAGACAAATTTATTGTATTGTTAGATCAGAATATGAATAAATTTTCGTTAAGGATTCGTCTCTACATTAAAATAAATTTCTAATTTAAAATGCTGTACTATAACCAAATTTATTCCTGTTTTCCAGTTTTTGTGTAGTCTGGCTCAGTCGTTTCACAATTGAAACGCATAGAAGCAAAGAAGTACAATGGCCAAATTTAAAATTTAGAGACAACGTTTAATACAAATGGTATGTATAGAGCTTTCATCTAGACAAAGCCATTCTAAACGAACTTTTCCACGTAACGACATGATAGCAACGAAAATCGGCCTGTAATACTACTACGATAAGTACGGTGTCGTGTCTATATTGCACTATTTTTAAATTCAACCGATATACTTTCGAATGCTATTTCTCTCTCCTTCAAAAAAGTACACAGATGAATGGTTATCGGGTCGATGCGGAAGGAACAACGGATATTTACCGATAAAAATGGTCCCATAGATGATACCAGCTTAATGGAGACGAAATAATCTTCATCGAATCGGTTGGTACGCAAAGTGCATAATGCGTTTTGCGTACACCAGTATCGGATAACGACAATCGTGTACGGTTTATCGCTGACCTGTCGGTAAAGGGAAAAGCACTGAAAAAGTACCGATGGTCACACGAGCCCCTCACGAAGACTTGTTTCTTGCTTCCATCAATTAAATTTTCTATGTTCGACCACAGCAACCACAAATAATTTATGTAACTGAATTTAAAACTTGAAATAGGGCAATTCCACTTTAATAGATTCCATTTTTTCCCCAACACACCCTACAAAGACTCCGAATGTTTTAGACTAGCTGACTCCCGAGCAGCATTCGCGCTTCACATCAATAATTCAAACATTCGATTTTTCAACGGCAATTTTTCGAAAAACAGCGCAAACTGAAATGCTATTTTTAAACAGCTGAACTAAGCTGCCACCCCTTCGTTCCGGGAAATTTTTTGCCTCTCAGGGGGGGGGGGTGACTGCTTTTGAGTATTTCTATTACAATTGCGAAATAATTTCTATAATACCTGGTATGTAACCAAGTCTAGCACATCTTTTTTTTTAATTTCTTATAAAGCTTGATACTTTCCTAAACGGAAAATGGTATTTTATTTGCTGGAGTATTACATTGACCTCCCGTATTCTTGCATTGGGGCACTCTTGCTCTCATTCGGCACTGTAATTATCAAAGCACTCCACTGCTGTTTCATTCGCGAAATATTCGGAATCGTTCGAATTTCGTCTGTATTAGCACTTTCTCTCCGATTTACCGCTCTCCTCATAAAGTTTTTATTCCAAAATTAACAGAATCCATTAACAACCAATGAGACCTCCCCTAAGTTGATATTGAGCCGAAAAGCTGTCGAAACAGGAAGCGAACATATCATATTGAGAAATTGAAATGATAAACCCACTCGGTGGCCGTTCAAAAAGGTTGGTGGCAGCTGTTAAGGGGTATTTTAACATTAGATCTATGGGGCGAATAATCCATGCCATGAAAAATTGGCCGTTAAGAGGGGTGATAGTTTAGTAGAGGTGGCCGCACGAAGAGGTTTCACTGTACATACTCACTAGGATGTATGGGTAAAAACTGCACTAAAAACGTGATAATGTGCAAAATATTTATATGTGACCTTAAAGTAGAGCAAATTGCAGTTAGCTTTACTTTTTTACTTTATTTTTGAAATACATTCACGCCTCCTTTAACATTTTTCTACCCGCCACTGGTTGCGAATCACCAAAGCATAAAAAACCCACATTATCAAAGGTTTCTTCATTTAAATCTCACTCCGTATCAAAAGATAATCTCAGATTAAAAACTCCGACTAACTTCCCCGATCTCTCTTAATTTTCTTCCTTACTTCTCCAGTTTTTTCTCTCTCCTTCTCATTTAATATGCATAGAAGCAGAATTGTTTATTCTCAGCTGAATGACGTCAAAGAACTCTCATGTCTCGTTTCTTTCTGCCCGAGGGATTCATGAACTCCTCCTTTTTTGCACTCCAGAATGAGGAACGAGCTTTTTATAGAACTATTTCAGCAGTTTTTACAGTAATAAAGACGGAAAAACGACTTCCGTAAATTTCTCACAAACGAAATAAAAGTTTCTCTTTTTTTTTTTCGTTTGATGTTGACAGAAGTTCAACCTACTAAATATCTTTGAATTTTATTCCACTTCTTGCCATTTTCTGCCTGCCAAAGTTAAGGGAATAAAATAGTGATAAGTGTTGCTTTGAGGAATAGCATTGAAAAAATTTTAATACTTGCATTTTTTCCTATTCAGAACTGACGTATAGCAACGTGATGAGTTTGAAAATTGATAGCAGTTTTAAACAAGCATTCTTCAATTGTAACTTAAATTACAGAAATAAACGTTTATTAAAAAATATTTGATTCCACAGTCAATTAATTTTTGGGGTATTTTTAAAAATAAAATTATCTTCCAATCTATTTGAAACGTAAGTTTTTTTTTCTCCATGTCAAATTTATCAGTATTTGTCATGATGTCTCAATAATGTTACTACCACTGTTCACAACGGATTCTGTAAATAAATTTATGTTATGATTATGGATAACAATTTTATAATTCGTCTTCAATGTTGAGCAGTAAGTTGCCAGCTTTGATCCAGGGCTAAGGCAGAAATACATGCAGTATACCGACAGCTAGGTTATATCATCCAAAGACTGCAGTTTCGTCATCATTAGGACTCATCAGTCTGAAGTAGACAGTAACCAAGCTGGCGGAAGATATCATCCAAAAAATCTAATAGTGACAAGCAAAATAGTATCTAAACAGACCCGTCATTTCAAGTTTTTCCAGGGGAGCAAAGGGTGCAAACACAATGCAATTTCATCGTAAAACAGCAAAACCACGCCTCGTATGTGAAAATATGTTGATTTCTCAAAGTCAGGGGAGTCCCACCCTTGGCTTGGCCCCTTGAGTGGTTGCCCATCCCCCCTCACATGATCGGCCTATATCTAAAGTAAAATTAGAACACCAGCGAGATACTGCAGCAATGATACGGTTCAACTCGTAAATTGAAGACAAAGCTTGGGTATTAAACGGTACGTTACCACCCCTAAGCCAGGGCTAAGGAAGAAATACATACAATTCACCTTATCCAGAGACTATAGTTTCGTACTTACTAGGACTCAGCAGTCGAGATTAGACAATAACCGAGGAGGAGGCAGAAAAAATCTTATAGAAGCTAAGAGTGTCAAGCTACTATTTAGCTACCGTAAAGTCGGGTTACTTGGACCCTGGGGGGGTTACTTGAGCCCATTACAGTAAAATGATAAAATCTAGGTTTGGTACTTATTAGTTGAAGACTTGCACGTAGTTCCTTGTTTCTCCTCTAGGTAGAAGCACTCTGCAGTCTCTAATGCTAGTACCAAACCCAGATTTTATCATTTTACTGTGGGCTCAAGTAACCTCCTTGTGGGTCCAAGTAACCCGACTTTACGGTACCAGTTTATTTGGCACTATTTGCTTCTATAAAATGATTTCCGTTTCCAGCTCGGTTACTGACTAATCCAAACTGGTGAATCCTAATGAGCACGACACTGCAATCTCTGGATAGCATAACTGAGATGACAGTGTGTCACTTGTCTTTGATGTCTTAATTCGAACTGATGTCTTAACTTCTAAAGATATGTATGCATATAAAAGCAGTTTTCATTACGAATTTGAGCAACACTACAACGGACTTGTTTATATGAATAAACATTTGTTAACTAGCTTTAATCATACTTGCTTTGTCGTTCGTTGTTTGATGGACAAGCTTTTTTTAATCTTTGCAAAAAACAAAAAATGAGTAATAGTAAGTATGAAGTTAATTGCAATACACCGCCAACTCAGTTATCCATAGACTGCATTTTCGTCGCTTATTATGCACTCATCGGCATTGAATATGGAAAATAGGAAATCACTGCTTTATAAGAAGTTAATTTTTTTAAAAAAAAGCAATAAATTAATTTCAAGACTGAAATAGAGAAAGTACCAATATATATTGGAGAGTTTCGGGCCCTTGAAACTTTTCAAACTTTGCAAATATAGTTTGACTTTTCAAGGCTTTCCTCGATTCCAGCTCTGAACTTAAACGTTTTTTAAAAGCTTTTGTGTTACCATACACTTATTTTAAGAAAACGTTGATGACTGAAAAGAAGGGTAAATACAACGGCATGGTTAATTTCAACAATAAATAAAAAATAAAAAAAAAACACTCTGATGATATTTTTCCATGTGTTTGCTTGAAAGATAATAAGAAACACTTGAAAAACATGCAATGATTTTGTCAGGATTTTACAATAGAAAACGTAGAAAGAATTACTGAAATAAATATCAGTTTCATTTATCCATTCGCTTAGCATAACAATCACTTGAAAGCAATGGCGTAGGAAGGGGAGGGGTCCCCGGGTGCGCGAACATTTATCATAGTTAAACTATTTTTTTATAAATTTTTTAGTAAGAAAGAGCATTGAATTTAGACAGTAAATTCATAGTTATTTTTTTCCTCACTTTCAATATGCGTCACTATTCTCATCGGTGAGTGATATGATCCAAAAATTTGAAGAAAAAAAGAATGTGAAAATAATATTTACAAACTATCGAAAATAATTACCGACAAAAATTTTCGTATTTTTCGAAAATTAAAAATCTCTTCAATACATTCATAAGCAATGGATGAAGGAGAAAATCATAAAACTAAGCGCAATTAGTGTTGAAATGAAACAAAACGTTAAGTGAAATATAATAAACAAACTAAACTTTTAACATGCATTTTTTAATAAAATAAAGCATGCATTAAAAAAATATACTAATGAATTAATGTATTATAGATACATGTATCAGAAATTACAATGTGTTACAGATACATGTACTAAAATTAAAATGTTTTAACATGTGCAGAAATACTGCATGTTACAGATACATCTATTTAAAATTATTCATACTTGAATTTAACTTCTGCCTACAAGTAAGTTTTACAGCGGTCTAACAGATTTAAAATATAAATTTATTCGTAGAATTTCAGAGTACTTCAAGCCAAAACAGGTGTTATAGCCTATTTAGGCAATGTCTTTATTCAGCAGAATTCCAGTAAAAAAAGGGTACTATAACTTTGAATATAGGGCGCTTGAGCATGCGCTCGTTTTATTTTAATTAGTTTCGTATCATATTTGCACTTAATTTTCAGCTCGGAGAATTAAAATTTTTCTTGTGGCTGTAGAGAGCGAAGCCGCACTTTTAGCATTTAATTAAACAGCATAATACTCCTTTAAATATGAGCCGTGGGGTTTTAAAGAAACTGAAATTGCCTTTTGAAGATTTCAAATAAGTGAAATAAAATGCCGCAGAAATGCCGCATCAGTAATTTCGTATACTACTAAGCATACACAAAAACGATTCAATTAGTATTTTTGTCATTTTACCTTGACTTAAAGAAATTAAAACAACTCAGTAGAGGTTCTTTAGGCTTGAAAACTTAAGCTGAACAGGGTAATCTGGAAGGGAGTTAATCCCAGAAAACATATTTGGTTTTAAGCAATATTGCTAATCCTTGTCAAAAAAAAAGTTCAAGTATTTAAAAATACAAATCTCAGATTCTGGTTACGAAAGAAGGAAACATAAAAAATGCATTAATGAAGCATGTGTAACAAACAAATGACAAAAATGGCGTTTTTAAAAATGAAATGCGTGTCTTCATTCGGTGCACTTAAAAAAGCAAAATGCGTAGAAATTGCAATAAAAATTGCAAAATTGCAAACACGTGTTTCCGGGAAATAATGAATAACTTTTTTTTAATGTAAAAGAAATGTGTTTTGAGCTATTTAAGCAATATGTTGTTCAATAACTCTATTAAAAACATTCTTCTTCGATTATAAAATTGACGTAATTAGCAGGCAATTTCTTGCAAAATTTTTTAAAACATCATGTAGAAATTTACAAGCTTAGGTCTATATGAACATTATACTTGTATGTAAATATCCAATTTCAAAACCATTATCCCAAAACGTCTTCTTAATGCACACATTTGATTTATTTTAACCGATTACCAAAAGAAGACATCTGCCTCAAAATTACCTACTTTACTATTTGGTTTTTGCAGTTTCACCAAAATATTCACATGCTAACGAAATTATTGTGTCTCCGGAAGCAAATTAAGGCCTTTTCTAATGTCCTATTTAGAAAAAACCATGAGAAAACAACGACAAATGTATAATTCAGACCTTTAATGATACGTTTGTCAAAATAGAATTAAAAAGGAAATATTAGATAATTTTAAAATTCCAACCCCTGAAATATGAGCGAAATTAACCTAAAGCGGACACGGGAGCTTTGCTTCAGCGAAATGATCAGCAGCTTCATCATTATCAGCATAAAATGAGCATTCACCATCCTATGCTGATAAAAATAATATTTCTCGATCGAATTTATAATCAGACATTTCCGAAAACCCCTTAACAGTATTGGCGATTATATTTTTGCTGAAAAGTTTAAGAAAGCGTCTTAATGAAGAGGAATTTCTTTCTATCGGGAAAGGCATGAATCACAGCAGTGCTGATTTTCTGGTATATAAAGTCAGATGAATTTCCCCCAAAATTAAATCCGACTTCGGATCCCTGGTTTATTGCATTAGGATATCAATAACCAGGGCAAAGTTTAAGGAAAAGTAAATTACATAAATGTTCGTAGGCAAATAAAACAGCAAGCAATGTCATTCACATAAACTATTCGTTTCCTTAAGCCTACAGTACCTGATTCATCGCAGGTAAAGTAGTAAAAGCATTTAACTTTACAAATTAAAACAGCGAATCATTAAACGCTAAGAATTGAGCATCAACTAGTTAAGAAAACATGATAAAACATCAATTCATTTTATCACTTAAAAAGCTTACCTTATACTCAGCAAACGTCGTGAGAGGAATATCTTGCTTACAAATACATTCCCGTTCTTTGATGCCATTTTTTCTAAAAGAAAAAAAACAAAGTGAAGACTAGAAAAAAAGAAGATAAGAGACAATTATTAGATATCTGAACTGAAAAAAACATGCTGGGTTTAGAAATAAACAGTCATCTAACCATTGAAAAGTTCATTCATCCTTCGCCGGATTAAAGATAATTTAAAAATAGCAAAGGACGGTGGGTTAAAATATAAACCCGTGAACCTACCTCTCCCTTAACATTATTGAAGATTGTCTAAAAGTCCGTTTCTGGAATGATTTCGAAAAATTCTATTGCAGGGCTCTGAATTGCAACCTTTCCCCTAACATCAAAGATGGCTTGCAATTGTACTTTTAGGACTTCGATTTCGAAATCATTCATGTAGAAAATTCCGAATCCCATCCTCCTAACGAAAAAAGAAAGGTCTACAATTACGTTTTTAATCCCGAAATAAGTCCATAGAATAGTCGTCGCACTCCTCGTTCCTGAATTCTGCTAACTTAAGGGAAAATAGCTCTAAAATTGTGTTTTTTATTCTTTAATATTGCAAATTATTGCAATGAAAAAAACTTAACCCATAAATTCCTCTTAAGTTTCCACGAGGACGTTCTGCAACAACGTTTCTAATTCTTAAAAATGTCCGGGAAAAGGCCCGAAACTCTCTTTCAGAACAACAAAGATCGTTCAAAATTGCATTTTTGAACTTCAATGTCGAAAAATTCCGCTACCTCTGCTCAAGGAGGGGGCGATTGTGCCCATCGCTTTTCCCATGTATCCATCCTTGAAAAATTGTGACAGCACATGCACCCACACTATGTCACCCGCTGTCCCCCGTACCTACTATTTCGTAGTATAATAATTTTAGCACACACAAACACACATACACAAATTCCACAAAGGGAAAGACAAAAGTAAGACAAAAATGTAACTCATTCAGAAGCGTTATCCGTGTTTTACATTTCTTTCATCACCAGCTACTGTTCCAATACCAATGAAATGGAAAGGCAAGCATCCAGTTTATAAGCAGAAACTGGTCTATCTATTACTTTTCAGCTTTGCCAGTTTGCCAAATTCGAAACAGGAACCCATCGAAATGAATAAAACACGCTCTTCAAAATCCTCTCATTATTTTTGCTCTTAGTAGACTCGTTCAAATAGAATCGCTTTAGCTGGCCACTTGCCTATTTTCCATTCTTGAGCTGGTCTTTATCTTTATATCTATTTGGAAGCAAATCAGCTATCCATAGAAGGATGCGTACCAACCGTACAAACACAAGAAAGATTTTACAAGAACACCCAAAGCAAGGTGGGAATCGGACCTACGACCTCCGGCTTAGGAGACGCAGCTTCTACCACAGAGCCACGGAGGACTCATCTGAACTGGTCGTTCAATACTTTTTGTCGGAAAGCATATAGTAAGATTAGTAGATACGGGCCTATCTAGTAACTGGAGGTTTTCAAAAAAAACAACGCTTTCTTGATTATTAATCGAAAGTAATACGCCTATGACTTCCTTTGTCTGTTTTCGGCTTATGAACGGTCCAAATCCACCCTCCATAGGTGTTTCCGGAGGGGGAAGGGAGGGAAAACTGCTCCTCCATAGATTTGTTCATCTGTTCGTTTTGCTGTCGAGGATTTAGAATTACATACATACATACTGTCGGATTTTAACATAATTAAATACAATATTAGAGTCAACTACTTACTAGTTTACATACAAAGTTCTGCTTTTCCAAGCTTCGGAATCTAAAATTTGAAACGCCCTCAATCGAATAAAAAGAATCATCCAAATACAATCGCCCAGTGATTAGCATAGATTCCAGCAATTAGCATGGATTCATTGGGTGGGTCATAAGATACTTGGCTCTCCACTTTTTAAAGTTTTAGCTACTAAAGATAGGCTGAAGCCAATTAAATTTTTCTACGGCCCTGGAAAAAAGCAGCGTTTTGCGGCACATATGCTCAGAAACTACGGAAGGAGAGCCTCTAGATCACCGATTTTTTTCCCAAATACACAAAGCTGGTAGCACGAATACCGTTTAAACGTTTTGTGAACGTTTTAAATGGTTGTCATAACGCTAACAATCATTTTACAACGTTAGTGTAACGAAGTGTACTGCTTGGGAAATTACACCCGCAATATTCGACAGCTTCCTCCAAAATCAGAAATTGGATCCGACTTTTCCAGTACAAAAAGTTATCAAGCAAAACACAATATAATTATAGTTAAAAATTCATATACAGTGCAATTTGAGACCCAATATCGTTATTGAAGTTTGTTAGATATATTTGAATGCATTTTCGCGCTAATTGGTATCACTTTGTTTTTTTTTTTTTCACGGATATACTACGAATTTGCTTGCCACTGCTCGTGTACTGCTTCAATGGACACTCGGAAATTTACATACATAGTAAATTATTTTTATTTTATTACTATTACCCAAGTAGCACACTTAGTTTTTTAAAGGTTATAAAATGGTTATTAACCTTGTAACAACCTCTTAAAAACGTTTATAAAACGTTTAAAGGTTTTTTGTGCTACCTGGGTATCAATGTCTTGTTACTAACAGCGTGGTAGGCTTCTAAAAGTCACTCTCATCCCCGAAACAATTTTCGAGCTCTGGAAATGTTTCTGTCGATTCGAAAAATTCGGAAGCATTTCTAAAATTTTTCAAAATGACTAATATTTTAATAAAATATAGGTATGCGTGCTCATTTAAGAGCAAGAATCTGAGAAACTGTCACGCCTAGCATTATGGGATGATTCATGACATCTCAAATTTTCTCCCAAAAATTACCAAATGTTTATTATCTTATTGAAATACCAAATCCAGAATGTTTTGCTCTAAAGTTGAGTTGTTTAGTTTTTATGGATCCCTAAAGTTGAAAGTGCGACATCAAAAATTAAGCGGATTTTCAAGACATGGAAGTTACTGTGAGCCAAAACTCTTAACAGGAACGGTTGAACTCCAATTTTCTTTTTGTATGGAATATAGAAGGTTGAAACTTTACAAAATGAGTGTTAAATTTGTGGTAAGTTGTTGCCGTAAGGTCAGTGAAGGCCCTCAAAACAAGGCATTTTTGACGTTTTTTAGCGTTTTTGAGGTCCAAAAACAGCTTGTACATTATAGATGGTACGGCAAAAATGGTATCGTTGAAAGACCAGTGTAAGCACTTTAAAATAATGTATAAATAACCGAGGAAAGTTTAACGTACTTTTAGTTGCGTAAGGCCGAAATATGAAAAATGTCATATTTTAGCGATATTCAAACGGTCATAACTTCCTCTGCCAACAACATATTGAAATATTTTCTTTGCCAATGTCATACTCTATTCTTTTTCTTAACAGAGCAGTTGAGTTCTTTGAGACGAAATGTGAATTTTTTTTTACAAAAAATACACAGGAAAAAATACATATTTTGTAAAAAAAAATTTTACATTTCGCCTCAAAGGACTCAACTGTTCTGTTAAGACAAAGAATAGAGTATGACATTGGCAAAAAAAATATTTCAATATGTTGTTGGCAGAGGAAGTTATGACCGTTTGAATATCGCTAAAATATGACATTTTTCATATTTCGGCCTTACGCAACTAAAAGCACGTTGAACTTTCCTCGGTTATTTATACATTATTTTAAAGTGCTTACACTGGTCTTTCAAACGACACTACTTTTGCCGTGCCAACTGAAATGTACAAGCTGTTTTTGGACCTCAAAAACGCTAAAAAACGTCAAAAATGCCTTGTTTTGAGGGCCTTCACTGACCTTACGGCAACAACTTACCTCAAACTTAACACTCATTTTGTAAAGTTTCAACCTTCTATATTCCATATACAAAAAGAAAATTGGAGTTAAACAGTTCCTGGTAAGAGTTTTGGCTCACAGCAACTTCCATGTCTTGAAAATCCGCTTAATTTTCGATGCCGCACCTTCAACTTTAGGAATCCATAAAAACCAAACAACTCAACTTCAGAGCAAAACATTCTGGATTTGGTCTTTCAATAAGATAATAAACATTTGGTTATTTTTTGGAAAAAGCTGAGAGGTCATGAATCACAGGCGTGACACTCTCTCAGATTCTTGCTCTTAAGCATTCGGGAAAATTCAGAATTTCAGTCTGTAAATTAATACTTTTTTTCCCTTCGCCCAAAAATTTCAGTTCGGCGATGAAGTCCACTATTACCTTCTCTGAATATTACTTTATTATACTATGCGTCGATGAAAGTACTAAAAATCAAATGCGGAAGTGAAGAACCCTTCCTTCACTCTCGCTTGGAGTAAAATGATGTTTAATACATCTGACAGCAGATGGCAGCACGAAATCATTAGCTCCTTTTAAAGTGGGAATTTAAATGGCAATGTGTGTATAAAATAAACTAATACAAGGCGAAAAAGAACATTTTCACCCTGTCATAGAAAATCGCAAAAATCCACCTACAAACGGAAGTACGAAGTTTCACGAAAGAGTACTTGTAAAGGCACAATGAAAAGAAAAACCTGTGATCTCCCAAAATGTCATTCGACAAATTTTGTCTGACGATTCGGCAAATTTGGTAACATTATTGCAATATATTGTAATTCGATTTTTATTTTTTTAACAATGATTAATGATTCCTAATGTATCTTCTCATTAAATGTTGACTCGTTTGGGTGCATCTTCATTTTTTTTGCAAAATTCGGTAAGTCATTCGAAAAATTGTGAATTTCTCCCTTCCAAAAATGTGTTAGAGGGGCCCCTCAGTGCTGAGTCGGGACACAATTATTCTTTAGGTTTTCTGTAAATAGAACACTTACACTCTCACAAGGCAATAGCATATTTTTCAAAAATTACCCTGCTTCCCCCCTTATCACACCACACACACCACCACCCACATATTTTTTAACTTTTAACACGCATAATTCCCTAACAGGTTTGGCCGTTTTGACAACACACAAAAAGAATATTTAATTGGAACTTTTAATAAAACATCGAATATTTAATAAAATACAGTAGAATCCCGTTATATCAGGAATTCAAATTTGCGCAGTGAAGTTTTAAGGTGGAAAACAGCTTATGTTATAAGCCCAAAACGTACGAGAAAAGTACTATTTTTATGCGGTTAGTACTGCTTTTTCTGTAGTTTGTTGTTGGTCCCTACGTGATTTCATTTTTTCCCGGAAAATGTTAATTAAAACATTAGTTTTATATAGAATGGCCAAAAGTGCAGGACAATTCGCCATTTAAAAAAATCTAACATGAAACTGTCTGATAACCTTTGGCTCCCGTATCCCTATCTCTTTTGAAAAATAATTGATGTAATTCGAGTTACAGAACGGGTATTTAACCATCTGTTCTTTAGTTAACTAAAGAGCGAAAACGTTTCACTTCAATTTCACAAAGCAGAACACGCAACTTTTTAAAATTATTTAACATTTACTTCATTCAAATTTTAAAAAATCGGAGGAAGGGTTTTTTTTTTCCTTAACGATTCATATTAGTCCTACTTAACTTTTCATTACTTGCAAGCAATGTTTTTTAAATTCAAATTTTTTTTTCGTTAAATAATCAGCTTAATAAATCAATAGGAATGAATATATCAGATGCGATTTCTGCTCGGAAGCGTTTATTTCGTCTCTTCTTTTTGTCGCTTATCAAGAAATCGTCTTCTTTCTTTTTTTAATAAGGTTTCAAAAGCATTTTTTCTCACATGAGTTGGCAGCAGTAATTTCCTTCTATACAAATTTTAAAAGGAAACGACTACAAAATTATGTTTGTTCTCTGATTGGGTATGTTCAAACTGTAGGTCATTGTACTTTTTTCATTTCAAAGAGAACCGTAAAAGTTCTCCTACTTATTTTCAATTACCTACATTTATTATTGAAATGTCTTACCTGTCAAGAGCCAAATGCTACAATTTTTGCGACGTAATGCATTTTTGAAAATGGAATTGTGTTAAGAGCAAGCATTTGAGAAACTGTCACGCCTAGCATTATGAGGTGATTCATAACCTCTCAGATTTTCTCCTAAAAATTACTAAATGTTTATTATCTTATTGAAAGACCAAATCCAGAATGTTTTGCTCTACAGTTGAATTGTTTAGTTTTTATAGACCCCTAAAGATGAAGGTGCGGCATCAAAAAATAAGCGGATTTTCAAGACATGGAAGTTGCCGTGAGCCAAAACTCTTACCAGGAACTGTTTAACTCCAATTTTCTTTTTGTATATGGAATATAGAAGGCTCAAACTTTAAAAAATGAATGTTAAATTTGAGGTAAGTTGTTGCCGCAAGGTCAGTGAAGGCCCTCAAAACAAGGCATTTTTGATGTTTTTCAGCATTTTTGAGGTCTGAAAATATCTTGTACATTTCAGTTGCCACGGCAAAAGTAGTGTCGTTTGAAAGACCACTGTAAGCACTTTAAAATAATGTATAAATAACCAAAGAAAGTTCAACGTGATTTTAGTTGCGTAAAGCCGAAATATGAAAAATGTCATATTTTACCGATATTCAAACGGTCATAACTTCCTCTGCCAACAACATATTGAAATTTTTTTCTGCCAATCTTATACTCTATTCTTCGGCTTAACAGAACAATTGAGTCCTTTGAGGCGAAATGCTTAAAAGTTTTTTACAAAAAATGTACAGGAAAAAATACATTTTTTGTGAAAAAAATTTTTACATTTCGCCTCAAAGGGCTCAACTGTTCTGTTAAGACAAAGAATAGAGCATGACATTGGCAAAAAAAAAATATTTCAATATGTTGTTGGCAGAGGAAGTTATGACCGTTTGAATATCGGTAAAATATGACATTTTTCATATTTCGGCCTTACGCAACTAAAATCACGTTGAACTTTCCTCGGTTATTTATACATTATTTTAAAGTTCTTACACTGGTCTGTCAAACGACACTACTTTTGCCGTGGCAACTGAAATGTACACGCTGTTTTCGGACCTCAAAAATGATGAAAAACATCAAAAATGCCTTGTTTTGAGGGCCTTCACTGACCTTGCGGCAACAACTTACCTCAAATTTAACATTCATTTTTTAACGTTTGAGCCTTCTATATTCCCTATACAAAAAGAAAATTGGAGTTCAACAGAACCTGGTAAGAGTTTTGGCTCACAGCAACTTCCATGTCTTGAAAATCCGCTTAATTTTTGATGCCGCACCTTTAACTTGGGGGATCCATAAAAGCTAAACAACTCAACTTTAGAACAAAACATTCTGGATTTGGTCTTTCAATAAGATAATAAACATTTGGTAATTTTTTGGAAAAAATCTGAGAGGTCATGAATCACAGGCGTGACACTCTCTCAGATTCTTGCTTTTAAGTGTTGATTCAATCGACGGTTCGTATTATTTTTGTGAAACAAAAGTGGTGGTTATGGAGCATCTATTTTGGTTAACAATTAAGCTTTTTTTTTTTTTACAATAAAGGCGCCAGAACGATGACTTCTATTTTCCCATTCTTCTTTGTACTTTCACACCTGTCTGGAGAGTGAAACCAGTCTCCAAATTGTAATTTGCTCAAGGGTGGATACAGAACAGCATTTTACGGAGGGGGGGGGGAGGGGTCATTCTGAAAAATGTGGTTTTAGGTACGAAAAATGTTTAGAACTCTTTAGGAGTCAATAAAAAGCACCAAATTGGCCACACTGCAAAAAATAAAGCGTTGGTTTTACAGTATAATACTGGCGGCAGAGGTTTCAGTTTAAAACTGTAAAATGCGCAGTAATAAACTGAAAAAGTAGCAATTTTACAGATTATTACTGGTAACGCAGCAGTTTTACAGTTTATTACTGTAAAATTAGCAATTTTTACGGTTTGTTACTATGAAATTAGCTGTATTATACTGTAAAAACAACATCTATTTTTTACAGTGTAGGAATAAGACTCCTGATTTCAAATAACCTGTGTTGCCTCATATTAGAAATAGTGAAAAGAAATATTGCTTCAAATTTTTACTGTTATTTGATTCTTTAAAAAGTTACTGAAAACACTTACATTTTATTTGTCAAATATTTGAGCACAACATGATATTTGCGTCATTTTTCACATCCACCCTTCTTGTATGCAATGATTAAATTATGATCACATACAATAATGATGAATGAATAATACTGTCTACTATTTAGGAGGTCATGACTCTTCCCTTATATCGGCCGCTGTCCACCGAGAAGGCACAACTAGAGAATTCTTGTCTGAGAGAAGTATAATGAATGTATCAACATTAAACGTTGTATAACAACTCAATTACAGTCATGTGTTCCTAATTAATGAAATTTAATTCTGGGTTCTTTTTACGGAGTGAGTCAATTATATGACGTCTTTTTGAGAAGCTGTAAACGGGGGTGAACAGACTATGCACTGCGAGGACAATGCAGGAATCAGTTATGCTATTACACCGGCCCAGACCTTAGTACCAAATCTCCTGCATAAAGAAAATCATTAAAACGGAAAAACGTCCTACTAAATTCCTATTACATTTAATAGGAAAAGTTTTTGGTCAAACCTTGTTTTATAACGAAAGTTTAACGATCCAACTCAACCGTGATCTACCATCTATCACTGGAAGTCTTCCATGATTAAAAGTGAGAAGGAGAAAAAATGAGTTAAAAAATCAAAATCAATTACTTACTTGCATCTTGGCCATGTTTTCCACAATAAACTGTTTCCTTGGCTTTCTAACGAATGTGTTATGAAAGAATTATTTCTTTCCGAACTATTGTCTTCCATTGTGTTTTTACTGTTTGTGGTTGGATTTTAATTCAGGATGATCTCTTTTTTCCCTCCAAAGATGTTTTTTGTTCAAAAAATAACCCACTTTTGTTTTTTCGTTACAAGCAAATCACTATATAACGTAAATAAAAAGAAGGCTCACTCAACACATTAGTTTTAAAGTACACAGGTTTAATTTCTACGTTTTTTCTTTTTTTCGGTCAATAAACCTTTATAATTCTAAATATTCTGCGACTTTTGAAACTCTTAACATTTATTTAACGTATTAACGTTTCGGAATCTTCTTTTCTAGTACAAATATTAGAACAGCGATTCAGGTTAAATGCATATGACGACAGTAAAAGGCAATCATCTAGCTTTCAGCACTTTGAACCTCGTCAACTACATCGTGAACAAAAATTTAATAAACTGGAATTACTTGTTTGGTAAATATTGCAAAAGTATTCTTTGTAATTGAAAAAACCGTAACGATTGACACATTTGCTCAATATTGGCACCAAAACAAGCAACAGTAAATATTACATAACTCGATGAATGTGTAGTAAAATAGAATAACCAACTGTAGGTCGATATGCACAACTAATGTCATACTTGAAAGCATTTCTACAAACCTGAATGCTTATGCATTATTGTTTTCACTACATTAATGAAACCAACTCTATTCCATAATTTGTAAGTACGAGAGAAACTCCCAATGATATTCGACGTTCATTTGCATATTTTCGAATTTATCTTAATACACTTGCATAAAAAAAGACTGTTGTCATTTTCTAATTAATTATCAAAAGCTATTTTTGTGAGGACTGTTTTCATCGGATGTTTTTCGCACTATAAACAAGAAGTTCCACATAATATGTCACTATGAATGAACTAATTACTATCTAGAGAAACAAAATGCAAAAACCAATTAGATTCGTTGACTGATCGTGAGTACGAAAGAGAAATCATTTCACTTAAATTCTTGACAAGAGATGAGCAAATTATCAATGTATTTCATTTCACTTATGTCGGTTCAAAATTCCTTGGCAATCTATTTCACAAGGGAGGATTTTGTTAACAAACACTCCGTGTAAGTTGCTTTGTACGATCAGAAAAGTAACAATCAGAATGTCATGCTTTTCGTACTGACATTTCATGATTTTTTGAACCGAAATTCAAACTTCTTCCACCTGCCATTACAAGATCAATCTAGTTTATTTTTCTATCGCATCATGCGTATCGGAGCAATATATTTCCTGTTATACAGTCATGAGCTTATAAGCAGACGAAGGAAAATATATCCATCCGCGTGCAAAATATACAAAGAACCACAAACTAGCTCACTGGACCACTGTTTCATGCAGTTGAAAAGTTCAAAACACAAGTCCCGAATTAAGACCGTAAAATGAATGAATTCAACCCTATGAACCTCGAAATTTCGGATACTTCTGCCTCGGAAATGTGTTTCTGTAACATCCAACAAGTCCCACTGCTCCTGAAAGGGTGACTTCTTCCAATAACTGAAGCCGATACTATTTACTGAAAACTAATTCGACATCCAATTTGAAACTGTCACGGACTTCAGGTCACACGCAAGGATTTGGTGTTGTGATTGGTTTGCAGATCTGTTACCTGGGAGACACCTGTGTCAAGTGGGGAGGAATCGTCGAGCAGAAGATTGGAGGTGAATAGTCATTTCCATATGTTTTGCCTGTTTCCTTGGCTTTTCAATTTCAATCGATTCGCTCATTTTACGGTCTCGTGTGGATAGGTACATTGACGGCCAGTAGCGCAAGTCAACAAGTGATTGCTTGAAAGCAGCTAAAAATAGATCGCAGTGATGGAGTACTATTGTGTTCTTCTAATGTTCTCTTTCAAGGGATTTTTTAATTGCGGAAGAAAATGCTTTACGCTACTTTATTTCTCAAAATACACATATATGCATTTGAGCATAAATGTACATATATAATTAATGCTTTTAAAAAATTTTATAAAATAAATAAATGAATGAAAAATAGAGGTTATTTATTTTTATTTTGGTTAGGCCAGCAGCGCAAGTCAACAAGTGATTGCTTGAAAGCAGCTAAAAATAGATCGCAGTGATGGAGTACTATTGTGTTCTTTTAACGTTCACTTTCAAAGGATTTTTTAATTGCAAAAGAAAGTGCTTTACGCAAGTTTGTTTCTCAAAATATGCATATATACATTCGAGCATACATATACATGTAGAATTAATGCTTTAAAAAAAAATTTTAAAAATAAGTAAATGAATAAAAAATAGAGATAGAGTCAACAGTAGATTAAGCAACAAGAAACGGCAGATTTTTTTGTTGTTTTTATTTATTTATTAATTTATTTATTTTGGTAATTTTTGTTTTTGTTGTAGTAACATAGAAGAGTTGTGTGATGGGATCCGCTTAATACGACTGATGTCGAATAATATCCTTCCTTAATATGTGGACCGAATATTACATTTGCTAAATGGACCGTGTGGGATGATGAACCCTCCCTTGAGGCCCCTACGTCAGTAAATTTTTCATACTGAAATTCAAATAACTTAATTTTAGACTTTTTTATGATATTGAAGGACTCGCCCCCGGAAATGTTTCGGAATGGAAGTCCGAAACTTGTGTGATCAATATTTGCAAACCAGTATTCATAGTAAAAAGTAAGTTAAAAATCACTCGCTTGAAAAATTATTGGATCCCCCTTGATCGGAGTCCGCCAGAGCTATGCTCCTAGCTTCTTTTTAACTGTATGCAAATTTCAACATTTTAGACAAAATTTAGGCTTTTTAGGTTTTTTTTTTTTTTTGAGGAGGGGGGGGGGTCTTTGGTACTTTTGGTAGAAACCAAACCCTGACTTATAGACAGTTGAATGTCACTCATGGTTATTATCAAACTATATTCTCTTCTATAACCGAATATCCTAGAATTAAACCCATACACTTCAAATGCTCGATGAATATGGTCTTTCGGAAAGACAATTTGTTGGATATCCTTACACAACCAATCCAGCTGCCAGCTTAATACTGCTACTTTTACGAGATACGTTTAAGCCGCCTATATGAATGCATACAATTTGTGTATTATAATCCGGGAACAAAAACAAAGCATCATTTCATTCACTACGAGTAGTATATGTTATCAGCTTTCAGAAAAATGCCACAGTTATCACTTTCAATTGCATGGCTTATCTGTTATGTTTTACTCTGATGATAAGACCGTTTGTAAATCGGTCAGCAATTCGTTATTTTTACATTGAATAAAAATGAACCCTCTACATTGAAGTTGTTGAAACTTCCAGAAATCTTAGAAAGGAATGTTTCATACACAAGTGTTCAAATTTCCAGAAATTTCACGTTTATGTCATTTCGGAATTGTATTGAAATTTCGAAAAACGATGAGAAATCTAGAAAAACATCGGGACGCAAGACATAAATTGATTCTCAAGCATTGTTTACCAATTTTAGTATACGAAGAACTGGAACTCTCGAAAGAATATTCATAACATTTCTCAATAGCGACAAAATAAATAAACTAAAACGGCTTATAAGCAAATTCTATGAGGAACATGAATAGCTACACCAATTTAAGAATATCGCACCCTAAAAAATATCTATGCCACAGTCTGCATCATGACCCCTCACCTCTCATGAACAACCCTGGATAATGTATTATTTCTTTTTTTTTTGTGTACCGGAACATTGCATCGGTATTTTGCA
Organism: Uloborus plumipes; assembly: GCA_038373865.1. NCBI lineage: Eukaryota > Metazoa > Arthropoda > Arachnida > Araneae > Uloboridae > Uloborus > Uloborus plumipes. Next base: position 193,275 of record JAXGGA010000651.1, read on the forward strand.
CAAAGATACCAAGGCTATACAACACATTTTGTTTTACCTTTGTATTTTATTTTTTACTGCAGTTCACCTGTGGTATACAATACATTGTAATGAGCATAAAATGGCTTCAATGATTTTAGCATACATATTTCGTAATATTTACGATATGTTTTTATTCCAATTTTTCAAATTCCATTCATCCTTCCGAATATTTGTAGAAGAAAAAATACCTGTAGTATGATCGAGGAAAAAAAAAAGCTTTCGGAAATATTTTCCAAGCATTACAAAAACAAATAGCTAAAACGGGGCAACAGAAAAACAAAAACACGTTTTGCACACTTCAGTAATTTTAGTTTTCGCTTAGCAGTAGCAGACGATAACGAAAAGGATGCAGATTATGAAACAGACGATGTTTATCATGAGCATATGTATACAATTCCGGGCATATTTTAAATGCTAAGAGAAAGTCACAAAAAAAAAAAAAAAACTCGTAAAAATAAAACAATATCCTTGACTTGCCTTGCATTTTATTCAACATCTACTCCAGGAATTCTTAACCTCTGGTCCGGCGGCTTGGCATCGGTCCATTGAAATATTTGATCGGTCCTCATAAATTTATACTTGTCTGCGTTAAAAAAATATCCTTAACACAATAATAATAACAATAATGAATAATAATAATAATAATAATAATAATAATAATAATAATAATAATAAAGAGCATCTTATACAATAATTTTTACATTAATTTTGTGATAGTTTTAAATTATTTCTGCGGTTTTTCTCAAAGCTTCATTTTCTTATGTAAAATATAATAAGGTCAATAATTACTTGTCTCCACAATCAAATTGTATTGTAAGAAAAACGTCATAAAGTACTAGGGCGATTCCACGCCAAAACAAAACAGTACGTACTTGTTATGCTAAACGCAAAGTGAACACTGTAAAAATGATCTTATCCCCTGAAATATTGTACTTTAGAAGATGAATTTAATGGTATATAGTTGACTTCTCAAATACCTTTTCACTTCCATTTACGTAGTAAAGGAAGTATTGTGATCACAAAAAAAAATTCACTCAAATTTCGGTCTAAATTTTGATTTTGCTCACCCCCGAATTAATATTGAGTAGTTTTCTCGACCTATCAGCACGTGCATATGTACCTATCAAGATATAACCAGCCAGAAAATCCTTTAAGACCTTCCCCTAGTTAGTTACGACGAGTTTTCTCGTGACGTCTCTATATACGAAACGTATGTATGTGCGTATGTATGTATGTCGCATACTGTAAAGGCCTTTTTATTCGCGAGGCCTTAATTTTCGCGATTTTCGCGAGCCCTTCGTAATCGCGAAAATTTAGGCCTCGCGAATTTTTTTTTACTTTGGACTTTTTCAACTTTCGGTTCTGTACATGCAAAATTCGCGACATTTTCGGCCCGCAAAATCACCGATATATTCATTTTCGCGAAAATTACGGCCCGCGAAATTAAAGGCCTTTACAGTAACTCAAAAACTGTATGCCGTAGAAGCTTCTAGTTTGGTATGTAAGCTCTGAGGTGGTCTAGTTGTGCACCTCCCCTTGTGGTTGCATTTGAATGTTCCCAAGGGGGTCTTTTACCCCAATTTTGGGGCAAATCAATGTTAATTTCAATGCAGATTAAGTGATATGATTTGGCGCGACCACTTGGCTATATTGTTTTGATTCACCCGGCTGATAGAGGTCAACCGGAATATATGTTAAAATTTTCAATTTTTTTCAATTTAACCTGTCTATCGAAAGTAATACTGATGGAGGAGAATAAAAACAGATAATTGCTGTCAAATAAAGATATTTTCTATACAGGTAAACGCGTATGATTTGTCAAAAATAGAAAATGATTTTGAAGTTATGAAAGATAAAAATTAATTTTAAGAAGTTTCATTTGAATTGAAAAACAAAAACAAAGATTAATTATTAATTCAAGTCACTTTCGTAGTCTACAAAAATAATCTTGTTCTTAAGGCTAGCAGTTGAAACTTGGCTTAAGTTTTTTATGACATGTTCAGAGAGGAACACTGCCTCTTGTTTAGTTTGTTGAAATCTCCGGGTTTCGTAGACTACAAAATCTTCCCACGCATTCATCCTCGTCTGTGTACAGGAAGTTTGCAACATAAAGTCTTGACTTTTTCCCGTGTACTTTAAAAGTACAAGAAAGTCGCCTGAAGCAAAACTCTTTTTAAATCTGAACATTTTTGGCATTCTTAGATCTATTTCCTCATTAAAAGGGTCCAAGGTAGTAAATCCTTGTCCCTGTCTTGGCTAGAAGAATTGGGGTTGGAATCTTTTGATTTTTCAAACAGTTTCGTTCGCGTTTCTCTTTTTATCTTTTAATAAGTTTGAATTGGAACAACAGAACAAAGAACCGCAAATCCTTATCCTCTGACATCATAAAGAATTCTTTATTGTTTTAACATTATTTTAAAAAAATGTCAATTCTAATGTGGTACTCTGTTTTTCAAATATATGCATAATTTGGAAAGTACTGTTATTAGGTTTAAAATACCAGCGGGTGACCGAGCTCCGCTCGAAGAAAACAGGTATCGAAGCTAACTCGAAGATTTAAATTTTCAATTGTGATTTATCAAAACAATACATGCCATAAGAAAATTTGTGAAACCATTGGTGAACAGATAACCGGTTAAAGTGCACCATTGTAAACTATTCTAAACAAAGTTAGAATTCAGAAAGGGAACTATTCTATACAAAGATAAAGTTTGAAAAGTCATAGGAAATAAAATGTAATTGATAATAAAAAAATCTATACAATTAAAGAAATGGTACAAAAGTGTAGCAGTGTTAAAGATATTATAGTGTGTTGAAGTTCAATATTTTTGACAAATTTATTTAGAAAAACCAAACCTCGTGATTCCTCGTGGCCAAAAACCCCAGACCCCCAAGTTTACCGGAGTTAATTAATTCTGGGGCGATTTTCGACTTGGCAACCATTCCTCGTATTACCCCTAACGTGTACCAGGGAACCGAGCCCGCTCGGTTAAAAAAAAAAAAAGAGGTTTGTAAACTCGTGTTTTTTTTCTAAAGTGCGAAGTACTTATTTAGATAAACTTGAAAAGCATTTTTGAGCCTTTGGTTGCAATTACGCATTCAAAACAGCCGTAATTTATTTTAAAAAAACACAACCCTATTTAATCCATGCTCACCGTAAAATCACACCTAATTTCATTTCATTTGGCGCCGAAGACGCGGGAGGGGTTGATGAGAATGGATGCAGAGTCCCTGTTCTCCAGTACGCATTTGGTTCCAGTTGGTTTTGACTTTCACTTCACTTTACACTCCAGGTCCCCCCCCCCCCCGTACATACCACAACTCGATTTTTAACCGGGATGGGGCCCTGAAGAGCGCTCTGTTCATTTTTGAAAAGGCGCAAGGACCGAGTAAACCCTTGGCCCAGCACACTCCAGAGGTTTCGTTTCACTTGGAGGATTTTGTGAAAACGAACATTTTTAACGTCCCCCAGCAACCATTAATGAAGACGGTGGATCTTTGATCGGCGGCTATAATGATGATCGAACCCGCGAGACCCTACTCAGGTTTACGAGTCCGACGAACTTAACCCGATTGGGACATACCGCGGCCTCAGGCCCCCCTATATAGACGAGCCGACGCATCAAGATTACCACTTTGGATCCAGCGCGTGTGTGAGGATTGTCTTTTCTGGCCAGTTATCGCCTTTTGGTAACTTTTTACGTAAATTAACAAAGCTTGGCAATGTCCCGAAACTTTGCTCTGGTAACCCTAATTCCTCAACAATGAAAAATGAAAGTGAAAGTTAATAAGTTGGATCCAAAGTGGTGAAACTTAAGCTTGATGCGTCGGCCTGTCTATATAGCGGCTCTACCGCTGCCCATACCCAATTCTAACTTTATTTTGATCGATCTCTTTTAAATTTCAAAAACAATAACAATTCTAACATGTTGCCAAAAATTATTTGCCAAATACCATAAAAACATAAATTTACGCTGATGTGATTAAATATGAAATCCATTGTTAAAACGTGGTTGCTATGAAACAGTATAACAATAAGAGTAATCATAAAGAAAATGGCGTAGTAAGAAATCTGCTCAAACTTTTAATGAATCCTATCTGTAACTCCGAACTTTTCGACCGTAGCGCTTCAAAACCGGCGCCAATCGATTCCTCGTGGCCAAAAACCCCAGACCCCCAAGTTTACCGGAGTTTATTAATTCTGGAGCGATTTTCGACTTGGTAAACATCTCTCGTATTATACACTGAAGTGACAAAAGTCATGGGATACCTCTTAATATCGTGTCGGCCCTCCTTTTGCCCGGCGAAGTGCAACAACTCGACGTGGCATGGACTCAACAAGTCGTTGGAAGTCTTCTGCAGGAATATTGAGCCATGCTGTCTCGATAGACGTCCATAATTGTGAAAGCGTTGATGGGGCAGGATTTTGGGCACGAACAGACCTCTCGATGGTGTCCCATAAATGCTCAATGGGATTCATGTCGGGCGATCTAGGTGGCCAAATCATTCGTTGGAATTGTCCAGAATTTTCTTCAAACCAATTGCGAACAGTTGTGGCCCGGTGACATGGCGCATTGTCATCCATAAAAATCCCATCGTTGTTTGGGTACATGAAGTCCATGAATGGCTGCAAGTGATCTCCAAGTAGCTGCACATAAGCATTTCCAGTCAATGTTCGGTCCAGTCGCACTAGAGGACCAAGTCCATGCCATGAAAAAACAGCCCACACCATTACGGAGCCACCACCAGCTTGAACAGTGCCTTGCTGACAGTTTGGGTCCATGGCTTCGTGGGGTCTGCGCCACACTCGAACCCTACCATCGGCTCTTACCAGCTGAAATCGTGACTCATCGGACCAGGCCACGGTTTTCCATTCATCTAGGGACCAACCGATATGCTCACGTGCCCACGAGAGTCGCTGCAAGCGATGTCGTTCTGTCAGTAAAGGCACTCGAGTCGGTCTTCTGCTGGAATAGCCCAAGAAATCCAAATTTCTCCGCACAGTTCTAGCAGACACGTCCATTGTACGTCCCACATTGATTTCTACGGTGATTTGACGCAGTGTTGCTTGTCTGTTAGAATTTACGACTCTTTGCAGACGTCGCCGGTCTCGATCTTTAAGTGCAGGCGGTCGACCACTGCGCTGTCCATGGTGGGATGTTATGCCTGAAATTTCATACTCTCGGCACACTCTTGACACAGTGGATCTGGGAATGTTGAATTCTCTAACGATTTCCGAAATGGCATGACCCATGCGTCTAGCTCCAACTAACATTCCGCGTTCAAAGTCTGTTAATTCACGTCGTGCGGTCATCATCACGTTAAAACCTCTTCACATGAATAACTTGAACAGAAATGAAAGCTCTGTAAAAGCACTGCGCATTTATACCTGTTCTATGCGATGCTACTGCCATCTGAAAATTTGCATATTGCTATCCCATGACTTTTGTCACTTCAGTGTAGTATAGGATAAAAAGAGATCTGTACTTACTTATAAAGTTTCGCATACGATGGAAACTTTATGTTTTTATCGTTCTACATTCACCTTGCTAAAAAGACAGCAGTATTGAGAGAATGAATAAAGTGATTTTTTTCTTACTTCTCATGATATTACCTTTAAAAAAAAATTAACTGCCGAAAGTATACGATTGTATATTTATGGAGAATTTCTTTGCATGATCGGGAAGTTTCGCTTCAATTCACCCCTCTGTTCCGAGTACCCCGTTTTACTGTAACTGTTATTATTTAGTACCTAATGAAAAATTTTAATGGAAAAAATATCCTACAGGTAAGCAAAACTCTTTCACCAAATTTTTCTGATACGTTGGTCAAAAAAAAGTTGAGAAATGCTATTCTACATTATCGAACAATAAGAAATAAATCTTCAGGTAAAAATCTTTACATAAAATACACAGATTGAGAGGATTAGGACTTTCGAAGAGATTATCGTTTTTTAAATTCTCCGGAATAAATTTCACGCACCTTAAAATACCTAAAGTCATAATCAAAAGTTTCAATTGAATACTTAATTTAAGTGAAGCTGAAATGAGATGGTGAAAACTTGTTCCCAAAAAATGACTAAATGAAAAAAGCGTGAACATAATAAATCGAAGAAAAAAAGCAGTCCAATTCGAAAGGAAAATATTAACGTACACTAAATCACAACACAATGCGCCACCCCCCCCCCCCCCAAAAAAAAAGAAGGAGAAGGGAAGAAGGAAACGAAGGGTGGTGAAAAATGCAATCTTAGATATAAAAGAATAATGACTTCTGATTTAAAAATAATATAAAAAATTATAAAAGCATCGAAAATATAAAGAAGCAATAAAAACCAAATAATTAATTAAAAATAATAATTAAAATGTGTAATTTAGATCGCTATTGCGAAATTTATAGTTGCCTCTGGAGTTAGTTTTTTTTTTTTTTCTCAACAAAAACAACTATACAGTTTTTTCAGCACTGAAACGAAAGACAGAAGAAAATGCCAATTATTTAACTTCAGGCGTAGTATCACTTCCTCTTACATAAGTATTTTAAGACAAGATTGAGGGATAAGAAGGAAGAGATAATATGAGTATCTGACAGTCAAATCCCTTATTTCTTTTACCTCCTTCATAACTTAATCAGATCAGTCAGTGAAAACTAGATAAGGGAAATTGGGGTGGGAGTACTTGTGAACTTTTCTCTTTTTATATTTCCTTAATATTCACAAATATTACTTATTTCATAGGGCAAAGATTTCCCCTTGATTGAATAGTCTTTTCTTTGTCCCAAGTTTTATTATTATTATTATTCTTTCTTTTTTTTTTTCAATGCGTTGCTTTACGTTATGGTTTTTTTAACCCATTTATGCCCAGTAGCCTAAAATGGGACGCTTGTTAGTTACTGCATATAAGAACCTGTAATGGGCATATCATTTTACAAAAGCTGTTTTTCACAAGTTAAATAGTCCTTCTCCTTGAGAAAACCAGAAATAGCCACTAGTTGCACATCAGAGTTCATTTATTGACAGCTATTTTCAGACAAATCAGTCAAGCAACGATCCAGCATGGGTGGCCACAGAAAGTAAGTTTTTTTGCGAACTTATTTTTCACAAAATTAAACTATTTTGAAATGATTTGCTTAAAATTGATCACAGATGCCTTCTGTAACGTTACTTTGAAAAGTAAAGTCAAGTAAGGTCGTATTTTGCTCACATATCTGCAAAATATCCCACAAACACGACGTTAAATAACTTAATGAATATGGCAACGGCAATCTATTTTACACCTAAAATGTACGTGAACCATTCCATGTAAGAGTTTTAAGCAGATAAAAATTGAAAAAAAAATGTTAAAAAAACTTGGGCATAAATGGGTTAAAAATGTCTTCAATTGTTCAGCCTTTCTGCTTTCTAACTGCTAGTAACTTTCTAAGTTTAAGACAAAAAATATGTAAAACTACTCCAATCATAATTTGGCAGTTAATTTGGAGTACGGAGTGATTTTCAAAAATTTCTGAAATAATTTTTTGACCAAAAGTTGTGGGTGTGTGGGGGTTTTTTTTTCTGTAATTTAAGAGATTTTGAAGAAGTTGTTTCCATTAAAATACATTCAAACTTTAACTTAAACATTTCCACTAATGGATGTTATTGATGTAATTTAGTACTGTATATGAATTAATTTTAGTGAGAAAAATAGCACATTCTTTGGTGCAAAGGGAAATTAAACTATCTTGCAGCTTGCATAATTAATCTTCATGTGGGATACTGATCATAAAAACGTATTAAAAAAAGCTATTTTAAATTTATGATGCATAATTTTAGAAAAAAAAAATTCAAATTTTTCAGTTTTTCCACTCAAGAGCCGATTTTACGGAGAAAAGAACAGGAACAGCTGGGTTTTCGCCCCATAAGTTTCGTTTTTTACCGACCGTTCCCATCTCTATATATTAAAGCGCTACCTAGGATTTGTATAAAACCGCCGGCATTTTAAACGGAAATGAGTCTGTCAATGCAACTGCAAGAATGTTGCACGCTTTAGAGTATGTTCATGCAGCTGTAAGTATGTTGCATCTCTTGTTTGATACAGATACAGTCCACTAGATAGTATTACTTTGTGTGTGTGTATTAGTAATGAACCAGCTGACTTCCAGAAAGAGTCACTACATCCAACTAAAGAATGAAAAGAAATGCGTAAATTTCAGGATTCTCTGACATTGCATAAAATCTAGGAAGACTAAAAAAAAACCCGCATTCACTCATAGAATCGAAAGATTTAATTCTTCGAATTAGAACCTTCTACAAAACGTTCATTAGGAAGAGTGCTTATCCGAAACATCATTTACCAGGAAATGCTAAGATTCCATTTCGAAAAGCAATTTCCTTCTCTTCTCTTGTAGAAACGGTTCTGAGTATTATTACAGCTTCCACTCTGTTCGTTAATTGCGTACGTGCGATTCTATGCGTAAGCTTTTGTCAGTAATTCTTCTAAATCGTCTCTCTCAATTAACGTTTTGTGAAAAGAAAGAGGGATGGGAATGTCGGTGTCGTCAACCAACGTATGTAAGTAAGGTTGGGCTTTAGAAGGTGTGTCCTTTTCAACTGAAGCGTGTGCAAAAAATAATGCTGGCGAAAACATAATAAACATAAAAAGATCTTTGAATCTGTCTTAAGCAGACAGAAGGTTTCGTAACCAAGGATTACTTGCTAGACAGACAAATTACTTCATTGATAATTTTGACATATGTAAAACGGTCGCTTGTACAAAGAATTAAAAATGGCCGCAATGATCCAACGCTTCATCAATAGCAATAATACTTGCAAAGTAGTTTCAGAATGACCGAATGGAAAAGTTGATAAAATTGTTCACTTCTCCATCAAACGCAAGTAAAACAGCTTCAGGTTTGAAGAATGGAAGATTTCTGATACTGCCCAGTTCTCCATCAGTAACAATAAGACCTGCAAACCACTTTTATGATTGCAAAAACTTCCAATTCTTCATCAAACGCAAGTAAAACAGCTTCAGATTTGAAGAATGAAAATTTTCTAAACTACCCAGCTCTCCATCAGTAACAATGATACCTGTAAAGGAATTTCATGATTGCAAAAACTTCCAATTCTCCATTAACACATGTCAAACGGTTTTGATGTTTAGAGAATTAAAATTTTATGAAATTGCCCAGTTCTCCATCAATAGCTATAACACCTACAAACCAATTTCATGGTTACGAAATTTTCAAATTCTTCATTAACACGTGTAAAACGATTTCATGTTTAGAGAATTGAAATTTTCTAAAATTGTCCTGTTCTCCATCAATAGTTATACGACCTGAAAAAATTTCATGATTGCAAAAACTTTCCATTCTCCATTAACATATGTCAAACGGTTTCATGTTTAGAGAATTGAAATTTTATGAAATTGCCCAGTTTTCCATCAATAGCAATAACACCTGAAAACTTATTTCGTGGTTACATCCAATTCTTCATTAACACATGTAAAACG
>JAXGGA010000652.1:0-202713 GCA_038373865.1 Uloborus plumipes
TCAGTTGCAGGCTATATTTGGTGTCAAAGAAAGGGCTCATGCTCCCCCCCCCCTCCCCACTGGATCCGCGCCTGCTTGGATTTACGCGCGTACTCATAAAGGAAACGAGGGTCTGCTGCATTTGAAAAGAACTGCTTAGGACAAATATGTCTGCCCGTTGAAGTTCGCGTTCTCAGGGCTCAGCGCCTGGAAACCTGTTGATCAAAACGTAAAGAGGGGCAGAAGAGCATCTCCTCAGCTTCCCCTTCCAAAATACTAAAACCAGAGCATCCTTGTCGTCACATGGAATTCTAATTGGCGGTTTTCTTGGGTTCTGTTTCTTTTTTTTTTTTTTTCTTTTCATCTCTTCGGCAGCCGGAATATCGAGTACGTGTAAATGAACCATTAAGAACGAGATGGCCAGGCATTCGCTCTTAACTGTAATTTAAATAAATTAACGGCGACGACTGAGTCACAGTTCTTCTGCCATTGAACGTCTTGAGGGTGCATAGAACGGTGAAAAAATTAGCATGAGCATTGAACTTGCTCCGTAAAGTACCTGTTGAATTATAATATGGCATATAACTGAGCTTTTCAAAGACGCGTTGGGAGCTCGTTTTTTTCTTTCTAGCAAAGGTATATTCCCGCAAGAAAACTCTTCCCAAAAAATCAAATCCATTAATTAACTACTGCGGGGGAGGGGGGGGGGAGACTTTTAGCAAGTAAAGGATTGGGTCACCCAATTCATGGGCATTTTTAGTAGACTGTCGATTTCTAGAATTAAGAATTTATAAAAAGTATCAAAAATCGCCAGCGGGAGAAATTTTGACGCTGAAAAGATGTATTACTGTGAATATTGAAGAATAAAATGCCAACGGACAAAATATGTATCAAATTTATTTACATCAAATGATTTTTATTTACAAAAAAAAAAGTTTGACTCATCATCGTGATGCTCCCGAAAGTGCATACGATATTTCAACATATCTAAATTAATTTGTTCTACCTGTAACGTTATTCGAATTTTCAAAGTTGCCATATATCTGAACATGTTCTTGCTGCACAACAACTTTTAGAATTCTTCCATAAGGGTTCTAAAAGATTGATTCCATAAGGTAACAGAAAATAATGGTCGTCATCATGTTTTGTTGCAATATTTTTTAAATGCATAGTAAATTCTTTGCAAAACGTTCTCTGGTGGTGAAATTTATTTATTTATTTATTTTTTAATTCGTTCAAGCAAAACCCTTTCATTGTGTTCCATGCAACATTTCGTTACTTACAGCACAAGCTTTCTCCCTGTCTAGGGTCGTTCAGTTATAGCAGGGGTGGCCAACCTTTTTAGGGAGAGTGCCACTATCTGGAGAGAAAAAGCTCAGCGTGCCACGTTGTATTTTTCCTACAAACTGAAATTTTTTAAAAAGTTAAAATTAGATTTTAGGTTGGCTGACTATGTAATTCTTACTCAAATGAAACATTTTTTCTCGTAAATCTGAGCAATTAAAATCTAAATGATAATACAGATAAAACAAGTCCGAAATTAAGAGTTATCGTTAATAAACACTAATATCAAACATTCGATTCTAAAAATTAAGCAGCCTGTACTTAATGTGGTTTATGAGTCTATATCTTTTTTACCAAGTCCTTAGTTTTAGGATTAATTCTTGAGAATCCTAAGCAGTTTAAGTGTTTTAAGTGCAATCAATCAATATTCAACGGTAGTTAGATTTTCTGCATTCATAACATAAATATTTGTTTAGAAGCGTATTTTGAACCAAATCTACAACAGCATCAGACGGCAAAAGTGTGTAAATGTGAAAAAAAATGTTGGTACAAATTTCTATATAACGTGGATGAAGTAAGCTCTTATATTAGATTACCAATGCAAAAGGTCAGTAATTCTGATTTGGATTTCAGAAGGGGAACAACTAGTGTCTTGCAGAGAAATACACAAAGAATTTGAAAAGATCATTTTTTTATGATCCTGAAAATCATCAAAACTAACACTGAATGTATACTTAAAATGGGTACAAAATTTTCTCCATATATCATTGGAAAATTATTGAATTTGGGTTGATACTTTCAGTATTAAATTTAATGTTTTATTATTTTTTTTCTAAAGTAGAGAGAAAGAAACTGAAGTTTCATCATAAAAGAATGTTGATGGCCTATACTGGTTTAGGAAACTTTTTTTGTGCTATCTTAAATTTAAATTACTTAAACGCCGGATAATAAGAGATGACATAGATAAATTCCTTTGCTATTCTTCATTCCTAAGTAGCAAGTCCTCATTGCTTTCCTTCCAGACATTTTAAAAACACACTCCCTAAAATTCTAAAATCTTATGACTATTTTTCCTTTGGACAGCTATTGCACTTTTCAATGAAGGAGCAACTAACTTGCCACACTCTCTTCTTTCTCATGGGAAAAGTTCACAAAACATGCAAAGCTCGAATTCGTAGTTTGTTAATACAGTGAACTCTACAGGGTCACCAGTAAAGAAAAAGTCTCATTCTTTGGCTAAGAGTTTATAATAAATAATTCGATGATACTTTTGAAGTTTTTTTCCCAAATTATTTTCAAGTAATGTAACAAAAACAATTTAAGGATCTTCATTCATGCAACCAAACCGAATTTTGTCGAATCTGGTTTCTTAATTTTAGATGCAGAGTTAACTTTTTTCAAAAATTTCATCACCCGTAGCTGAAACTATTGCAGATCAAGAATCAATTCTGCAGCATCGAAAGTTTCATTCATGTCAAGCACAAATATGCTTTACAAAGCATTGTCTGTAACGTCACAGCTTTCGTTGGATGCCCGAAGCTAACGCAAAGTACTTCGCAATATTGTAGTGAAGACAATTTGTAAGGCAGCCTCCTGACTCTTAATCGTCATAATATTATTATATTTATCGGTTCAAGGGTTTTAGTTTTTATCGATATTTTTGAGATCGACATTTTCCCTCAATTTTGGACTTTTTACTTTCTTCTATATCTAATATATAGAAGAAAGTATTGGTTTCGTGAAAATTTTCGAATGTCGAATTTTGACGGATTTGCACGTTTTGAGGTGCGCTGAGTCCATTTCTACCATTTTTGGAAAATGTCTGTCTGTGTGTGTGTCTGTCTGTGTGTGAGTCTGTATGTGTGTGACCAGTTTTTGTGGCCGCGCTAGAGCAAAAACTACTGCATGAAATCGAACAAAAATTTTTGCACATATGTACCACCATGTGAACTGGTGCACCTGACTTTGTTTAGCGAATTCCTCCAAGGGGGGGTGGAGCAATCGCACGTGTTCTGTGCGGGAGTGAGTGCTATATCTCAGGAAGTGACCGGCGGAATCAAACGAAAATTGGTCCATAGGTAGACCCTACTGAGTACAGGTGCTGATTCAATTTGTTTGTCAATATCTCCAAGGGGGGTGGAGCAATCGCACGTGTTCTGCGCGGGGGTGATTGCTATATCTCAGGAAGTAACCGGCGGAATCAAACGAAAATTGGTCCATAGGTAGACCCTACTGAGTACAGGTGCTGATTCAATTTGTTTGTCAATATCTCCAAGGGGGGTGGAGCAATCAAAAGTGCTTATTTTGTCATTGCACCTACTGTATCTCGGGAAATATTGCTGCGATTTGAATGAAATTTGGAATAACACTAACTCAATATGGAAGCAAGCATCGATTAAATTTTGTCGCCAATCTCCTCAGGTGGAGGATGGGGTGATCTTTGCGCTTAGTCAACAATGCGAAAAATTAATTCATTAAAAAATCGCTTTCACGCTATTTAATTATCAAAACAGCTGAAAACTTTCAATGATTTGAAATTTTTAACTGTTGCCAATTTCTTTTTACTAACAAATAAAATGTTTGCAATTTATCTAAACAAGGCTTTTGCAATGATTTCCAATTTCGCTCGTTGATTCTGAATTTGCAGGGTTATTACGATAATTGGGAAATTGTAACTGTCTCCAATTACTCGGGCGAGTACGTATTTTATTTTGTAACCGGAATTCATAAGATAGATATAGAAGAAAGTTTCGTGACGGCCACGACAGCTAGTTTCAAAAAGTCTTCGCGTGCCACTGTTACTGCTCTGCTGTGCCACATTGTGGCACGCGTGCCGCGGTGTGGCCACCCCTGAGTTATAGCCACGCTGCATATTGTTACGAAAAAAAAAAAGAACAGAGCGCTCTTCAGGACCCTATACCAGTTAAACCACGAGTTGTAGTAGGCACGGGGGACCCTGGAGTGTGTAAAATTGCTGTATATTGTTACGACTTGATCAGACGAATTTTGAAGAAAAAAAATTGTGATTGCGTCCAGGTTTTTTTTAAAAACAAACATGTTGCATGTAGAATCATGTAATTCTTCCTGATATTCGGGCGATGGAAATAACTGTATTTTCTTTTAACTATTCAATCACCTCACATCCTACGTTTTAGACTTTCATTCAAGAAAAATTAATTCCTCGACAAAACCAGATTTCAGATTTCTTATACCATTTTTTCAAAGTTTGTGGAAGTAGCACAAATATGCCCTTCCATGGGTAACATTCGAGCCATTTTTAAGTAAAAGCATCCATTAAAGATCACGAACGGTCGAATTTTCATTCGGCATCACGCAATGTGTCAGCAATAACAGCGGATCATGACAAAAAGAATAATGTATTCGCGAAATGTCACGAAAGATCATTCCAATTAGAGACGAGTAATCTTAATGAGAAAAAAAAATCTTCGACATTTCACAGAAATTCTTTTTGTCTCTCGAACAAAGAGGACGAGGCAATGATCGTCATGGCTCCCAGAAAATGTTCATTCAAGGTTTTGAAATTTTCAGGGTTGCTCTAATCCAGTCAATAACCTTGATCTAAAATGTGTATGTCCTAGAAATTCATCAAAGAAACAAACTTTGGAGAAAAGGGATATTTTTCCCCCCGTGGGGGGAAGGTAGAAAATGCTCTCCCACTTTTATTAGTTTCTATAGGGCACAAAGGATGTCATATTTTTTGTTAGTAAAAATTTCATTTGCATTCGTTTGTTTGCAAATAATCCAATAAAATAATTGATTTGAACAGTTGGAAATTCGAAATATTTTGAAGTAAATATTACATTAAGATGAAGTGCGGACACCGGACAGTATGGTGAAAGTTTTACAGCAAATCATATTAAAAAGTAAACGATCGAGACGCCAGTCGACACATTTTTCCTCCTTTTTAGCCTACTTTCCCGTTAAAAATAAAAGAAAGACGAAAAAAGTATTAAAATTGGCTTAATGCATCTAAAAAATATCGCCAAGTCCAAAAAATATCGCCAATTTAAAAAAAATATCGCCAAGTCCAAAAAATATCGCCAAGTTTAAAAAATAAAAAAGGTAAAATGAATATCGAAAAAATAAAAATTTGAAAGTAGGGTATTGAGATGGGGAATTTGCGTGTCGGTCGGTCTGTCTGTCTGTCCCTCCCCCCCCCCCAATAACTTTTGAATGAATATTCCGATTTGGACAAACTTTTTTTTGTTGGAAAGATCTCGGCGAGTACAGCTCATTCCCATATTTGATTTTTCGATTTGAACAATTTTTGGTTCAACTTTGAGCCGTTCAAACAACCTGTCCCGCGATGCTAACTTTTTAGTTAACAGTCCGATTTGAACAAACTTTTTTTTGTTCGAAAGATCTTTTCAAGGATACTTCATTCCTGTATCTACATTTTCGATTTGAACAATTTTTCGTTCAACATTGAACCGTTCAAGCAACCTTTCCCCCCTAATAACTTTTGAATGAACATTCCGATTTGAACAAACTTTTTTTTGTTGGATAGATCTCGGCGATTACAACTCATTCCCATATTTGATTTTTCGATTTGAACAATTTTTGGTTCAACTTTGAACCGTTCAAACAACCTGTCCCGCGATGCTAACTTTTGAGTGAACAGTCCGATTTCAACAAACTTTTTTTTGTTCGAAAGATCTTATCAAGGATACTTCATTCCCGTATTTACATTTCCGATTTGAACAATTTTTCGTTCAACATTGAACCGCTCAAGCAAGCTGTCACCCCTAATAATTTTTGAGTGAACAGTCCGATTTAAATAAACTTTTTTTTTGTTCGAAGGATCTCAGCAAGGATACTTCATTACAGTATTTAAATTTTCAATTTGAACATTTTTTCGTTCAACATTGAGCCGTTCAAGCAACCTTTCCCCACCTAATAACTTCTGAGTGAACCATCCAAATGGAATAAACTTTTTTTTGTTTGAAAGATCTCGGAGAGGTTCATTCCCTTATTTCGCTTTTTGGTTTGAACCATTTTTCGTTCAATATTGAACCGTTCAGAAAAAAATTTAACAGTAGCGCCTACGGGGAATTTAAGTTGAATGTTGATCCTGGAACTTAAAGTCGGATTTCCTTCAAACTAACTTTGTAAAAAAATGGTTTTGATAAATAATGTTTGTAAAGTGCTTTTCTGAATTATCTTCTGTGAGGACTCTGATTCCGACTCCGACTCCACAAACATGGCGGAAATGCAGGCTCAGAAAAAAATGACTGACTGTGCAGACGATTTTTTGTTTATTTATTCATTTGTGTTATTTTATTTATTACTATTATTTTTTTTTGGCAGACGATTTTTTTTTGTAACAAAAGTGTTTCATTCACGAGGGCATTTTATTCTTTTTTTATATTTAACAACTGGCAACGGTTTAAAAGTGAAAATCGAAACATTTTATCGACGGACGAGTTTTTTTTTTCCTTTCTTTGATAAAATGTGTTTTGATGTACTTTGTACTTTTAATTTTTTTTTTGAAAACGATTGAGGAATTTTTCTACGGAAGAACTGTAACAGTTACATTCTTTAAAAGGTGCGATAAAACTTCATTTATTCATTTATTTACTTTTTATGTCTCTATTTCATCTGATGAGAGGGGTATATTTTGCTTTTAGAAATCAGCTTTAAGTGCTAAAAAGGTATGTTTGACATAATGTTTAGTCTCAGATGATCAAAAGAATAATGATCAGATGCTAGAATGCCGATGTCGATGTACGGGAAAGTAGGCTCGTTTAGTTCTTGACAAAACTTCTTGTTTGTTGTAAAATTCAAACAAAATAGCATCACTTCTTGTTTTTTTCAATTTTTCGAGTTTCAATTAATTTGAACAAGGGTGAATTTCACAAACTGTGAGAGTGATTTCTCAAAATTCCAGCAATTATGTAGTGCTTGGAATTAATTTAATGGTCGGCTTTTGCGGGAGATAATGATGGAAATCTCGGCGGTTACAAGAGAAAATTCCCGCATCTAAGAAAGGAATTTAAAGTTATCTTTTTGACAGTCATTTCTTGCATATATTTTTAAAAATCACATTCGAGACCTGATTAACGCAGTGCAGTCCCACGGGTCCGCGGACGCTATAATTTCTGTACTGAAAAGCCAGAGCAAAGTTAGCTACATTATCACTACTTTACAGGAGAGCATAGAAACGTTTGTGCAGTGCATTCGAAGATTGGGACTTGTGCTTTCATAACACTGGGAATTACTAGGTTGTCCCAAAAGTTCATAAAGAGTCGAGGAAGCATGTCTTCGATTCGAAGCCGGCGGAATGGTATGTAGGCCAGATCCGAAAGCTTGCAGATCGATGGCAGAATGTCTTGGAAAATGATGGTCTTCATTTTGAGGAATAATTTTTTGTCTTTTTTTTTTTTTTGCTTGGCAAGTAAACTTTCATTTTTTTGCAAATGTTTACGAACTATTTAGTACGATTGAATACTTACAAAGGATTCTTTTTTTTAAATTAACATGGAAAATAGAACACAACATGTAATTTTTTAACTGTTTGCACAGTACACACAGACACACTAGACATAAATTTACTCCCTTCGTAAGCATCAAAAGAATTAAATACATTATTGTATTCCTACCCTATCATCAGCTTTAATGCCCATTTTCATACACTGGAGGGAAAAAAAATCCCAACACCAAGAAAAAATTACTGTAGAGTTCTGAAATTTGAGTAATGCAATTGTTTAGTTAACATGTTTAATTGATTAAATGTACAAGATCACTGGCTAATTTAAGCTGAAGAAAATGCTGTGCAAATGTGAAATTATGTTAATTTAATAAAGGGTGTAACCTCCAGAATTTTGAAGGCAAGCCTGCAAGCGTGCATGCATTATATCATACAGGTGCAGAATGTCACTTTGCGGTATAGTATGCCATGCTTTTTGCATTTGTTGTGTCAATACCAGGATCGTCATTGCTGACTGTGGATGATGCTCGAGGTGCCGTCCAATGATATATCATACGTTATCAATTAGAGACAGACCTAGTGATTTTGTAGGTCATGGTAAAATGTCAGCACTCTGTAGAGCACATTACGTTACAGCAGCGATGTGAGGGCGAGCGTTATCCTGTTGGAAAACTCCCCCTTGAAGGCTACTCATGAAGGGCTGTACTACTGATTAAATTACCAGACTGACGACAAATTTTCAGTCAGTGAGTTTGGGATAACCACAAGAGTGCCCCTGCTGTCGTAGGAAATTGCTTCAGAGACCATGACTCCAGGTCTGGGTCACGTGTGTCTAGGCCTTAGACCGCTTGGATGCAGGCGGTCCCCTGGCCTCCTTCTGACCAATATACAGCCACCACTGGCACTAAGGCAGAATCTGTTTTCATCAAAAATTACAACAGATCTCCACTCCGACCTCCAGTGAGCTCTGTGTTGGCACCACTGCCGTCGGAAACGGCAATGGTTTGCAGTCAATGGAATACCGGCTACAGGCTACCTGGCTCGGCGCTGAAAGTCCTTGAAGTAAACAGCTTCTTACCGTTCCTTGGGTCACGACGGTACCAACTGCAACTCGAATGTCAGCCGCAGATGCAGTATGCTGCGCCACAGCCGTACACAAGATTCGGCGATCTTCCTTCTCAGTCGTGCCACGTGACAGCTCCGAACTCGATCTTCTTGAACTAGTACCATCCCTTGACCATAGCTTCCAATAATCATGCACGGTGGAAACATTCCCACCAAGTCTTTCTGCAATATCGCGAAATGAAAATCCACCTTCTCGTAGCCAAATTGTACGACCTCGTTTAAACTCAGTGAGCTGTTGATAATGGCTTCTTCGTCTTCTTAAAGGCATTCCTGACTAACATGAACGCAATTCGTCAAATTTCACGGAAAAATAATACTTACGAGCTTCACAACACGCTTTTAAAACAAGCCTTAATTGCATGTTCTGAGTGACGCCAGCTGCGCCACACTTATGCGCGAAGCGCGAAATTTCAATCGATGTCATCTTTCAGTTGTATAAACAAGCCTACCAAATTTCGTTTGTCTAACACAAGTTTTCTTGGTGTTGGGAATTTTTTTTTCTGCCAGTGTATGATGGGGAGAACATCTTCGCGTGTATTTCATTCTGAGATTTTTATAGCAACGACCATTATATTAAAAAAGGAGTGAAAGTAATGATGTTTTAATTTGTTTAACCACGGTTAAAAATATAATACTGCGACACATAAAAAAAGAAGAAAAAAAAAAAAAAAGTTCCAAGTAATTTTATTGCTTACATTATTCTCTTCTCTAGTCTGGATCTAACAGCATATAATTCCCGAAAGAAAATTGACTGCCCACTACTGTTATCAATATTGCATTTTTCACTTTTTTTACAGTTTGTCTAGCGCTCGTACTTTGATCACGATCCGCACCGGTGAATGCGGAGTTTGTCGAAAGAGGTAATTCTCACAGGACCGCTCACCCTTTTTAGCCTATTAAGTGAAACAATGAGTGATGAATGGAAAGTTTTGTTTCCATGGTTACCTCACGACGCCAGAAGTTAGGCGCAGTTTTCGGGAGTACGGTCGCGGTTATTCGTGTCCACCAGCAGGTACCTAGAGGTAAGCAGTTTTTCTGTAGTTTTATGATGAATTCTTGTTTGTAAGACTTCTGTGAGCTTTTACGTACTTTCAGAAATTTCAAAATACCCTTTTTTTTTAACTTTAGAACTTCTCCTAGTTCAGTGTTTTTTTTTTTTTTTTTTTCAAGCGAAAATAGATGATGTTAGCGCTTACATAAAAAAAATAAAATAAACTTGAATACGTGAGCCCGAAACTCGTGTCTGCAATTAATAAAACAAATTTGTGTACTATAACATTTCTTAATTATCTTATCATTTCAGCACCAGCTCAAAGATTTAGCGTCCGTAAAGTTGTCATTAAATTTTTTTAAATAATGGGTTAGTTCTTGACATGATTACCGTCCATTTCACCATGGTGACACAGAGGACAACAGGACGAATCCTTCTCTACAATTCTACGTTTTCCCAAGTGTTTTTGCAAATAGTCATGCCCAGTGATTTACACAAAAACAAGCCACTTCAACACTAAACACTGAATGTGGTTTTTACAGTATAATACAGCTAATTTTATAGTAATAAACTGTAAACATTGCTAATTTTGCAGTGATAAACTGTAAAATTTCTACTTTTACAGTAAAACTGTAAAATTTCTAACTTTACAGTAAGAAACTGTAAAATTGTTAGTTTTACAGTTTATTACACTGCATTTTACAGTTTTAAATTGGAACCTCGGCTGCCAGTATCATACTGTAAAAGAACAGTTCATTTTTGCAGTAAAGAGACCAATGCAAGGAATTGGGGATTTTATTATTTTCATTGAGTAGGGTGCTCCATTTTCTACTCACAGTTGTATCATTATATAAAGAAGTTCTGCTGTTGTTTAGCTTGTTATAGACAATTCGATTGATGCTACTCAGTGGCAGAGGAGAATTCGGTTGGGTCGAAAGAAATTCACCCTTAGCAAGTTGATCTGCCTGCTCATTTTCGAAAATGTCACGATGACTCAGAATCCACTTTAGGACAACACTTTCCCCAGTTTTCTTAAGTTTAAACAGTCTCAACCCACAGGAAAGGGCATAAAATTGAACCATTCATTTCATCATAGCATTCAAAACTAAATTTCATTTTTTTTTTTTTTCGTGATTCTCAAGATCATCTATTCAAAAACTGATATTAAACAATTTTTAATAAATAAAATTAAACTATTTACATTGAAAAGGGAAATTTGATGGTGAAAGGGTCAAATAAGTGATTATCCTTACACAGGAGATAACATTTTGAAACACATTATTTTTAAAGAGTCAAATTTTGAATGGAAGAAGAAAGCTTCTAGAATATCTAAATAAAAGAAAAAATAAATATACACTGGCGGAAAAAAAAAATCCCAACACCAAGAAAGACTTGTGTTAGATAAACGAAATTTGGTAGGCGTGTTTATTCAACTGAAGGATGACATCGATTGAAATTTCGCGCTCCGCGCATAAGTGTGGCGCAGCTGGCGTCACTCAGAACATGCAAATAAGGCTTGTTTTAAAAGCATGTTGGGAAGCTCGTGAGTGTTATTTTTGGGTGAAATTTGACGAGTTGCGTTCATGTTAGCCAGAAATGCCTTTAAGAAGACGAAGAAGCCATAATCAACAGCTCACCGAGTTTGAACGAGGTCGTACAATTTGACTACGAGAAGGTGGATTTTCATTTCGCGATATTGCAGAAAAACTTGGGTGGGAATGTTTCCACCATGCATGATTATTGGAAGCTATGGTCAAGGGATGGTACTACCTCAAGAAGATCGAGTTCCGTGCTGCCACGTGGCACGAATGAAAAGGAAGATCGCCGAATCTTGCGTACGGCAGTGGCGCGTCGTACTGCATCTGCGGCTGACATTCGAGCTGCAGTTGGTATCGTCGTGACCCAAGGAACGTTAAGAAACTGTTTACTTCAAGGACAGCTCCGATACAGGCAGCCTGTAGCCGGTATTCCATTGACTGCAAACCATTGTCGTTTCCAACGGCAGTGGTCCCAAGACAGATGTCACTGGAGGTCGGATGGGAGATTTGTTGTAATTTTTGATGAAAGCAGATTCTGCCTTAGTGCCAGGAATGGCTTTATATTGGTCAGAAGGAGGCCAGGGGACCGCCTGCATTCAAGCGGTCTACGGCCTAAACACACGGGACCCACACCTGGAGTCATGGTCTCTGGAGAAATTTCCTACGACAGCAGGGGCATTCTTGTGGTTATCCCAAACTCACTGACTGAAAATTTGTCATCAGTCTGTTAATTTAACCAGTAGTGCAGCCCTTCATGAGTAGCATTCGAGAGGGAGTTTTCCAACAGGATGACGCTCGCCCTCACATCGCTGCTGTAACGCAATGTGCTCTACAGAGTGCTGACATGTTATCATGACCTGCAAAATCACCAGGTCTGTCTCCAATGGATAACGTATGGGATATTTTTGATGACAACTCCAGCATCATCCACAGCCAGCAATGACCATCCTAGAATTGACACAACAAGTGCAACAAGCATGGCACTCCATACTACAAAGTGACATTCGGCACCTGTATAACATAATGCATGCACGCTTGCAGGCTTGTCTTCAAAATTCTGGAGGTTACACCCTCTATTAAATTAACATAATTTCACATTTGCTCAGCATTTTCTTGAGCTTAAATTAACCAATGATCTTGTACATTTAATCAATTAAACATGTTAACCAGACAATTGCACTACCTAAATTTCATTACTCTACAGTAATTTTTTCTTGGTGTTGGGATTTTTTTTTCCGTCAGTGTATTTAAATTAAAAAAAAACATGAAAGCAAAAGGAAAACATGCTCTCTAATTTAAGAAATAACCAATTTCAGTCAGTTACTTCTGATAAGTTTAGTTGTTATTTAACGACACAACTGTTCTACTCATTGAAATACAGCCTGCAATTAGTTGTGCAATCTTTATTACCACAGTAATATCTCCTTTAAGGGACACCTCCGAGTAAGGAACACATCTGTTTAAGGGACACTTCTGTTAAGGGACACTTTTTCTGGTCCCAGTCCCTTTGAATAGGGGCCACCACGTATTTACCTCTCAATAAGGGACTCTATACAGGGTGTCCACTCCAATCGTGGACCAATAGCTAATTCCTAAACCGTTAGAGATAAGCATATAGTTTATTTGGGAAAAAATCTCCAAATTACGAAAGGAATTTTGGGTCTATTCAACGTTTTTCAAAAAATCAAATTTTGAAAGAGTTACGAAATTTAAATTTTTATACAGCCCCCCAGTCCTATCAATCATATTTAGTAAAACATTCTTGACACTGTAACGTTTAAAACTAAAAAAAAATCACTCTTCTACCACAAAAATTGACCGAGTTATGACGTTTTGAAAAATCAAGATTTTGCATTGTTCTATGACGTCATCGAAAGATCACTTCCTCGATGACGTCATGAAACAATGCATAATCATGATTTTTCAAAACGTCATAACTCGGTCAATTTTTGTGGTAGAAGAGTGTTTTTTTTTTAGTTTTAAACGTTACAGTGTCAAGAATGTTTTACTAAATATGATTGATAGGACTGGGGGGCTGTATAAAAATTTAAATTTCGTAACTCTTTCAAAATTTGATTTTTTGAAAAACGTTGAATAGACCCAAAATTCCTTTCATAATTTGGAGATTTTTTCCCAAATAAACTATATGCTTATCTCTAACGGTTTAGAAATTAGCTATTGGTCCACGATTGGAGTGGACACCCTGTATAAGTGACAGTCACAGAGAAAAATTACAAAATTTTGATGCATTAATGCAAAAGAAATATTTTAATTATTTTTCCAATGCTGACAACAATGTCTTTTCTGTTACTTGGAAATGGTACATATTTAAGTTTATTTCTTGCTGTGAAAAGTATTGTAAAGTCTATTAAACAGTTTAATATGATTATTTTTTTTCTTGAAATTGCAAACTTGAGATCTTGACTCAGTTTTGAAATAGAAGATTAAGTTTGAAGTACTTCAAAGATAAACAAGCTGTGACTTTCCAAAGAAATAAAGATTTTTATGTAGAATGATACTATTGTTCCTTTTTAATCCCTATACATTCAATCGTCTCTATTTAGACTGTTCATGCAATTGTTCCTCTTTACTCTCTATTCATACTGTTGTCCCTCCTTAAACCCCATGCATGCTATTGTCCCTCTTTAATCCTTATGTATGATATCGCCCTCTTTACATACTATAGTCCCTCTTTCAACTTAAATCATCAAAATTGAGCTACGTACAACGACATGAAACACATCTAATTTTACGTGTCTCAGCGCTGCTCTGGTAACGTGATTTCTGATATTGGCAATGTTTAACTCTTTTTCGGTCAAGAGGGAAATGTAATTGCCGCGGATTTGAGTTGGAATACTTTTGAAAACTGACTGCGAAAGTTTGTTTCAAATGGGGCTGCTCGAAAAGCTTCTTGCTATTTGCAGACCTGGTGTATTCCCCGAGACCAGCACCCACTCTTTCATGTGACACCACCATTGGTGGAATGCCATTGCCACAGAATTTTAACGCCCAGTTTCCTGACTAGATGGAGGCACCTGGGCTCTGTTCGATACGAAGCTGCACTAGGAATTTAATTTGGCCAAGAGATCCTTTATGCCAAATAAGTACTCGAGGGATCTTTACACGCTGCATAATCGTACGACATGAGCGCTGTCGATTTTCTGCATCATGAAAATCCACCGACTGGAGTTGGGTTTGATCCCGCGCCTTTGGGAGTGAGAGTCTAGCGTCTTAACTACTACAAAACTCTGTCGGCCTGACTGCGAAAGTAACCCAACGCAATTCAGCGCCAATTACGCTTCCCTATTTTACTCGAAATATAGGTAAACATTGTCAATGTCACAAATTAACTTACCAGAGCATCACAATAATTACTTTATTCCCATGAGCTTTCTTTTTACACAGTTTTCTTTCTGTTTAAGACTGTTGGCAAATAAACGCATGGTCAATCCTCAAATTTATTTTCATCAGTTAAAAAACTATTTGAGAATAACACATTTAGTTCGTTCATGTGGTACTGCGTACTTCATTTACAGAAAGTTGGACATGATGCATGTCAGTCTTTTCTTTTGATTTTTTCCCACTTTCTGATATGAATTTGTAAATTTTTAAAAGGTTTAAAGTACTCGGTGTAATCGCTTTTTGATGTTGCTTTCTTTCATGAATTTCACCGAAACGTAAGCGAGTAATGATTTAAATTCTATAGAGGAAAGTGTTTGATATTTTATAATGTACTAGCGGTACCCGCACGGCTTCGCCCGTGGTATAAAATTAAAAATTCATTTGTAAAAAATTGATATAGCAGAAAAAATACTCTATTTTAGTTATTCAACTATAATTCTTTTAAAGAATGATATAAACATTTGGCATGGACCCCACACTACTTCCTTTTACGTGTAAATTTCTTAGTAGATGCCTTAAGTGCTAAAATAGTGCTTGGAGTGAGCAAGATAACAATTCAAACATTTACATCCCTAGTTTGCCACAAAACAATGCAAAAAAATGTTTTTCAATGATTAATCTCCTAAATATCGCCGATTTTAACATCATTCAGTGGATTTTTCGCAAAATATCGCCAATAGCACCAAATTGAACCCAAATAAAAAAAATAAATTTTTTCGCCAAATTTGCCGCCAACTTGGCGATATGTCGCCAAATTGGCGTCAAACACTTGGCGACTAAAAGCTTGGCGATATTTCGCCAAGTGCTCGCGCCAATTCATATCACTTTTGTCTGCATTGAAATTAACACTGATTTACCCCATAAAAGGGGTAAAAACCCCCTTGGGGAAATTCGAATGCAACCCCAAGGGGAGGTGCACAAAAATAAGCCAAAAGAGAAAATAAGAACAATTTTGCTGCTCACAGAAATCTTACCAAAGTTTAAAAGAAGAAGAAAGTTTTCTTTCCTAACTTCAAAAACAAAATAATAGAAATTTCGTGCATTATTCTTCACCATGATAATAAAAACAATAAACATCGACAAACATCAACCAGCAAATGATAAATTAAAAGCCAAACTCGTTCACTCAAGCCATTTACTGCAATTTATATTGAAATAAAAAAAAAAGGAAATAAAATATGTTTTGCCAGACGATAAATTTAGAATGGTTTACTATCATGTTGTTTCTTTTTTGACCTCATTTAGTTAAACAATGTTTCCCTCTTCTACACAACTCGTCAGATCGCCAAAATATCTCTAAACTCACAAAAATGGTACGCGTCAGTTTCTTCCTTCTCTACCTTTTTTAAAGAAAGGACTCGATTTCTCATTTGATTGACAGGTGCCATCTTATCACGATTTTATTATATTTCATTTGACTAATTTTAATAAGGCTTGGAGTTTGGATTGCTACAAAAACAAATACATTTTTAAAATTATTAATGGAAAAAGAACGAAACAAATAAACGAAATAAAAACGTAACCATGGTAACAACATTAAAAGTTGATTTCCGTTGATAAAATAATTCATTTCATTAACCATTTTAGAATCGTTTGGCTTGCTTTACTGAAGATAAGCCTTGAATTCCGGGATTCTAAAAACAATTGTTACAGCTCTCCTGATGATCGTAGAAACTTCGAAAAAACTTCATTTTGTGCAGAAATTTTCAAGCTTTCGAATGACATAAGACTTGAAAATGTGTATGAAATATTTCTTCCCTATTTTATCGAATTTCTGCTAAGAATTCGAATAGAAAAAGAACGAAATGGAATTTTCGAAAAATCGCTTCGAGGTGCAAAACTACATGCTACAAACTAATTTTGTGTCAAGTGGCATGAAAATCGACCGAACGGTTTGGGCGCTACGCGCGTAACAGACAGACAGAAGGACAGAAAGAAAGACAAACCTTCAGCTTTATTATTAGTAGAGATTAGTAGAGATAGAGATAGAGATAGAGATTTACAGACAGGAGAAGTTACTCACAGTAACACACACAAAAAAAAAAAAAGCAATTTATAAAATTTAATGTTTGCTTTTTTTTCCAATGGAATTAATATTACTCTTTTTGATTTTTAGAAAATCGTCCTAGAAGATGAATTTCTCTGAAGTGGACAAGAGTTTGGATTATTACTCTTCTTACGATGACCAAGTTATAGCCGAGAA
The DNA here is from genome assembly GCA_038373865.1 of Uloborus plumipes. NCBI lineage: Eukaryota > Metazoa > Arthropoda > Arachnida > Araneae > Uloboridae > Uloborus > Uloborus plumipes. The sequence continues at coordinate 16,971 of JAXGGA010000652.1, forward strand.
GGATGACCAAGATATAACCGTTCAGAAGTTAATCGAAACCGTTCTGATTTTAATTCTTTGCGCTACAACGACAATTAGCAACTTACTTACCATTTTCTCTATGTTGAGCATTCGTAAGAACGAAGTTCTTGACTTCTACATTTTATCAATTTCTATAGCAAATGTTTTAGTGTCAACCCTAGTTATTCCCTTTTCTTTTATTTCGAGGTCTAACATGTTCGGTTGCTTTGGTTACATATTTTGCAGCGTCAGCGGATATCTTCACGTTAGTCTGGCAGCAGTATGCATGTATAATTTCATGTGGATGTCAGTGGATCGCTATTTGGCAGTCAGAAAGCCCCTGAGGTATGACGTCATCCAGACACGGACAAGATGCAAGTGTTGGATACTTTTCACGTGGGTGATGGCAACATGTCTTTGCTGCCCGCCGCTGTTAGGAAACTCGAAAGGACATTTCTACGAAGAAAATTTTATGTGCCTTCTGGATGTGAAAAGCATGTTGCCTTACAGCATAACGCTTGGCTGCTTGGTCCTAGCACCAAGCGTCTTAACCATCTGTTATACTTATTGCCATATTTTCACTGCTGAAAAAACTGGAACCAAAGAAGATCTTAGCCGTCATCATTCCGATCACGTGGCAACTTTCGTCATAACGTCCTCCTTCATTGTCCTGTGGATGCCTTGGGGGATTCTTAGACTCATGGAAAATATCGCCAGCAGGTCTCTGGCAGGTCCGGTCATTCGCTTTTGGTTTCTCTTCCTTGGAGAGCTACATACATCCGTCACTCCTTTGACTTTACTGTCAACTTGCTACCGATGCCACGTGGGTCTGAAAATGATGTGCAGTTTTTGTTTCAAGTCACCCTCCAGTGTTCCTGTATAACGTTTTTTTTCATGCTCCAATCACCTATTACTTTTACTATAAAGAGGCTCAAGGAACATGCTTTGACTTCGTATGGCAAGATAAAATTGTTGTAGTCATGGCAGATTGGTGGAAATCATCGACAGTAAGGGCCCTGCTCCACATCAGCGGAAAACGCGACCGAAACCGAAGGCAGAAACCGAAAATCTGGGTACTTTCCATAGAAATACCATTTAATCCATTTTACGTTTCTGCTTTACGCTCGCGTTTTCTGCTGATGTGAAGCAGGGCCCTAACAGTATCTTTCACCTTAGTATGACAGTTGCCATACCATTTCATTGCGGCATTTTTTACTTTGTCGCACAGTTGCATCACTTACATATTGCTTCTATAATCAACTTTTCAACGAAGTCAGTGCCTTGTAGATCTAAAAACGATGAACAACTTCTTCTTCAAGTGCAAAATTCCTTCTGATATTACTCTGTGATACTCTTCACTTTGATGAAATCCAATTTATTTATGCTGTGATGACGGTATAGACTACATATTTTTCTTTACTGATAGTACTTTATATGATCATACTGGGGAACAATTTTTAACATAATTTTCTGGTGAGCTGGGTTTTTGAGTTGTTTTCGAGTAAAAAAGGCATGCTGATTTCAAAGTTGCAGTTTGTTTCCTTTTACCTCGTCAGATTTTTTCTCTTCATTGTAGGAAAATGTGGGGCAAAGTGAAATAGTTAAGATAGTTGACCTATTTCAAAATGAACGCATTGGAAACTTGTTCTGAAAATTATTGTACATAAAGATTGAATGATGTATTTTGTACGACAACTTGAGTTGAAATATTGTTTTTCATTTTTAACCCCCGACACACGAAGGAAGGGGGGTTATGTGTTTGACGTGTATGTGTATCTGTCGATCTGTGGCACTCTGCAGCCTAAACGGATGGACGGATTTTGAAAAAAAAATTTTTTGTTCGAAAGGGGAGTTGATCCAGAGTGTTCTTAGCTAGGTTGCTTCTTCGGATGGTGGCCACGGGTTACAAACGTACAAACAAACAAACAAACAGAGCCTGTCATCTTTATATATAGAGATAAAAAGTTATGAGACGAAAAATGTTTCTCAATAACCTTAACATTGATGATGATGACTTACTTATTGATTTAAGGGTTTGATTCCGCAAATTAAACAGCTTGATTTTTCACATAACAGCAAACGATTTTTGTTTTGCTACAAACAATGAAAATTCCATATATATTTTTCTTAATTTGTTATATATTTCTTAATTTTCTAACATTTTTTTTTTCTTTTTTTGAGCTGGTATAAAAGGCTTTTGCTGAGCATGGTTATAGTATGGCTACGACAACTTGAAGCCTGACCTTAAGAATGTTTACTTCTAGATAAAAGAAATTTTTACTATCGACTGATTGTGCAAATCATAGGAAAAGGGCAATTCCACGAAACTGGAGACATCACACACGAAAAAAAATTTCAATGCACCAATAGTTTTTTGATTTCATATGATGTAAAAAAGAATGGATTTTTATAAAATAACGCTAAAAAGGCTATAAACTCATTTCTCGTAAGTTTTACAGGTAAGTTTTGACAACACCATTTTGTGCACATGTTTTTTTGTACACTGGTTATCAAAAATTAAGGAAACATCACAAAAATGATAATTACTCAAGAAGTTACTTGTAGATTCTTATGAAACTTAGCCACATTGTACAACACATAGTAAGGTATAAAATAACATAAAAAGAAATTACCTGACAATTATGGTATTATAAAAAATAATGCACTTACAAAAGGAACAAATTTGAGGTGGCAGTTTGATATTGGGGAAGTACCTTCAATATGGTATATAATCCCCTCTAACAGCAATGCAGCACGAACAGCGATACGTGATGCTGTCAATTATTCGGTCTATTAATTCTACAGGAAGCAAGAGCCACTGATCTTGTAAAGCAGTAGCAAGCGTGGCAAGGGTTTGAGGGGGTGGGTTGAGGGCAGCAATACGTCTCCCTAAACGGTCCCAAACGTGCTCGGCAGGATTCAAGTCCGGTGAACGAGCTGGCCACTCCATGCGCAGAATTGTAACGTGTTCCAGATAATCGTCTATGGTGCGGGTTCGGTGCGGTCTTGCGTTATCGTCCTGTAGCAGGAATGCATCACCTATTGCCCCAGCGTATGGGCGAACATAAGTATCAAGGATGTCATTCCTATTAATTTGAGTATTAACGGTTCCCCTGGGAAAGACATGGAGGTCTGTGCGTCCACCCAAAGAGATGCCCCCCCCCCCCTAACACAGCCACTACCTCTTCCGTATGCATCTCTTTCGCGAATGTTTGACGGATGATAACGGGTTCCAGGTTCCCTCCATATCAAATGACGCCTTCTATCACTTTCTAGACTAAATCCAGATTCGTCTGTAAAGAGTACAACACTCCATTGGTCATGCGTTCAATGAACATGTTGTCGTGCCCACTGCAAACGGTCCCTCCCATGGCGTGATGACAACGGCACACAAATAACTGGTCTTCTCGCATACAGACCACCTTCGAGAAGTCTTCTACACACGGTAGAAGTTGACACTAACCTTCCGGTGGCTGCAGCCAGGGAGGATCTGAGACGAGTCGGAGCAGCAGATCTACCCCTGCGTGCACATAACCTCAAATATCGGTCATCAGCGCCCGTCGTAGCTATTGGCCGTCCTGGATGCCGAACCTGTGGTTAAAAATTGGCTCCAAAGTCTATGAACCACAGAAGGACTCACATTTAGCCACCCGGCCACTTCTGTTTGACTTTGTCTTGCCTCTAGTCTCACAATGGCTCTGCATCTTAGTTCTGCAGGTAAATGATGCCTAGAAGTCAAAGCTACGAGTTGGCTATCTCAGATTTCTTTTGGTAGTATCACGGCGAGATTTATAGGCTTGCTCTCAAACGTGGCTTTTTAAGCTCCTCGAAGATGACGTACTCCGATTGCAGGGCCACTAATTTGCATCATAACATAGTTTTACTCAGCAACTCTTACTTAGCAACATATCGAAATTTTGTATGATTTGGATTATTTTTCAGGGAGTTATCGCGATTTTTGTGATTTTTCCTTAATTTATGATAACCAGTGTATTAGAGCTATTGAAAGTTCATCTTTTTTTTCACTTCTGAAATTAACTGGTAATGTCTACAGTTTTATTTTTTATTGAAATTTAGTTTATGAATGAAGAGATTAAGCCAACAAAGAAGCTTCAAACTGTTATAATTATTTTGTAAACAATTTTATAAATTAGTCTTCACATTCATGTAACGTCAGTCACAAAATAGTATAAAAGTTTTTTTTACTTAAATAAAACTAAACCCAAGATTACAACAAGTCATATTCTCTTCATTTATGATGATATCTTTAATATTCTTCACTTAAATATTTAAAAGTAGTTGAATTAATATATTTAAAACTTGCTTAAAATGTGTAACATCAGTCACATTTTTCTTTTCACTAAGATGCTTTAAATAAACTATACAAATGGCACTAACTGCTGCAAAAAGGCAACATATTAGGTGAGAGAAATTTAAAATGACGGAAAATATGAAGATTAGTAAATCAAAAACAGTGCATGATAAAATGAGCAGAGAAAAAAGGAAAAAATATATTTTTTAAAGTGATTATCAAGTTCAAAGTAAGTTTAGAATCAAGTTTGAAAAAAAATAAATTAGGAAAAGAAGAACACAAAAGAGCCCGGTTTTAAATAGCACCTGCCTTTTTTTTCTTTTTAAATTGAAATTGGGCCAACAAGTACTCCTAACTCTCCATGTATAACAGTTAAATCAAAGTGTTTGCCAATGAAAACAGAACATGGTTAAGTAATTTTGGACCCTATATGATGTTAGGAGACGTGTACTAGGCTAGAAAGATATCAAAACTGCTTGGAATAATGATAACTCTGAAGAGATAGGACGCTAAAAAAACATCAGCAATACTCCTAGAAGCAGATGAATTTATTTGTGAAACAATATATAGAAATGAGAAAGCAAATTTGCGGAATTGAAACATATGTTTTTGATGTAGCAAATTACAGCACAATATTTTCCTGTGAAATTACCACAAAGGCTGCATAATACCCCTACACTACCTTTTGAAATAGCCACATTATTTTCCTAAAGAGTCGGAGAACTTCAATATTAGTGAAGAAAATCCAAATCACAATCGATTGTATGTATATCTTTTTTTGTACCGTGCAAAAAAGTTTTTACATACTAACACTTCAAGAAATGGGAAAATATTTTAGCTATCACCACCGGGTTTTCAGCTGTATTATTAATAGTTATATTTGAGTAATATTTTTTAATAAATCAGAAGCTGGAGCAGGTAATTAGCAGCAACTTTTTTTGGCAGTGATTTTCTGAATCACCAAAAGTTCAAAACAGTTTTTTGAAGTCAAATTTAGCAAAATGTGTTCCGAAATTGAAGGCTGCAGCAGAGAGAGAGAGAGAGAGAGGAGAGAGGGTTCTTGTGGAATATGGTGGTCAATTCTATGAGGTGAAGTTAGTGACATTCAAAAATATAAGTACCCAGTTAATATCAAGTTTTGAGCAGTAAAATATTTGTAAATGGCTTAACGATGTGAATGAAATTTATTATTTGAAAGAAAAAGTAATAAAAAAAATAGCCTTCTCCAGAAGTACTTATCTCAAGAGAACAATTTATTAAAAATTAATGTGTAAAACTTGATTAGTGTAACTAAGATTTTGTTGCCATTATTTATTTCTTAGAATTTAACTTCAATTTTGGGCAAAATATATGCTTTGTTTGTAATTAGAGAGACATTATTTATTATTGTAGCGATGTTTTGTTATCGTAACGTCAGTCACGAAATCTTTGTTACATCAGTCACACCTATTACATATTTTCTATGATATCAGTTTTTCAGTTTTTTCCATCAAGAAAAGTATTTTCATAAAGTATGAAATCTCTATTTTTATGGGAATTTTAATTTTTTATGTTTCACGTTATTAGTTTGAAGAGGATTTCAAATTGAAAAAAAGTCAATTTTAGTGATGTTGCTTTTGTGTAACATCAGTCACATATGTTTGATTCCCCATAATTTATGAAAAAAAAATTCCTCATACCTAATGAGTTATGAAAACACTTTTAATATACTCTGTAATTACATTTTAGTTAAAATTCAGGGGTAAAAAATTAATTTCAAGTCAGTACTGAATTTTTAATTTAAAAATAGAGTCAAACTGTAGCGTCAGTCACCGTGGAATGATCCAAAAGAGTTTATAGGAAATTGATCTCATTCTAGGCTCAAAAATATACTTGATTGGAAATGTGAAGACAGATAGCAGAAAACGAAAACGCAAACTCACTGTTTGTATGACCATTCTTTGGAAAAAAAATATCAGTCAAAGCTTTTAAATAAAAAGGAGTCTTATTGTTCTAAAATTACTCTCAAGTAACAACTCTTAACACTATCAAGTATTACATAATTTAATCTTTTTTCTGTTTGACGTACCGTATCAAATTGACTTATTTTCTAATCTTGTTTCTTTCACGGGCTATTGTTTATCCGGGAGCAATATAATATCAAAATGACTTTTAAAAGCTTCGAAGCAACTAATTATTGAGGATTCGTTTACAAATGTAATATCCTGCTAAAATCAAATGCGTAGCTACGTAACTCAGTTTAAGTTCCTATGAAAAAAAATATTTATTCTAAGGATTTAATGGTTGAATGTTTTGTAAAAAGAACTAAAAAATCAATTAATTCATTAATTAATTTTTGGTTGCTTTCTACTCTAGTACCGGGATTTCCATCCCGTAGCACTTGATCTCAAATGGGGTCGCAAAGCATTTCTTATGGGGTAGCGACATTATCCCTACATTTTAAAATATATTATTTGTGTACAAACTAATATGTATACTGCCGTGCTAAGGGCAAAAATCATATCTGCAGACAATTTTAAAAGGAGAAATCGCCGTTTAAAGTTTTGCTTCTCAATGTATTTGATACAGATGAAACTTTTTCAAATATTTTTTTAAAATACTTCCCATAGACAAATGGTAACAAAACATTGTATTTAGGTGAAATATGTGACAGAGAATCAAGTAGCGACTGTAACTCAATTTTGACAAAAAGTGCAGATACGACTTTTGCGCTTAGCAAGGCAGTATATAAAAAAATGGCAACATTTTTGAGTAGCATCCATACCTTATCACGAGCATACTGCATTGATACAACTGCTTGAGTCTCCGTCCTCTCTGAGACTGCTAGAAAAAGCTCAGCGTGCCACATTGTATTTTTCCAACAAAATAAAAAATTTTAAAAAATTAAAAATAGATTTTAGGTTGGCTGACTACGTAATTCTTACTCAAATGAAAAAAATTTTCTCGTAAATCTGAGCAATTGCAATCTAAATGATAATAAGGATAAAATAAGTCTGAACTTAAGAGTTATCGTTAATAAACACTTTCATAAGTTCAGTCGGTTGGTTTATGCTTAAAAAAGAAACAAATAACATCAAACGTTCTATTCTAAAAATTAAAGTCTGTACTTAATGTGGTTTACGAGTCTGTAGCTTTTTTACCAAGTCTTTAATTTTAGGATTAGTTCTTGAGAATCCCAAGAAGTTTTAGTGTTTTAAGTGCTATTAATTAATATTCAACGGTATTTAGATTTTTCTGCATTCATAACAAAAAATATTTGTTTAGAAGCGTTTTTTGAACCAAAACTACAACAGCATCAGACGTCAAAAGTGTAAATGTGAAAAAAAATTTGTTGATACAAATTTCCAAACATCTATATAACGTGGATGACTTTCTGTTGAAGTTAAGCTCTTAAATTTGATTACCAATGCAAAAGGTCAGTAATTTTGATTTGGATTTCAGAAGGGTAACAAGTAGTATCCTGCATTGAAATAGACAAAGAATTTGAAAAGATCAGCATTTCTTTATGATCCTGAAAATCATCAAACCTAACACTGAATATATACTTAAAATGGGTGCAAAATTTTCTCCATATATCATTGGAAAATTGTTAAATTTGGGTTGATACTTTCAGTATTCATTTTAATGTTTTTTTTCCTCCAAAGTAGAGAGAAAGAAACTGAAATTTCATCATAAAAGAATGTAGATAGCCTTGTTTAGGAAACTTTTTTTGTACGTTCTTAAATTTAAATTACTTAAACGCCGGATAATAAGAGATTACATAGCTAAATTCATTTGCTATTCTTCATTCCTAAGTGGCAAGTTCTCATTGCTTTCCTTCCAAACATTTCAAAAAACACACTAAAATTCTGAAATCTTATGACTATTTTTCCTTTAGACAGCTATTATACATTTCAATGAAGGAATAACTTGCCATGCTCTTCTCTTTCTCTACTCCTGGAAAATGTTCACAAATCATTCAGAGCTCTAATTCGTAGTTTGTTAATACAGTGAACTCTACAGGGTCACCAGCAGACAAAAAGTCTCATTCTTTGGCAAGGAGTTTTTGATAAATAATTCGATGATACTTTTGAAGTTTTTTTCCCAAACTATTTTTAAGTAATGTAAAAAAAAAAAAAAAAAAAAACAATTTAAGGATCTTCATTTGTGCAACCTTACCGAATTTTGTCCAATCTGGTTTCTTAATTTTACTAGCAGAGTTAACTTTTTTAAACAATTTCATTACCCGTAGCTGAAACTGTTGCAAATCAAGAATCCATTCTGCAGCATCGAAAGTTTCATTCGTGTCAAGCACAAACATGCTTTACAAAGCATTGTCTGTAAGCGTCACAGTTTTCGTTGGATGTCCGAAGCTAATGCTAAGTACTTTGTAATATTGTAGTTAAGACAATTCGTAAGCCAGCCTCCTGACCAGGGTTGCCAGACGTCCCGGATTTCAAGGGACTGTCCCGTTTTTCGAAAAACTGTCCCGCGTCCAGGGGAATCTTGATACTGCACTGCTAAAATCCCGTATTTTAAGCTAGGGGCAACATTTTACAAAACGAAACATTTATTTTAAGAAAAAAATATAATTTAATGAAAAATGAAATAGAGTAATAAGAAAATTGATGGAATCATTATTTTTTTTTCTGTTCTAAAGTGTAAGGTTAGAGTTCTTTTTAGTTAGAGCAGAAATCATTGCGACAGTTCATTCAACAAAGGTGTAGTTCATTGTAACAGTGGTGTAGCTATTTGTAAATGATTTTACTATGCCTTATTATATAAAGCCCTTCATAATTATTTCCTTGTGAAAGCAATATCAGTGCTCAGTTACTACGTACTAGTCGCTAGATATTTATCTTTTGAAATGCGCTTTGCTTCGCTTTTAAGCTAAAAGATAAAACTAAATATTATTCCATATAGCAAACAAATATGCATTTTAAAAATATGAAGATACACAATTTTTACAATGAATGACATAAATATGAATTGCAATGAGCTTTACTGTAAAATTAAAGGCACACCCAAAACTCAAATGAATTATTGCAGAAGTAAAATCAAGTAGCAGATGTGATTGGGTAAAAATTGCCGACATTACGTTGGAATAATTATTATGTTATAATATTTTTTCAAAAACTAGCTTTTTTCCTAAAGATATTAAATACTGAATTTTTATTTGTTTTTGGTCAATTTCTTATAGTTCGGGTAGTAAGGTTTAATTCTATGTTTGCTCAATTGTAATAAAAAATTTTGGTAGTGACTCATTAAAATTATTTTGCTCGTATTCGAATTTCCTTATTGGTACGTCTCACAAAATTCGAACTGATAAGCCTACCCCAGAATAAAGGGGCTTATTCGCAGAGTAATACGAACTTTCAGAATATTTAGTGCTAAAACTTTTCCCACTAATTTTCATGAAGAAAAATAACTATGCAATGGTAAAAAATGTAGTTTTTTTTTTTTTCATATGCTCATTGTATTCTTTCTTTTATGTATTTTTATGAGAAACGTTTGGTATCAAAGTCAAGATCGTAAATTCGACTTTTAGACTTCACACCCCCCCCCCCCATTCTCTAAGAAGACTGTCCCGTATTTTGAGTTTTTAAACCTGGCAACCCTGCTCCTGACACTTAATCGTCATAATATCATTATATTTATCAGTTCAATGGTTTTAATATGAATCAATATTTTTGCGATCGACATTTTCCCCTCAATTTTGTAATTTTTTCAAAAAGTCCTCGCTTGCCACTGTTACTGCTCTGCCGTGCCACAATGTGGCACGCGTGCCTCTAGTTGGCCACCAATAGGGGATAGTTTCGTGATGGTTACAACATTCAACATACTTTCACACTACAAAGCTTTCGACTGCTGTTTTACAGGTATTTAAAATGTTCCTCTCTTCACTCTGAGGCCATCTTGTATTAAATTTCCTCTTTGTTATTCTATTTACTTATTGTTACACCGCAAGTTCAGGGCAAGAATACCAAAACAATAAGTTTCTCTAAATTTGAGGAGAGATTTTTGATTTAAACTCTCTCCCCTGAACTCTTAGAATTTAGTCAGATTAACATAACTATTATGTTAAGACCCATACATGCATCACATGTAAGCAAGATTATGGACCCCTCTCCCCCTCTCACACACATAGAGAAAGTTTTTACTGCATTTATGATCTGTAATTGTAAGAATTATAGCGAATTAAAACGAGATAACTTTCAGCTGCGATGAAATGACACAAAATGAATTGCATCTTGTAATTTACACTGCGGTGGATTGACACACACTGGCACTTTTCGATTTAAATAAAGCGGCCACCTTGTCTAGTGGTCCGAGGAGTCTGACCGTCATGCCCCGGGTTCGAAACCCGACTCAGGCATGGATGTACTTTCACTCTCTCCTGTCCTTCCTCTGTGCGAAAGACCGTGTTGTGAATGGCTGGCTGCTTTATAAACGGGTTTGTGGCGTGTGTATTGAGCTAAATCGGACTTTCACCTTAATAGTGCTCGCAAAAACGGAAGCCGTACATATTCCGCCTTAAATCGGGCAGATGTTTCTACTCGGGCTCGGGTACCCGAGTGGTTTCAGAAACAACAACAGATTAAAAAAAAATGAGTTGGAATCTGATAAAATTAAGTGTGGAAGAACTTGATATAATCCTTTATACAATAATGAATAACATTTCTCATTCATCCATATAAAATAATTTTATTTTTCAGTTTACATTCATCCAAACTCATCAAAACTGTCGGCCGTGATCAATTAATTAATTATACTTTCATTATCTAAAATTAAGACTCAAACATGTGCAAATCGTTTCGTTGCGCATTTCCATGACGCTGTCGACGGTAGAATTCTGTCAGCCACTCTGAAATCTTCCGAGCGTGGAACTTTCTGGCTTCGATGACTGATGGGGGATCCTTTGCGTTACTGCCCCTGCAGAAAAATTCAGAACAATGGAAGGAAATTAATTAATGCTATAAACTGTTTTGTATTACGGTGGAACATTTTTTAATCCTCATAAACGAGAGGAAATATATGAAGTCATTAGAATATCAATTATACCTAAAGAACTAAATAGTTGATCAAAAAAGGTTGAACAACTAGTGTGTAATGATACATTTATCGACAACCTATTCGTGACTACAATTACAAAATGGTTAAATTTATTAGTGTACAGTCAAATTTTTCAAATGAGGTGTCCTAGCCGAGATCTTTCGAAGGAAAAAACAAATTGTTCAAGTCTATTCCCTCAAAAGTTATTAAGAAAATAGGCAGAGACCGAAAGACACACATTTTTCTCATCTGAAAATCCTACTTTACAATGTTTAATTTCTCAAAATTTATTAAATTATTTATTTATTTTCTAATTATTTTTTAAATAATTTTTAACAATATTTTTTCACTGCAATGAGACTTCTTTGCTGCTTTTTACTTCTTTCTTTTACTTTTACGAGAAAGTAGGCTAAAAAAGAAAAAAAAAACTAAAGGGGTTTAACAGAAAAGAACTATCGAATTAATTGCATTGTGCAAAGTATATGTAAAATACTGACTAATACTAATTGTAAGAAAGGAGAAATGCGCTTCCCATTTTTCTGTTTTTAATGTGACATTGAGTTGTGCCATTAGTAAACGGAGCTCTAGAGTCAGATAAAGATAGAAAAGAGCAGCTTCCTTAGAAATACGAATGCCAGGATGGTGGAAGTCTGTCATAGCTCAGAAAACACACGATGGATGAAAGCACATTTAGATATTTTTGATCCATATTAGTAACCGAACAGCCAACAACCCCTGATTTCAGAGGTTTTGTTTTTTAATAGACTTAGCAAGTAGAACATATTTCACGAACATTGACACAAATAAAGAGCTGTGATTACCTGAGGTCTAGATGATGAGCGCCACCGTCGATCAAAACTGCTGATAGTGAGGCAGACACATTTTTCAAAACCTGCATTTTATATGCTAGTGGTTAATTTAGACTTAAAAATTGCAAACAAATATTAATATTTCAAAGCGTTACACAAAGTAAATTTAGGATGTGTATACAACCTCAGTTATTCAGAATTACTTAATTGACCAATCTTCCCCACAATTTGAAAACACAACTGTTACCCTCTGCTTCGAAGATACGAACAAAAATGATTATCCATAACGTCTACACTGCAAAAAGTAAACCGTTGTTTTTACAATATAATACTGGCAGTCTTCCAGTTTAAAACTGCAAAATGCACAGTAATAAATAGTCAACTTGACAATTTTACAGTTTATTACCATAAAATTAGCTGTATTATGTTGTAAAAGCAGCAGTATGATGCTGACAGCAGAGGTTGCAGTTTAACCCTTCACTGCACGGTGTGCCAGATCTGGCACAAACCAAATAAACCCTCATATGAAACCAAAAATTTGAAGGAAAATAAGTTGAAAATCTGAAAATTCGTAAACTGGACAATGAATGACAAAATACCAAGGTTCATCCAAGGTACAAGGAGGAACCTCTTGAACTTTAATTCGTTTCTTTCTTAACTTGTGATTAATTGTTTGAACTTAGAGCAACCGGTTTGTACATGTTTACAATTTCGGTTTTCGCTACCCTTCTATTACTACTGTTTTCTCTTCTAAATACCCATTGCCCCCTTATCGCCCCTTTGGGGGCGAATGCTCCAGGTTGGGAACCACTGCTCTAAACAGTTGCATGGTTTTTTATTTTTTCCCTTTTTCTTTCATAGCGAAAGAGGAGGAAAATTTGCAAAAGAAGGAATTTGCAACTGGTGCTTTAGTTATCATTAAAAAAAATTTGCAATACACCACACTCATTTGCGATAACAGCACACTGGTGACTTTTTTTTAAATATTTTCACACTAATTTAATCTTAAATTTATGCTTTACACTTCAATGCTGATATTTTTAATCATTAAGTATGTTAAAGATGAAGAAATCGTGTATTTACGGATTTTTAAAACATTGGTTATGAGTAAGATTAAACGCCTATGATTTATTTTGAAGTATTACTTATTTTTTTGTGCTCTGAATAATTTCAGTATTTTTATATTTATGTTTATTATTTTAATTTCATGGTTTTAGTGGCAATAATTGCACTTCAGTATACTTTCAAAAATGTGATATAAAATATTATTATAAAATGGTCATACTAACACGCAAAATAAATAAATAAATCCTCAAGTTAAGATTATACATTAGTTGCAATCATCTTATAATATTAGTGGATCAAAAATCACCAAAAATACAAGAAAACACAAAAATACAAAAGTGTACTGAAACGATGACGTGCCAGTCCTTGGTTCGCCTTTTCATTTTTACCTTTTGTATTTTTGTTATATACATTATATATAGTTAATACCCCCTACGATGAGAAACACATTTTATGATTTGCACAACCAATTTTATCCATGCATTAGGTATGAAAAAGGTTAAATTTTATACGAATACCAGCTGACCCGTCCACGCGTTGCTGTGGCTAAGGTATGATTTAGTTAAAAATTTTATATACTGAGCGAACTACCGTACTACCTACTGTTATAAATGTGCAAATTGTTGTCCAAGAATACATTTGTATTTACTAAGGAAAAAAAATAAAAAATAAAAATTAAGCTATAATAGTAATAATTTGAAAACTTGTTAATGCAGAGAGGTACATTTAGAAAATACAATTCTGAGCAAAATCATTCTAAATTTTAATATTACACAGGTTCACAAATTACAGTAAAACTTTTTTTTATTACAATACAATTGAAATACAAAATCACAAAAAAATAAATATTGTACAATTTAAAAACCCGAAAAGGTACAATATTTACGAATCAGTCGAATTTTGAATCGCAAACTATGATGTGTATATTTATGTTACAAAGCAATGTGGCGGTAAAAATTGTGTGTATAGAAATAATTTTAATCTTCGCACCATAAAACAGTACATTTTCCCTCCAATATGAATATTTTATAACTCAAAGCTCGAAAAAGGTATGATATTTTTCACTAAAATAATTTTCCTAAAACAATATTTGTACCTAAACATGAGTGAAAAATATTTTTAAAACATACAAAATAGCATATGTTAAGTATCTAAACTGCTTTAATAAATTGAATTAAGTAAAGGAGAAGTAAGCAAATAATACTTTTCCGAATATTGATTTAATAATAGTTACACGTACAATTTAAATTAAGAGAATCGGGACGAATATGCCAGAAACCGATTCGACATCCTTAATCGTTACCACTATTGCTTTTCGCTTCCAAAGCAACTGACAATCCAGCAGCAGATTTTATCTTATAGGAGCCAAGAATACAGAAAAGCTGGTAGCTAAATAGATAATTTGCAACAAAAAATATATTGCCGTCCTAAATTGAGATAAAAACTCTCCTATCATTTAAGTTGGACCAAACTGAAACTGCGCGCAAAATTTGGTTAAAATCGGTTCAGTAGCTGAGGAGTCCATTGGCCACAAACACAGGGACACGTAATTTTTATATATTGAAATTATATTTGCGAATTTTATTATTCTAATACTGATTACATTAAGCCAATTTATAAATTGCAAATTTATATTTTTCTTGATAATAATTTTTTACCAGAATAAATAGATGGTAGGTAATACTCGTATATAAAAATATTATAAAATATTACAAAATTTTTATAAAAATATTACTCGCTGTGCAATATTGTATAATATTTTTAAGAAGGTTTAAATTTTTCATGTTTCATTTTCCTTCCACTTAACTGATAAGGTATAAAATTGGCCAACCAAAACTTGACACCTCTCCCTTTCAAAATTTCTGGATCCTCCTCTGTATATGTATATTTTTCACAAATCTGTAATCGTGTAATCGAAATCGTAATCGACAGATAATAATCGCAATCGATTACATTTTTTTACGTAATCTAATCGTTGCTGTAATCGTAATAGCGATTTCGCAGAGGGCTGTAATCGTAATCGTAATTGTAATCTCCAATTTTTCACGTTCTTAATCATAATCGTAATCGATTACGTTTTCTCGTAATTGACTCCAAGCCTGATTCCTATGATTTTTAAATGCAGTTAAACTGAGCTTTGTGCTCCTTCTGGAACATTGCTATAACAGTTTAGTGTGATTTTTATGCACTAGTTAGTTGCACTAGTCTAGGTATTACAGTTCTTGCTTTTGAAAGAAATAGTGTCTGCATTTCCGTTAGAAGTGTGCTTAGTCATTATTTCCTTTGTTCTAAAAATGTTTAAATACACTTAGTGGAAAGTTTGTTTGTACCACTTATGGCACAAAACACATTGTAGATTATTACACTTATCGGTATACAAAGCATATGCTATGTGCTTTGTGCCATATATAGAACAAACAA
The DNA here is from genome assembly GCA_038373865.1 of Uloborus plumipes. Lineage (NCBI taxonomy): Eukaryota > Metazoa > Arthropoda > Arachnida > Araneae > Uloboridae > Uloborus > Uloborus plumipes. The sequence goes on from JAXGGA010000652.1 coordinate 32,610, forward strand.
TTAAAACATGATTTTTGGTGCACATTTTTAAGATTAATTTTTTTCTTCATTTTTCCTGAACTCAGGGCTATTTAAAAGGTAACAAATGATTTTTATCATGAAAATATAAAAAATCGTGCAGTGAAGGGTTAAAGCTGTAAAACGCGCAGTAATAAACAGTACAATTAGCAATTTTACAGTTTATTACTGCAAAGCAGCAATTTTATAGTTTATTAGTGTAAAATTAGCAATTTTTACAGTTTGTTTCTATAAAATTAGCTGTATTATACTGTAAAAACAACATCTATTCTTCACAATGTAACTTGTACTCGTGATTGTGAAAGAAGCAAGATTATTTAGTACATAAGATGATTCAACGGCATTCTACTCGTAATAATATTACTATTATTTTAAATGATCCTTTATGCTCTATTTTTCCTGGTTTACATTTCAGTTGCTAATCCTTCGTAATATTCACAGATAAAATATGAATTCAAATTCAACTGAAAAAAAAAAATGTTAAATGTAAATAATCTCTTTTTCTCTGCTATTTTCGTAAACTTTCAAAAGTTTTGCTGAAACAGTTTTGTTTTCATCAGCGGGAATTTCATGTCTATATACTAAATCATAAGTATAATTAATAATAGTAAATTGGAAATTTAGTTATACCTGATAAAAACTGTTTTAGGTAAATTTCTACTTTAGGGTCCGGGTTTGGCGATTTTTTTCAGAATGTGACCAGAATTAATAAATGGTTGCCAGAAAACCATAAGTCTGAATTAGAAACCATAAATCTAATTGTTGCCAGATTTAATAATTTATCGCCGGACCTTAAGCTAAGATTCATCCCCGTACTCATTGCCGCTAACATTAACCTGAAATCTTGACTTCAATATGATATTGAATACTGTTTTTTGAACTCCTCTCCCATTGCTAATTGACTTTCCTCTGAAGCTTCTGAATATAGAGGATCCCACAAATGATAATGTCCCTCCTTTTAAGAAGACAACTAATTAAAAGGGAAAGAACTTTACTTACTCCGCCTGGAGCCCAGGGATCAAGGTTCCCATTGCTGAAGACGATGTTAGAAGCAGTGCTTATATCTGAAAAGGGAGAACATACTTTAAAAGAATGTGAGATTATTAAAATGTAATTTATCACTGACTATACATTTTTTTTTCAAAAGAATGATTGCAAAAACATAGCACATTTTGTCTTTATTGTTCTCTCTCCTTAAAATGCTTCTGTTCAAAACTTATTGTAATAACTAAAGGGTTATGGACTTCAAATTTCTCATTGTTGTACACACAGAAATAAATGTTGCCGCTAACACAATAGTTTTTAGGTAGAATTTGTGTTAAGTATCAAAATTACAGTTGGGTTGACTATTTTTGAAGAATATTTAACCCATTAATGCCTGACATTTTTTTTCCAAAGATATTTTGTTTACTGGTTACAAACAGTGTTTAATGGACAGGAAAAATAATTAAAAAAATATTATGTAAAAAATAATTTTTTTATTAAGGAAAGAAAAATCGTACCTTAAAAGTGACGATAGCCCCAGAGGGTACATACTTTTTTTACTAAAATTTTTTGTTGCCTACGATAAATTATTTAAAAAGACATTTTATGCGAAGAAATAAAATCGGTAATTAACATAAACTGGGAAGCTGGGAATAACTTTGAAAACTTAGGGCCCTGCTCCACATCAGCGTAAAACGCGACCGAAACCGAAAGCAGAAACCGAAAATCCGGGTACTTTCCATAGGAACACTATGCAATCCATTTTACGTTTCTGCTTTACGTCAATGTGGAGCAGGGCCCTTAGTCTTTTTTCTTGAGATTGTGAACGATGTGATTTTTGATGAAGATCATATTAAAACTGCTAAAGAACAGACTTTACGATGGTTATGTGCTGCAATCTGTTAATAACGAATTAAAACAATACCGAGGTACTCATTAAGCACTATTATTTGGTTGAAATGTTCATTTTGGGGAAATTCAGACCCTTTGTTGGACCGTCCCTAAAAAGGGACGCTAGGCATTAATGGGTTAAACATTGCAGAACAAAAGTAAGATTTCCGAAGGGAAATACAAATTTCATTGCTAATGGCTACTTTTCTAATGAAGATAAGCATTGTGGGGCAAAGGAAATGTAGCATTGTTCTCATTTTGCATGTCTTATAAAAAAAAAACAAGACTTGATCATAGGCCGGCGTTTAATTTGATAGTCTGTTTTAATGGATCTTTTGAATATAAATTACATTTTTTACCAGTTCATATCTAAACCATCTTTGAATGAGCAAAAAACTCTACAACATTTCCAATAACGTTTCTACACAGCAAAACTCTTAACAACCACGTACAACAGTTCAGAATTAAAGTAAACTATTCCCCGCATCTCGAAATATTCCAAAACTTGATATTATAGCTTATTACATTCCTTTTCATTTTCTACGTATATATACGTTACCTGCTCCCCAGAAGAGTGCATCTAACCAATCTCTCCTGGGTAACACTTTCCATGTTTGCAGGCAGTACTCATCGCGCATTTGCGATGTAAAAGGTAACTCCGGGAACATATCCTGCTGTCCTGAAGTACTGGCTTCCAGGTTGATCTCAGTGCAAGCCTACAGTAAAATATTAGAATTATTAAAAACAAGAGGGTGCTTTTTATTGCATCGGAATGGTAAAGGTAAAACACGTGATGATTAACTAAGTAAAACAGTCGTCAAGACCAATTATTTTAAAAGCGATACTGTTTTCTCTTTTATACAGACTCCAAAGTAACTTTGATTTTGACTGTAGGTAGGGTTAAGGTCCCTATATAGGGCAGAAACAGAGTCCGTTTAAGATATTGTGAGCCCCTAGGTCAAATAGTTTGTCGGAGGTCCTCTATTGTCAAACCTTACAACTTCACCCATTGGATAGAGCGATTTCAGCAATTTGGGGGCCTCTAAGACCTAGACCACGGCCTATTCAGTTGGCAAGCAATGCGCAAGAGGAAACTGTTAAATATTGCCTTCTAGTTTAATTCTAGCTTCTTGCATTTGATTTCGTTTTTTTTATTTTTTATTTTATTTCGTGACTCTTGAAATGTAGTTGTGAAGTTCTATTTTTCCAATTCCTTTTGATGTTTGCTTTCAATGTTTTGAAGTTAAATTAAAGGTGTTTTTATGAATTTTGAGTTTTTAGTAATTTAGAAAAACGAAATTGTGGAAAGAGCATATGAACCATGGAGTAAGGAAATGTAAATAGAGATGACCGTTTATGTTAACAAGAAGACGAAATTGAAACCGCTGTTTCGAGAAACATCGACGAGAAAATGAGCGGGGTATGATAATGTGGTCGTTTCGCGAGATCGATTATCACCAATCTCGTTAAGCGGCCGAATGAAGGAGCTGGAGGATTGGTTTAGAATCGCAGTAGCTTCACTTACATCTTACATAGTGCAATAATGGACAAAAATTAAGTAAGTAACAATCAAAAGAGCATATTGTAAGACCTCAAATTTCAGTAACGAGCATACGAGTACTAATAATTTATGCGTCTAAAAACATATTTTACTATGCTATTTCGACTGATACTTACTTATTTCTTTTCTTTCATTATCACACTATTTTATGGTTTCCGAAAAAGATGTCTGTGTACGTACTTGGTAATCCCATGCCTTGCTGTCTGATCCAAGGCCGCATCCTGTTGGGTCGGCGCAGTACAAGTATTCGTTGTATATGTCAAAGCAGCTCAGTGTTTCGGACGAATTGTAAAAGACTGCACTGGCATCTCGCAGACCGGCAGCAGGGACCGTAGCAGACAATAGCTTATCACACATCACCTGTGTTAGAAGAAATTAAAATTCACAACCATACTGTAACAATCATTTAGTGATTATTTGATGGCTTAGGATGAAGGATATTAATCTTATATGTAAAACAGTTAAATTATTTTACATTTTCACCTTTAAGAGTTCGAAAATTAATGAATGATTATTTTGTAGCATTGTGGTTATATCTATTTTATTTCTGACCTAGTGACTTTTAAGTATCAATAAAAATATCCGCAATCAGTGAAGTAGGTATCAATGAAAATACCTACTATGAATCAAGTAATCAAGTATAAAATGTTTACAATCAATCAAGTTTTGAAGAAGTTTAAGCTATACTTTTTAACTTACATTGACTGGTTTTGCAGGAAAATTTCCCATAAATGATGCAGGATAAGGATAATCCATCATGGCTGCCATCACAAACGAATTACGTATCCAGCGTAGCAGGTGGGTGTAATCCGATGAGGACAATAGTGAACACAAGCGAAATGTTCTGGAGATTTGGCCAAGACCTGATAAAAGAAAACATTGACGTATTCAGAAACAGTTACATTTTTGAGCTTTGACCTGAAGTACAATCGGGATATGTAGAACCTGGTAGATGTTTGTTAACGTTTAGCAGAACTACAATTTAAATGTAAGTAATGCAAAATGAAGAAAAAGAGCAAGTGCATTATAATAACAGTAAAATTAACCAACTTGATGAGTCATTTGGTGAAAATGAAAAGGCAGCTCAAGAAAAGTAATTATACGTTAAGAAGAGTTATTGTCTCAGTTTCTGCAAGAGGAATGAACAATATAAAGCAGTAAGTAACCGCCCCTAAGCCAGGGCTAAGGCAGAAATATGCAATACACCACCAGCTCGTTTATTCCATCCATGGACAGCAGTTTCGTGCTTATTACGCACTCATCAGCATGGAATAGGAATTACACGAGCTGAAGACAAAAAACCTCTTATAGAGCAAAGAGAGCCAACAAAAACTGGTAGCTTATGTGAAATTAGAACACCAGCGAGCGAACGCACATGGTACGGTACAACTCGAAAATTTTGAGGTAAACCTCGGGTATAAAGCGGTAAGTAACCACCCCTAAGCCGGGGTTAAGGCAGAAACATTTAATACTAAATCTCGTTTAATTCCTATTCCATGCTGATGAGTGCATAAAAGGCACGAAACTGCAGTCCATGGATTGAATAAACGAGCTGGTGGTGTATTGAATGAACAATAGTTTATCTCAAAAAAAAAAATTACTTTGGTAACCTTTTCAGTAAAATGCGCCTGAATTTTTTTCTAAATTTGTACAAGTAATTCTTTCCATGGAAAAGATAGACCGAAAGTAAGCAACAAGATGCCAGAAGGTTTAGCACTTATGGGTATTTTCTATGGAAGAAAATAAGAAGAAAGATACACAAAAAGGCATTCCATAAAAACTTAGAGTTATTTTTTAACGAAGTGGAAACACACCAGGAAACTAAAAAATAAAAGTGCAGGCTATTTTTTCAAACTGTTAACTACGTTTGTACGAAATTCTAAATTAAGTAGACGATTTTATTTTCCTAGTTCCGTACTTGTTTAACCCTCGTGGGTCCCTCCCATTTCAGTTACACTCAAGACCCTTGGGGTCATAAACGACCCCAATGCTTCCTTTAATTAATTCATTATAATTATTGAATGTTACATGCATTATTTAAGTTCACACACTTTTTAATGCTAAAAAAACAAAAAATAAAAAGATACAATTAAAGTAAAATTTAGTTTATGAATTAAAATTATAATTTTAGAGCAAAACTTACAATAACTGTAGATTTATTTACATCTGTTACAGACCTGAAAAAACATGATTTTTGCAAGTGAATTTCAAACACTTATGACATTTTTCAATGCATTTTCTGTCCAGTTCTCTTGGACAAAAGTTGCAACGTCCTCTTTTTTTGGCCTTCTGGGGAAGTGACCCCAAGGGTCTTGTGTGCAAAAAATGCAATTCGGGAAAAATAAAACACAATAATAGCATTATTTTGAATAGCAAACTAGAAGAATAAAAGCCACAAAATGCCATTAAAAACAAATGGTTGATTAACAAAATATATTAAACAGAAATTGCATTGTGGTCACATATGACCCCAAGGAACCCACGAGGGTTAAAGAACTGTTTTATTTTCTCTACGGAAATGGAGATGAGTGATTCAGAGTTAAAAAACGAAATACGTTGTGCCACAAAATTTTGCTACCGTTTGTGCAGCTCCAGAAACAGGTTAGTCAAAGAAGCTTACAAAGACAAATGAAGGGTCGGGGGAAAAACCACGGTAGTCCACTTTTTGTTGAATTTAAACTGATGCTACCGCCTGTTAGAAAAAGTACCTGGGGACCGAGCCCGCTCGGTTAAAAAAAAAAGAGGTTTGTAAACTCGTGTTTCTTTTAAAATGCGAAGTACTTATTTAGATAAACTTGAAAAGCATTTTTAAGCCTTTGGTTGCAATTACGCATTTCAAACAGCCGTAATTTGTTTTAAAAAACACAACCATATTTAACATTTTGAAGCAAAAATGGGGCACCGGTGTCCCACTGAACGAAACACCGATTTCCCATGAATATTTTACCTTTTACGCAGAAAGGGACACCACTGTTCTGTGCTGTATTACATAACCAGAAAATTATTAAAATGCTAAATATAATATTTTCCCCTTATTTTACCGTAAATTAATGCAGAGTAATGAACAAAGTATGAAAAATACGTTGATAAAAATTCTGCGTCAAAGGGTTAATCCATGCTCACCGTAAAATCACACCCAATTTCATTTCATTTGGCGCCGAAGGCGCGAGAGGGGTTGATGAGAATATATGCAGAGTCCCTGTTCTCCAACGCATTTAGTCCAGTTGGTTTTGACTTTCACACCACTTGACACTCCAAGGTTCCCCCCGTACATACCACAACTCGTGGTTTAACCGGGATGGGGCCTTGAAGAGCGCTCTGTTCATTTTTGAACAGACCCAAGGGAAGAGCAGACCCTTGGCCCAGCATCCCCCTGAGGTATCGTTTCACTTGAAGGATTATATGACCACGAACATTTTTAACGTCCCCCAGCCACCATTTATGAAGACTGTGGATCTTGGATCAGCTGGGCTTCCTCTATATGATCGGCCCGGGACCCTCCGGTAACGAGTCCGACGATTTACCGATCGGACTACAAAATCCAAAACTTTATCTAAATACAAAATTTTATCAAAATCGTTTGAGCCGCTTTCGAGATCCGAAATATATATATACAAGAATTGCTCGTCTAAAGATATTAGATGTAATTTTGTTTCGAAACTTAATATTTTAAGAATGGGTTTCATGTTTATTGATTTTTTACCTGAAATATCTTACTAAACACTCTTGAGGAGGAAAAAAAGTATTTTAAAACTAACTATAACACTTTTGTACTCAATTTTGAAATCGCACTTGAAAAGTAAAGTAATCTGATTTTTATATACTGTAAGTTACCATAAAATTCAATAGATGTCGGTGGACAATTACCACTGCTTTTATCCTATGGCTTTTGAATAAATGAAACAGCTTGTTATCTATAGTGAAGCCTTGCTTTAACATTTCAAAAACAATAACAATTTAAAGTTGCCAAATACCATAATTTGAACTTGCGCTGATGTGATTAAATATGAAATCCAATTGTTATAACAAAACGTGGTCGCCACGGAAGAGAGGATTTCAAGAGAGGCCGTTTGTCTGTAGAACTGGATCCTAAGCCCTCGTAGACTCGCCAAAACATTTTACTTCGTGTAAGTTTCTTTGATTATCTCCATATATTATTTCTCTAAGCCGAATCCTATACCCGGTCGAAACTCGCTCATTTCTTTATCGAATTGCAAGACAATTTATGATTTTGAAGCTTATCCCGCGGTCTATTGACGAAAATTAGACCCACCCGTCTAAAAAGTGTCGGTTCGTTTTTTATTCGAACTTCAATTTTTGGGCACAAAATTGACTCTATCTAGCGAAATAATTGTCGTATCGTCTCCATTTTGATTTCATTCGAAAGATTAAAAAAAAATGCGTTCTTTAGAACGTTTTTCCACTAGCGCCGCGTAACGAGAATCTCGAAAATAAACGTTTAAGCGACTCATAAGCGATTGAAGTTTGAAAAAGTGAAATTTTTTGTTCAACTGTTAAAATCGTTACATTGTTGTTCAAATCAATTTTAAATGCGACATTTCAAGCCAAGGCTTAGCTCGGTAAACTTTAATTGTAACTTTTATTGTTTCAAAATACTATGGTAGTTTTGCGATAACCTTAGTATTTAGTTTAGTAGTAGCCTTGGGTATTTGATTTTAATATAGGGTATCACTTTTGTAGTAGTTGTAAAAGTAAACGTGACTTTGATCTCTTTGAAAAGTTGTCAGAACGACGGCAGTAGATGGCGATGTTGTGCAAATGAAGCCAATAAAAATTGTCGTATTAAATGTTTAGAGTTTTTTTTTTTTTTTTTTTGCGGAATTCCGCACGGGTCACCTAGTTTTAATTGTTTCTGGAGCTGCCCAAACGGTAGCAAAATTTCATGCCACAAAGCATTTCTTTTTTAGCCTACTTTCCCGTTGAAAATAAAAGATAGCCGAAAAAAGCATTAAAAGTGGCTTAACGCCTCTAAAAAATATCGCCAAGACCAAAAAAAAGTCAAAAAGAAAAATAAATATTGAAAAATTGGAAAGTAGGGTATTGAGATGGGTAATTTGTGTGTCGGTCGGCCTCTCCCCCCCCCCCTAATAACTTTTGAATGAACATTCCGATTTGAACAAACTTTATTTTGTTGGAAAGATCTCGGCGAGTACAGATCATTTCCATATTTTATTTTTCGATTTGAACAATTTTTGGTTCAATTTTGAACCGTTCAAATAACCTGTCCCGCGATGCTAACTTTTTAGTGAACAGTCCGATTTGAACAAACTTTTTTTGTTGGAAAGATCTTATCAAGAAAACTTCATTCCCGCATTTACATTCCCGATTTGAATAATTTTTCGTTCAACATTGAACCGTTCAAACAAACTGTAACCCCTAATAACTTTTGAGTGAACAGTCCGATTTAAACGAACTTTTTTTTTTTTTTTCGAAGGATCTCGGCAAAGATACTTCATTACCGTATTTAAATTTTCAATTTGAACATTTTTTCGTTCAACATTAAACCGTTCAAGCAACCTTTCCCCACCTAATAACTTTTAAGTGAACCGTCCGAATTGAATAAACTTTTTTTTTTGCTCAAGAGATCTCAGAGAGGCTCATTCCCATATTTTGTTTTTTGATTTGAACCATTTTTCGTTCAATGTTGAACCGTTCAGAAAAAAAAACATTAGTGCCTACGGGGAAATTTAAGTTGAATGTTGATCCTGAACTTAAAGGCGGGTTTCCTTCAAACTAACTTTGTATGAAAATGGTTTTGATAAATAATGCATGTAAAGTACTTTTTTGAATAATCTGCGAAGACTCTGATTCCGACTCCTACTCCGCAAACATGGCGAAAATACGGGCTCAGAAAAAATGACTGACTGTGCACACGATTTTTTGTTTTATTTGTTTTATTTTATTTGTTTATTATTATTTATTTTTGTTTTGGCAGACTTTTTTTTTTTGTAACAAAAATTTTTTATTTACTAGAGCATTTTATTCTTTATTTATATTTAACAACTGGCAACGGATAAAAGAGATATTTTCGAGATATTTTATGAGTTTTTTTCTTTCTTTGAAAAAATGTGTTCTGATGTTCTTTGTACTTTTATTTAATTTTTTTGAAAACGATTGAGGAATTTTTCTACGGAAGAACTATAACAGTTACATTCTTTAAAGGTGCGACAAAACTGTATTTATTCGTTTATTTACTTTTTACGTGTCTATTCCATCTGATGAAAGGGGTACATTTTGCTTTTAGAAATCGGCTTTAAGTGCTAAAAAGGTACCGTAAAATGGGGTGCATCGAAATACTTTTCAGCTTTGATTGTAAAAAAAACAGTTAAAAGATTTTTTTTTAATTTGAGTTTCTGGGTAAAAACTTCGGTCTTGCACTTTTGATATTCCAAGCAAAGACAAAACATTTTGAACAGTTGTTATTAAAATATATAGAAAATTATAGGTGTTCCGAATCACACCGCTGATAGGGGTCAATGGGAACACATGTTAAAATGTTATTTTTTTCTATTTAACCTGTAATAGGTCTCACAAACATGAGTGATATTGATGGGGAGAATAAGAACAGATAATTACTGTCAAATAAAATTATAATTTCAATACCAGTAAACGTTTATAATTTGTCAAAATACAAAATAATTTTGAACTTATGAAAAATGAAAAGTAATTTTAAGAAATATTTTTGAATTGAAATACAAAGATTTAACATGAATGGAAGTCACTCATGTCGTCCACAAATATGTACTTGTCCTTAAAACTAGCAATTGTGACTTGGCTTAAGTTTTTTCATAGCATCTTCTGCGATGAACTCTTTAGTTTCCTTTTCTTTAGTTTCTTAAAATCTCTGGGTTTCGGGGATTGTCCTGAAAGATTTTTTTAGCTTATTCATCACTGTCTGTGTGCTGGCCTTTTGCTATATAAAGTCTATATGACTTTCCCCCTCGTATTTTAAGTAAAAAGAAGTCTCCTGGAGAAAAAATCTTTTGAAATCTACAACTTTTTGTCATTCTAAGATCTAGTTGCTCAGGAGAAAGGATAAACAGTAATAAATCCTTGTCCTTGTCTTGATTAGAGGAATTGGGGTTAGAATCTTGATTTTTCAAGCAGTTTCCTTCAAATAAGTTTGAATTGGAACAACAGGGCAAAGTGTTCCGATTCACCTCGCATTTTTTTTTTCCTATGGCATTTTTCAGAATTCTTCTTTTTTATAACACAATTTATAAAAAAAAATGTAAATTCTAATGTGGTACTCTGTTGTTCAGATACATGTATAATTGAAACATACCACTCTTAGGTTTAAAATATAAGAAAGCTTGTTCTTGCATGTGAAGTTTTACAGTCTATGAAAATGTGATGTTTTCTAGCATTTCACGTGCAGCCCTCCTTAGAAGCCAGTAGCGTTGCCAGATTGACAAAAGTATTTTTTTTTCTATTTCCTATGATCTTACCTTTCCAAAAAAAATTAATGGCGAAAAATACCCACTAGTATATTCATGAAGAATTTCTTTGTACGGTCGGGAAGTTTTGTTCCGATTGACCCCGCTGTTCCTTTACAGCCCATTTTACGGTATGTTTGACATAATTTTCAGTCTCAGTTTAGTTCTTGACAGAACTTCTTGTTTAACTCTAAATCACTTATCTCCATTTTTGTAGGGCAAATAAAACAGTTCTTTAAATTCGCACGGAACTAGGAAAATAAAATCGTCTGCTTAATTTAGAATTTTGTATAAACGTACAGTTAACAGTCTGAAAAAATCACATGCACTTCTATTTTTTAATTTCGTGGTATTTCCACTTTGAAATGGAATGTCCTTTGTAGTATTAGCATTTGCCTGTGATTGTGATCAAGGTAGGATACAAGAACTAAAAGGAGTTAGTGAGCGATAGCAATCAGGGGAGTCTGCCCCTAGTACATTTAAAAATTTCAGTCGTAATTTATAATCTAGAGTCAGTGGTCGTCCTTTTACTTGGGCGCAGGGCCGACGAGAGGTCATGTCTAGCCTAGACGAAAACTAGTGGTGCGGCCATTTAGGGGCCCGCTTTATAAGCTGAGTCGTGTTTGGGGGAAGTTTTATGGGAGGATGGGGGCTGGTTACCTATTTGACAAGGGTCCGGCTAGGCTTTCTGCGGCCCTGATCGGGCGACCCCGTCGTATTTCATATTTTTTTTTTCCAATGGCAGGCTACAAAAGGAGAAACACAAAATAGAAACACAAACACATAGCAAAATGAAAAAACAGAGAAAGACACAAATGCTTGTCTTTAGCCCATCAGGGCCCTGGCCTCCCAGTATCGTCCGTGGAGGGTTGTGGAGTTGAGTGCTGGGCAGTCAAGGAGATGAGCATAATCCATCTCCCTCTCCGTACGGCAGAGCATGCAAGTTGGACTGTCTCGAAAGTTGAGTCTGTAAAGGTGTTTCGCGAGACAATCGTGTCCCGTCAGGAGTCTGAAAAGGGCAACTGCTTTGAATCTACGGAAGTCCGGGATGTCTGTGATGGATTTGAACCAGGTTTTGGATGAGTTGCTTTCATGGAAATTATTAGATAGGTTGTTCTTGAACAGGTCTCTGATTGGTAGTTTCACCGAATGGAGGGACATATCTTTGGGGGATGTCTGGATGATAGTTGTGCCTTTTTTTGCGAGAAAATCCGCCTTCTCATTACCCGAAATGCCGCAGTGACCACGGATCCACTGCAGGGCAATAACTTTGCCTTTTGAGGCTAGGTTCTCCAGGATGGAAATACATTTATTGATGGAAGCAGATTGTGGTGCGAGAGGGGAATTGATAGATAAGAGTGCTTGCCTTGGAGTCGGATAGGATTACTGCTTTGGCGAATTGTTCTGTTCTGCATTACAGTTGGGAAAGGGAGATACGTAGAGCCTCTACCTCTCCATCGTATGCAGTGGCATAGCTGCATACGGGGGCATAAGCAGAAAATATACCGCAGTAGACTCCTGCACCAGCGTTGACTCCTTGTTCCACACGGGAACCATCGGTGTAGACTCTCAACCATTCCGATTCAGGATAACGCTCGTTGATAGTTGCGTAGGAGAAGCTCCTAAGGACATCGCAGCTGGTATCAGACTTCCGCAGAGTAGACAGAAGGTCCGTGGCAATCTATATACATAAAAGACTACTTTTGTATCCGTATGTCCGGGGTAATCTTCCAAACTACTGGACCGATTTTAACCATTTTTTCACCGTAGATAGCTACAGTAACAGGGAGCAGGATAAGCTATAATTTATTTCTAAAAAGCTTAGTTTAAAAAAGTTATTATGGAAAATAGTAAATTTCATGTAGTTTCCCCATTAAATGATTAAATTTTCAGTCCATTGTTGCAAAAATTTATTGCCTGGCAATAACAATATTAATAGTGATCATAATGAAAATGTGAACCAAGGCTTCACTGGAGTAAGTATGGAATTTATTGCTTTCTTAGGATTTTTAGATTCATCTGTGCCAATAATCGCTAACGAGACTAAATAAAAATGATAATTGATTTTGGCAACAGTTAGAGAACAGAAAATGTTTATAGTCAAAAAATTTCTAAGTTTGGTACATAAGATGTTTTCGCCAATGTGGTGACAAGGATATAAACTAATGATGGGACTTATTTTACGTGTAATGTTTGGAAATACTTGACTCCAGTGCGATTGATTTTACAGGGTGCGACAAAGAAACTTGCTGATTTTAATTGGATGCTAATTAGCAAGGAGTGGTCAGAAAGGAGTGGGAAGAGTCTCATTTTAAAGAGAGGGTCCTGAAGTTTTGTTATCTCATAGTTTAGTTGTCGCCATGCGTTGGACAAAGGAGCAACGAGCGTTCGCCGCCGAATCTTACTTTTCAAATAATCTTTCGGTGGTCGCCACTCAACGTGCCTTCCGAACTCGGTTCAAAATTCAGCCCGTTGTTCCCATTCCTGGCTGGGAATCGACTGTTTTGTGGGTGAAAACATTCAGGGAAAGTCAGAGTGTGGCAAACAGAGGCCCAGGAGGTCAACGGATTTTCAGAACCCTAGAAAACGTCGAAAAAGTGAGGGAGTCGTTTTTGCGCTCTCCCATGCGTTCGGCGCATAAACACGCTGCTGCTTTGGGGATTTTTGAATGATTTCATAAAATGGATTCCTTCAAAAAACTCACAGAAAAAGAAATGCTGTGTTCTCGAAGGAAATATTAACATGCTCTTTCACTAAGCTCTTCAACCGTTAATCATGTGTATTACTTAAAAGTTTTTCATCCTTCCTTACCTGTTGATCCACGTTTTGCCCAATTATCAAGTTGAGCGAAAGCAGACCGTACACGAGATTCACACTCCGAAGTGACATCCCGGAAATCCTAAGAAAATATAAATAATATTTTTTAAAATGACAGCGACAGCTTTTGTAACGAAGGAAAGTTCCAATAACGCATAACAATACAACAACTTGGGGCAGAGTTTAAATTGGGGACTCAAGTAGCATACTTCGTTTTTTAAATGTTGTAAAATAGTTATTGACGTTGTGACAACCGCTTAAAAACGTTTAAAGGTTATTTGTGCTACCTGGGGAGTTAGTCCGGAGAGTTGATTGAGGATTAAAGCGCTATTCACCCATTACGACCGTTCCCGCCGTCTGAACCGAATTTTCCGCTGCGAAACTGGTTTTAGGAATTCGTTGCCATGACAGCACGCCGAATCATCGGCTCCCGTCGCCGTTCTTAGAATGCTGGATGTCGGCGGCTCCGACAACCGCCGGTTTTTTTGGCAGCGATTTCACTTGCTATAGCCAGATGCGCGCTCTTTATCCCTTGTATTTCGGGCGTAGCTACTGCGAATGCTCGAAATTTTTCTCCTCCGTCCGTCACGTCCGAAAAAATCACTTCGTCCGTACGAAACGTTCGTAATGTGATAGCCCTTAACTTTTTGGACGGAAACCTTGAGCAATCAAGATTGTTCGTTGTTTTTAATTCGCTGGGCGAATGTCGTTTAATCTAGTGTCTTTGTGATTGGTCGATATAAGATGCGTGACTCCTTTCATTTTCATAAAATAACTTCTGCAAAAAATATCCCACAACTTTCATTTATATTTGAGTGATTCCATACCAACTCACCGAATGGGGGTCGCACGACCGACTCGGATTTTTTTTTAATTTGGCACACATGTTGATCATATAGAGGCATGGAAAAGTACAAATTGTTAGGTTCCTGCTCCACTTATTTTCTGAGATACATGCCCTCAAAGTTTGTCCGCCACGTCAAAATACTAAAAAAGTGATGTTATTTAATCATTTTTTATAAAAAATCGTACTCATGCAAAATAAAAGTGTTAGATATGTATGGAAACTAGTTACTCCATGCATTCCGAAAAAAAATACTAAAACGTTCATAATGAAAATTGCCAAGGTACAGGGCTCTTTGAAGTTGTCACCACAAAAACTTGATTTTGCAGATTTTGCTAAAATTGAGGCATTTATTACAAAAAAAGGCAAACAAAACCAAAGGTTTTCTCACTTTCTGGTAGTGTACAGGTCCTCCCTGTAAATTGCTACGCAATAAATTTTTTGGGTTTCTCACTCCTTCTTGGAAATATTTTAGCTTAAAGATAAGCCATAAGGCAAAAAATGCGTTTTTGGCCATCTTGGCAGCCATTTTTCTCATAAAGGGGGAGCAGTAGAAACTTTAATTTTTTTTAAAAACAAGCCACTGATATGTTAGCTATTCACAGGAAAAGAGTTTACTTTTGGTTATTTCTTCCATTAAGAGATATCCTGCTGACAGTATATGCATGTTTTTCGCGACGACCATATGCTTTTGTTCCCCCTCTCATGGACTTAAAATTAATTAAACCAAAAAATAATGATATATTTATTAATAGCTGTATTATCTACCCAATATATCATGAAGTTTAATTTATTAAACCATTGAACAATAAATTAGATAATTGATGAAAACAAGAAATAGTATTTCTCTGATGCCTGAGCATTATGCATTCATAATTATAAAGCACTAAATATTTTCTTGAGAAATTAATTAACATAAAGGAGCTCGAAATATTTATATTATAAGCAATACCCAATCTTGTGATTGGGATACTTCTGTTTTTAATTGAAGAATTTCTTGAATATCACATGAATATCAGGAAAATAAATGAGGTCTTTTCGTTTGATGTAGGATATTTTATGACAAATTTCATTTGATGGGCTACTAACTGAGCATGGTGATAAAGAGCTATTAATTTCAGCATCGAATTCCATTTTACTTTATTAACAATTAAATATTTACAAAATAATTAAATAAATAATTTAATATAAAGCCATGCTTGAAGAATTAAAATTAGTGCAACTAATTCATTCCCATACTGATCTTTACAAAACTGACATGTGTTGAGCACTGATAAGAACTGACAAGAATAAGTTTACTCACTAAAATACTAGTTTACAGATACTATAAAGCGTACATTCTATTTTCTACAAAATAATACTGCAACAAAGAACAAGGGTATAAAGGGGTAGGTACTAAAGAATTTCTTGAAAAATCAATTAAAATAAAGGAGCTTCGAATATTTATCTCATAGGCAATACCCAATCTTGTGATTGGATGTTCCTGATTGATGGCTATAAACAGGAGGATACCCTTGTTCTTTGTTGCAGTATTATTTTGTAGAAAATAGAATGTACGCTTTATAGTATCTGTAAACTAGTATTTTAGTGAGTAAACTTATTCTTGTCAGTTCTTATCAGTGCTCAACACATGTCAGTTTTGTAAAGATCAGTATGGGAATGAATTAGTTGCACTAATTTTAATTCTTCAAGCATGGCTTTATATTAAATTATTTATTTAATTATTTTGTAAATATTTAACTGTTAATAAGGTAAAATGGAATTCGATGCTGAAATTAATAGCTCTTTATCACCATGCTCAGTTAGTAGCCCATCAAATGAAATTTGTCATAAAATATCCTACATCAAACGAAAAGACCTCATTTATTTTCCTGATATTCATGTGATATTCAAGAAATTCTTCAATTAAAAACAGGAGTATCCCAATCACAAGATTGGGTATTGCTTATAATATAAATATTTAGAGCTCATTTATGTTAATTTCTCAAGAAAGTATTTAGTGCTTTATAATTATGAATGTATAATGCTCAGGCATCAGAGAAATACTATTTCGTGTTTTCATCAATTATCTAATTTATTGTTCAATGATTTAATAAATTACATTTCATGACATATTAGGTAGATAATACAGCTATTAATAAATATATCATTATTTTTTGGTTTAATTAATTTTAAGTCCATGAGAGGGGGAACAAAAGCATATGGGCGTCGCGAAAAACATGCATATACTGTCAGCAGGTTATCTCTTAATGGGAGAAATAACCAAAAGTAAACTCTTTTCCTGTGAATAGCTAACATATCAGTGGCTTGTTTTAAAAAAAATTAAAGTTTCTACTGCTGCCCCTTTATGAGAAAAATGGCTGCCAAGATGGCCAAAAACGCATTTTTTGCCTTATGGCTTATCTTTAAGCTAAAATATTTCCAAGATGGAGTGAGAAATCAAAGTTATGCATTGTGTAACCATTTATAGTAAACATCTGTAACCTACCAGAAAGTGAGTAAACCTATGGTTATGTCTTCCTTTTTTAGCCTACTTTCCCGTTAAAAATAAAAGAGACGAAAAAAGCATTAAAATTGGCTTAATGCATCTAAAAAATGGCGCCAAGTCCAAAAAATATCGCCAAGTCCAAAAAAATATCGCCAAGTAAAAAAAATATCGCCAAGTAAAAAAAAGGCAAAAAGAAACAAAAAAAAATGAAATAAATATCGAAAAATTAAAAATTTGAAAGTAGGGTATTGAGATGGGGAATTTGTGTGTCTGTCGGTCGGTCGGTCTGTCAGTCTGTCTGTCCCCCCCCCCCCTAATAACTTTTGAACATTCCGATTTGGACAAACTTTTTTTTTGTTGGAAAGATCTCGGCGAGTACAGCTCATTCCCATATTTGATTTTTCGATTTGAACAATTTTTGGTGCAACTTTAAACCGTTCAAACAACCTGGCCCGCGATATTAACTTTTTAGTTAACAGTCCGATTTGAACAAACTTTTTTTTGTTCGAAAGATCTTTTCAAGGGTACTTCATTCCCGTATCTACATTTTCAATTTGAACAATTTTTCGTTCAACATTGAACCGTTCAAACAAGCTCTCACCTTTAATAACTTTTGAGTGAACCGTCCGATTTAAACTAACTTTTTTTTGTTCGAAAGATCTCGGCAAGGATACTTCATCCCCGTTTTTAAATTTCCGATTTCAACAATGTTTCGTTCAACATTGAACCGTTCAAACAAGCTCTCACACCTAATAACTTTTGAATGAACAGTCCGATTTAAACAAACTTTTTTTTGTTCAAAAGGTCTCGGCAAGGATGCTTCATTACCGTATTTAAATTTTCAATTTGAACATTTTTTTTGTTCAACATTGAACCGTTCAAACAACCTTTCCCCACATAATAACTTTTAAGTGAACCGTCCGAATTGAATAAACTTTTTTTTGTTCGAAAGATCTCGGAGAGGCTCATTCCTATATTTCACTTTTCAATTTGAACCATTTTTCGTTCAATGATGAACCGTTCAGAAAAAAATTTAACATGAGCGCCTACGGAGAAATTTAAATTGAATGTTGATTCTGAACTTCAAGGCAGATTTCCTTCAAACTAACTTTGTACGAAAATGGTTTTGATAAATAATGTATTGTAAAGTACTTTTCTGAATAATCTTCTGTGAGGACTCTGATTCCGACTCCGACTCCGCAAACATGGCGGAAATGCAGGCTCAGAAAAAATGACTGACTGGGCAGACGATTTTTTGTTTATTTATTTATTTGTTTGTTTAATTTATTATTTTTTTTTTTTTATCAGACGATTTTTTTTTGTTAACAAAAATTTTTCATTCACGAGAGCATTTTATTCCTTATTTATATTTAACAACTGACAACGGATTAAAAATGAAATTCAAGACATTTTATTAACGAACAAGTTTTTTTTCTTTCTTTGATAAAATGTGTTTTGAAGTTCTTTGTACTTTTATTTTATTTATTTATTTTTTTTCCTTTTGAAAACGATTGTGGAATTTTTCTACGGAAGAACTATAACAGTTACATTCTTTAAAAGGTGCGACAAAACTTTATTGACTCGTTTATTTACTTTTTACGTGTCTATTTTATCTGATGAGAGGGGTATATTTTGCTTTCAGAAATCAGCTTTAAGTGCTATAAAGATATGTTTGACATAATTTTTAGTTTCAGATAATCAAGAGAATATTGATCAGATGCTACAATGTCGATGTCGATGTACGGGAAAGTAGGCTCGTTTAGTTCTTGACAGAACTTCTTGTTTGGAATAAATTCCTTAATTTTAGCAAAATCGGGAAAATCAAATTTTTGTGATGGCAACTTCTAAGAGTGCTGTACCTTAACATTTTCCGTTATAAACATTGCCATATTTTTTTCTGAATGCCAGGAGTAGCTAGTTTCCGTAGATATCAAACACTTTCATATTGCATGATTAGAAATTTTAAGAAAAAATTATTAAAAAACATCAATTTTTTGGTATTTTGAAGGTCCGGACAAACTTCGAGAATCCGTATCTCGGGAAATAAGTGGAGCAGGTAACTTTCCTTTTGGCTTTTTCATACCTCTATACCACCAATCTGTGTACCAAATTAAAAAAAAATCTGAGTCGGTCGTGCGACCAACTTTTTTTTTTTTTTGGTGAGTTGGTATGGAATCGCTCATATGCTAATTTCTTCGGAAATTTAGCCTTATTTTTGGACATAAAAGGAATTTAAAATTCTATCACCAACATTAAGGGTTTTAAAAAAGTAACTATCTATGAAACTTTGGCACAGTAAATTACGCCATATCTACTACGCTATTCTGATGGAGTTAACTTACACCAATAATATCTTTTCCCCATTATATAAACCAGTGGTTCTCAACGGGGGTGATACCGCCTCCCTGTGGGCGGTGGGAAGATGCGGAGGGGCGGTGAACATGTTTTGGGCAGTAGGTGGGCGGTAGGTATATTTTGGGCGGTAGGAAAATTAAGGGGGTCAAAGGGCACCCAGGTCAAAATTCATGCTAGTACTAGCAACAAAAATATGCTAGTTTTTGCTAGTTTTTGCTATGTCTGCTAGATATTCATGCTATGATATGCTTTTTTCTGCTAGCAAGCATCACATGCTAGGGAGCTAGCTTACACATTAATAGCATAACAAGCTATATTTTAAGCATCACATGCTTAATTGCTACTCAAGCTTGTTCAAAGCATGTGGTGGTTTGTACCTTAACAAGCTATTTTATGCTTTTTCATGCTAGCAAGCGTCACATGCTGTTGAACTAGCTTTCAAAGTAATAGCAAGCTATATACAAGCATCTTATGCTTAATTGCTGCTCAAGCTTGTTCAATAGCATGTGGTGCTAGGTACCTTAGTATGCTATTTTATGCTTTTTTATGCTAGCAAGCATCGCAAGCTATAGGGAGCTAGCTTACACAATAATAGCATAGCAAGCTATATGCAAGCATCTTATGCTTAATTGCTACTCAAGCTTGTTCGATAGCATGTGGTGGTAGGTACCTTAGTATGCTATTTTATGCTTTTTTATGCTAGCAAGCATCGCAAGCTAGGGAGCTAGCTTACACAATAATAGCATAGCAAGCTATATACAAGCATCTTATGCTTAATTGCTACTCAAGCTTGTTCGATAGCATGTGGTGGTAGGTACCTTAGTATGCTATTTTATGCTTTTTTATGCTAGCAAGCATCGTATGCTAGGGAGCTAGCTTGCACAATAATAGCATAACAAGCTATATGCAAGCATCTTATGCTTAATTGCTACTCAAGCTTGTTCGATAGCATGTGGTGGTAGGTACCTTAGTATGCTATTTTATGCTTTTTTATGCTAGCAAGCATCGCATGCTAGGGAGCTAGCTTACACAATAATAGCATAGCAAGCTATATACAAGCATGTTATGCTTAATTGCTACTCAAGCTTGTTCGATAGCATGTGGTGGTAGGTACCTTAGTATGCTATTTTATGCTTTTTTATGCTAGCAAGCATCGAATGCTAGGGAGCTAGCTTGCACAATAATAGCATAACAAGCTATATGCAAGCATCTTATGCTTAATTGCTACTCAAGCTTGTTCGATAGCATGTGGTGGTAGGTACCTTAGTATGCTACTTTATGCTTTTTTATGCTAGCAAGCATCGCAAGCTAGGGAGCTAGCTTACACAATAATAGCATAGCAAGCTATATACAAGCATCTTATGCTTAATTGCTACTCAAGCTTGTTCGATAGCATGTGGTGGTAGATACCTTAGTATGCTATTTTATGCTTTTCTATGCTAGCAAGCATCGTATGCTAGGGAGCTAGCTTGCACAATAATAGCATAACAAGCTATATGCAAGCATCTTATGCTTAATTGCTACTCAAGCTTGTTCGATAGCATGTGGTGGTAGCAGTGGTCGAAAGTTGCGCGCTACAAGTAGCGAAACTACTGTAGTAGCTACATTTTTTAGTAGTTTGTCGTGTAGCGCACTACTTTAAAAAAAAGTAGAGTAGTGAGTAGCGCGATACAAAAAAATAGTAGTTTGTAGCGATTTCTGGAAATTACTTTTAAATTAAAAAAATAAATTAAAAAATGAAAAAAAAAAAAAAAAAAAAAACAGGAAAGAACGAAGGAAAACCACAAGGTTTAATTGACTCTGAGTGGTGCAAATCTTGCGCGAGTACAGCAGCGAACGCAATGAGAAATAAGAACCATAAAAATATGAGCCAATACATCATTTTGACGAAATACATTCTATCAGTTTGATGTAATTGGTTTATTTGGCATCATAAGTTTTATATTCGTTCAAATAATTTTCATGTTCCTGAATATTCCCTGGCAAGAAATTTAAAAAAAAAAAATGAAGGTTGAATTCTTTCAATCTTTCAACTTTATTTCCTTTTTTGTGACGAATATTCCTAAAAATTGTTTAAAAAATCCAAAAAGGACGAATTTTAGCAAAAAAAAAGGAACAAAAAGGCAATGTAACAAATAAATTCAAAGACAATTCCTAGTTCTATTCCATATTCAAATGAGTTAATTAATTAATGTAAACCACTTTTCGAATTTTTTCGGTCAATCCTCCTTACGGTGTATGCTTTTTATTTATTTTTTTAAAAAGTTGCGAAGTAACGACTACAATCAAAAGTAGTTTGTAGTCGCTACATTTTAAAAAAAGTAGTTGTAGTTGTAGTTAACTCCATTTATAACAAAGTAGTTGTAGTTGTAGTTCGCTACAAAAGAAATGTAGTTTTTCCAACCACTGGGTGGTAGGTACCTTAGTATGCTATTTTATGCTTTTTTATGCTAGCAAGCATCGCATGCTAGGGAGCTAGCTTGCACAATAATAGCATAACAAGCTATATGCAAGCATCTTATGCTTAATTGCTACTCAAGCTTGTTCAATAGCATGTGGTGCTAGGTACCTCAGTAAGCTATTTCATGCTTTTTTATGCTAGCAAGCATCACATGCTAGGGAGCTAGCTTACACAGTAATAGCAAAGCAAGCTATATACGAGCATCTTATGCTTAATTGCTGCTCAAGCTTGTTTAATTGCATGTGGTGGTAAGTACCTTAGTATGCTATTTCATGCTTTTTTATGCTAACAAGCATCGCATGCTAGGGAGCTAGCTTGCACAATAATGGCATAGCAAGCTGTATGCAAGCATCTTTTGCTTAATTGTTACTCAAACTTGTTCGATAGCATGTGATGGTAGGTACCTCCAGTACGCTGTTTTATGTTTTTTTATGCATGCAAGCATCACATGGTAGGGGAGATAGCTTGCACAGTAATAGCATAGCAAGCTATATACAAATATCTTATGCTTAATTGCTGCTCAAGCTTGTTCGAAAGCATGTGGTGTTAGCAGGGTTTAAGCTGAGTTTCAAAGTTTTTTAGTAAAAAAGCTATAATTGGAGAAAAGGCTTTAACAAAATGCTAAAGATTAATTTTTTTGCGAATCTGTTTACTATCTTTATAACCGAGTCTATGCACTTTATCTCCTGTTGACAGCTAAGGCAGGGATTCAAGTGAAACAGCACTGCGATCGCTTCGAATTGCAATCCAATAGCTACTGGAAGTGAATTACATTATCATCAACTTAACTTGGCATGACGTCACTACGGGTGGAGCCAATAAGAGCTCACAAGCACTCAGCGATCTCCTCTTATTCGCCAAGTAGGCTGTGACGTTTTATCTAGCTCGTTTTTCATAGGCAAACGTCACGCTGACGTCACGATGTTTTTATCAAGAAACGTTCTAATGTAATTCATTTCCAGTCGCGATTGTAATTTGCGATTGCCTGTTTCACTTGAATCCCTGCCTAAATGTAGTATCGATGGTGTTCAAAGAATAAAATTATTTTTTCTTTTTAGAGCACTTACCGAGTACAGTTCTGAAGTCTGTTCAATTTTTTTATTTTTTTTCAAAAATATTTTTATAAATTAAAAAAAAAATAGGTTACCTTCTGTAAATTTATTTCTTTCAAGTTGTCAAGAGTGAATTTTAAATTTAGGCAGGGATTCAAGTGAAACAGGCGATCGCAAATTACAATCGCTACTGGAAATAATTACATTAGAACGTTTCTTGATAAAGACATCGTGACGTCAGCGTGACGTTTGCCTATGAAAAACGAGCTAGATAAAACGTCACAGCCTACTTGGCGAATAAGAGGAGATCGCTGAGTGCTTGTGAGCTCTTATTGGCTCCACCCGTAGTGACGTCATGCCAAGTTAAGTTGATGATAATGTAATTCACTTCCAGTAGCTATTGGATTGCAATTCGAAGCGATCGCAGTGCTGTTTCACTTGAATCCCTGCCATAAACATATGTTTTGAAATTGGCGCCAAAAACACTAAATATGACATACGAAACTATTATCCAAACTATAAATATAAATGTCAATGAATCCAGGTTCTTTAATCGCATTCGCATAATGGTACAAATATTCAGCTCTTAATCTTCAATGGTTTCTCTGAAAGATGTCCTCAAAATGTAATTAAACATTATTTTACCTGTAGCTTTTGCATCGACTTCAAAACTTGTGTTTAAATGTAGTATCGATGGTGTTCAAAGAATAAAATTATTTTTTACTTTTTAGAGCACTTACCGAGTGAAGTTCTAAAATCGGTTCAATTTCTTTTTTTTTTTTTTTCAAAAATATTTTTATTCCATTCTTTTAAGTGTAAATCTACTTCAGAAACAAGGAAATGCTTCCATTACGAAACTTCACCTAATTTTCTTAAGTAATTGCTCCATAAAATAAACTATGTAAGAGAAAAAGAAAGAAACTATCAACGGTGTCTAAAATTTTAAACGACTGACCCTAAACACTTGTTTAATCAAAGCCATTTAAATATTAATGGCTATATTCAACTAATTGATATTATCAAAGTACCTAGTCCGACTTTCCGTTCATTGGCGTCCAGGGGAAAAAAGCAGGATAGATAGAAAGAAAGAAAGAAATATAGATACTTAGTTTTTAATACAAGTAGATGGCTTTTTTCAACTAATTTATATTTCAAAAAATTACAATTTGCTCACGATTAAAATACTACGTACTTGGCCCGTTAATGAGTTTCATGTTTGATTCAGTTAAGCCTTCATTCAAAATTCTCATTATTATTATAATTAGTTTCATATCAACCACGTTTTTCTTTCAATGGATTTCATATTTAATCAGTTAGGAAAATCGCTTTAAATTTGAGCAAAAATCTGAAGATTTTTCACAATTTCTTCAGAATCCCTTTATCAAACCTTATGTAAATTAAAACCAATGAAGCCTGAAAAATTACGAATCTATCGGTAGAAAGAAGCAAGACGTAGATAGAAAGATACTCAGTTTTTAATACAAGAAAATAGATAAAAATTTCAAAAAGACCACAGAAATGAATTTCATTACGTAATCCAGAGAAGAATTACATTCAAAATTGTCATTATTACGATTATTGGATCCCGATTTCTATTTCTATCGATTTCTGCAGGTTCCCGTTGTCAAACCCGGACCAATTGGAAAGAAAACCCTTTCAAACAAAAAAAGAATTTTTAAAATCGGTCCAGGCGTCTTCGAGTAATCTTATAACATGCAAAAAAAAAAAAAAAAATCTCCGACAAATTGTATAACCTCCTCTATTGAAGTCGGTTAAAAATAAAAATTTTAGAGTTGTCTTAATTCACATTAAAATAACAGTAGTTTTTTTTTTTAATCGGAAAAAAAAGCATTTACTGTCTAAAATTTTTTTGTGCGACCTAGGCTGCATCTGCGCACGCGCGAAGTCTCTTCGGACTTTCTTGAAATAGGGGGGAAAGCAACGAGGAAGTAGAAAGCGAACAAAAGCTGAAGGCATCGGGTAGTGCGCATCCCAAACCTATTACCCTTTTTTCAGTGGAAGCGTCCGTGGCTTCCAGGCGCACAATACGCAAACAGACAGTATTGGAGGGATTTTGTGCAAATTATGACCATATGTTGTGGAATTTAATTGCATTTTATCCACGTTGAATAAAATTTGTAATAAGATTAAGTTAGAAATCACCATCAAGCTTGCTTTCTCTCTCAGATCGTGCATTGTTTTTTTGTTCTTATTATATTGGAGCAGAAAAGTTGAAATGGCCTCGCTTCATTTTCGCAATTTAGAGAGGATATTTCCGCATTTTGCGAAAGTGCGACCGTAGCGGAAACCCTGGGTGGTAGATAGCTCAATAAGCTATTGTATGCTTTTTTATGCTAACTCTAGCTTAATATGCTAGGGAAAAGCAATATATATCAAAAAATAAAAAATTACGCATGCGCAGAATGTGACCCTTTTCAAGCGGTATATTTGGAAAAGCAGTTGCAAATGGCAACACTCCGACGCCATCTTGAGTTGTTTACCTGCGGGAGCGAAGCATGGAAACTGCAAAAAAGATAAGTATCATTGAGAATGATTTCTTTTTTCTTGAATTTTATGTTAATATTACATCTGTGTTCCATGTTAAGGAATGATGTTTAGTTAATCATCCCTAATATTCAATGGAAAGCTTTGCAATTATTTTACGTTATAGTAATTGTTATGCAGCATAAATTCATGTTTACGATAAGATTCCAAACGTTTTGGTTAGCAAATGATAACTTAGAAATATTTTTTGAAGCACTTATTGCAATTAAATCTTCGCTGATTCCATTTATTATCGTATTTACTGTGCTTGAATCAGTAAAATTCGTTTTCTAAATGCAGGGTCATTACGTATATAACTCTTAAAAGCGTACACGTCTGCTGATTTTTAATCTCATCGCAGGGCGAGGACTCAGTCACCTTTCTCACCTTTAGTCACCTTTTAAAATTTTGGTTACTTTTTGTCACCTTTTGGAATTTTTGTCACCTTTTTAAACCTTTCTTGAAACGTGTTTTAGAAAAATCTATTTTTGATGAATAAAATCTTTGAAAAGTATGAAAATTCTTTTCCTTACCTAAAAATAAATGGAAGTTTGGAAGAAAATAAGCAAAAATCTGTCATTCAACCATTAAAAAAGTGTTTCAACTGTAGCTCATTCACAAAACAAAGACGTCTAGAAGCACCTGTTTAAAAGTTTCAAGTTGTTATTTTCAAACTTTGGAGATTCTTATTGTTTTACATAATGTAAAACTTTTTTTGCAAATGGAAGATTTGAAATGTTTTTTTGGCTCCTGCTAAGATAATTTTATTATTTAAGATTCGCTGATGATCCTGAATAATATATTTCAGTTTCTGATAGTACTGAATATCAAATATGTTCACATTGTTAAGGTAGGTTTAAGGTCACCAGTTTTTTTGATCTCTTGACTTGTAATGGGTCCCCTTCCACATTACAAATCTGCATTCTGTGTTTATTATTATTCTTTACAACTCTCTCAGTTAAGAAAATGTCAAGTTTTAAAATTTT
Organism: Uloborus plumipes; assembly: GCA_038373865.1. Classification (NCBI taxonomy): domain Eukaryota; kingdom Metazoa; phylum Arthropoda; class Arachnida; order Araneae; family Uloboridae; genus Uloborus; species Uloborus plumipes. Next base: position 59,068 of record JAXGGA010000652.1, read on the forward strand.
AAAAAATCTTTGGTAAACAATCTTGCTTAGTGATGGCTCACTGTGGCATATGAGTTGACGAACCGTTGCTTTGCCTTCCACTACTTGTAGAAATTCAGAAATAATCCGCCAACATTGGAAATTGCTTTTTAATGAAATTAATGAATATTTTTTGTTGGAAATTTTTTTAATATATTTCGCTCTGCAGAAAATTTTGTCAGTTAAAATTTTTTATGAATTTAAAAGTTCTTTGATGTTGAGTTGAGCTTTTTAAATTGTATTATTGCGTGTCATGCTTAAGGTTTAAATTTTTCTGCATGCTGTGAATATATTCTATATTTTTTTAAATTTTTTTTGCAATAACATTAGTTATTATGATTTTTTAATAACTTCATTTAAAATTACTTTTTGTACCTCTCACTGCAAAAATGAATGACTAATTCATTGGAAAGAAATTTTTTATAAGTTTAACATGTAATTTTGCTGATGTATGTGAGGACTTGGTTAAATTAAAAAAAAAAAAAACATTTTCACAGCACAGTGCTCACAAGACTTAACATATAAATTAAAAGTTTTTATCTCTTCAGTATTAGACATGTGTCGTTACATATTTTCAGACCCCCCCCCCTCCACCCTAAGCAAAAGACATTAACACTTTTATTCATATGAAATAATATCTTCAGTTTTATACTTCAACATTATTTTATTTTCACTTTGTAAGTTATCATTTGGTTTTTTTATTTATTTTTTCACTCATTCTCTATTGTCAATACTTTTTAGTGAACATTTATGCTTTGTATTTAAAGAAACAAGAAAAAGAATGCTGATGATTTTGCAATGAGCTATTAAAAATATGAAAAAAATAAAATATGTCCATTAAACACATTGTCATTCTTTACTTCGTAATTTCAGGTGTTAATTTAATTGATTTCAAAGAAAAATCTTTGAACATAACATAGAGCTTACACTGAAAGTTTTTTGAAAATATGTCCTAAAATGGTTTATTCGGAATCTAAGCTTTTTAAAATAATATGTAGGCCATTTTGGTAAAAATCGAAAAAAGGATAATCGTTTCCTGCTTTTTGATTTCTTAACAAATTACTTTTGATCACCTTTTAGTTACTTTTTTGTCACCTTTTAGTCACATTTGTTTTAAAATTTGCCACCTTTCTCACCTTTTTGAAAGACCATCAGCAGTCCTCGCCAGGGTTGGCAAAGGTGGACCCAGCCCAGAAAAACCCGCCCGGGTTTTTCTGGGCGGGTCCACCAACAAAAACCCACCCGGGTTTTTGTCAAAAGTGGGTTTTTGTTAATTTCTAAGTGATCAACAAATATAGTCAATAATAATATCTCATCTAAATTATACATAAAAAATAAGTAAGAAATCAGGTTCATTTGAGATAATTTTTCTTAGAGTAATTATTTATTTTATAAAATAATTATTATTTCTTCAATTTTCAAGTCATCGTCCAGAAAATTTTTCTAGCTATGATACTACTTTTTGTTGCAAAATACTTATTACGAGATAAAAAAAAATAGTTCAACTAGTACTAAAGTATTGGCAGGGACATCATTTCAAGTTTTTCCGGGGGGGGGGGGGCAAAGGGTCCAAACATAATGCAATTTCACCGGAAAACATCAAAAACCACGCCCACTTAAATGTTAATACATTGATTTCTCAAAGCCATGGGGGGCAGTTGACCCCCCCTGCCCCCCCCCCCCCAAATAACGGGCCTGAGTATTGGTATGGTAACTAAACATGAAAATAATTACATAAAACAGAAGACTCATCAAATTAAATTGAATTTCCTACACTGAAATAGATTTTTGTTTTTCCAAATTTGTATACATAAACAAGCTTTGAGATATTTTCCCCAATCTGTTTCAAGTTCGAGAATTATTCAAAAATATTTTAATTATCAAATTAATATCACTGAAATTTTTAAATTAATATTGTGATTTAACTCAATTATGTCGTGTACAAAATTATTGTTTTTTAGTATTTCTTGATATGCAGTCATTTATTCCTAGTTTTTTTCCATTTTTTTGCTACTGTGACTGCCCTTTTTTATGCTTGTTAATGTTAAATTTTTAAATATTTCTCTGTAGTTTTTGACAAAATGGGAGTTTCCTTCAGTCAAAAGTACTACTTTTTGTTACTAAAATTGATGGAATGATATAAAAAAATAACATGTGCCCGGAAAATACTTTAATTTTCCCAACAGTTTATTTTTTATTATTTTTTTTAAATACCCAACCTTTTCTGAGGTAAAAATTTCAAAAATACCAACTATCCTTTGTGTTTTCCTCTATCCGCCAACCCTGCCTTTATTTTTAAGAAAGTATTTGTAAATTTTATCAATATCGAGCAATTTGATTTATCTTATTTAGTTTTAAAAAGCATTATCATTGTCTCGTAAATATAACAAGCTAGCCGTAATTTGTCTTTCGAGTGAAAGAATATCTCAACTCTTAATATAACAATATTTCTTTTCAGCAATTTTTGTATTGGGAAAAGCCTCTAAAGTGTACCATTGTATTATTACTCTTTATCTTTAGTTTGTAGTCTGAGGATTATTGTTCTGATATGATTTATTTGGTTTACTTAATACTAGCTTGATTTATGTCTATTCTTATTTTAATTTCAGGCACACAAGGATATAAATCAGACTGATTATTTTGCTCCTATCTTAGTTCAAGAAATAATATGATCATAATATAGTGTAAAAGTAATATTAGCTTTGAATAAAAGGTTTATCTTGAAAAATAAGTCATTTATAAATTATTTTTTCTTGATTTGTATGCTTTTCAAAATCATTTTTGTGTGACATATTTGTTTTAAACAATGCTTTGTTGATAACCAAACAACCTTAAGTTAGTTGTTTCATTAGTACAACTTTCAATGCAAAAAATGCTCTCCAAAAGTGAGGGTTTTAGGCATTTAATTCTTTATGCAAACAAATATTTTTAATACTTAGCTTTCAAGTAAAATTCATCAAAAATTTCAGATCATTTCAAGTAGAATAGTAATATAAAGTAAATTCCTAAACATTAAAATGAATAAATGTTGTTTAAAGCGAATGATAATGAAATATTTATCGTATCTGCAGGAGGAAAAACAACTCTTGTAATGAGTAACTCTCAACAACAAAAAGAGCGAAATAAATTAAAGCATTTCTTTATCATTACATTGCATGGACATTTGGAGGGGGATTTGATGTATTTGAAATACTTAAGTGTCTTTTAAATGCATAATCAGTTCAGTGTGATGTAGAAATAGGTATCTTAACCAGCAATATCTCTGATGTAGCCTGTTCAAGTTACAAGTTAGCCTGAATGAACAACATGGAAAGAGGTAATGAGCTGCTTCAGCTCTTGTTACATCAAATTAAAGAGACTTCGGTTCTACAAGTATCTTTCAGTTCTTTGCAAAATGAAAGAAACGGATTAAACATTTTGCTTTAAAAGAAACCTATTACATATATGTGACAAACATAAGCCTGATGTTCAAGGTTTACATAAATTAAAACAGGGTTCATTGATTTTTTTTTTTTTTTTTTTTGTGTCTTAACGTTAAAATCAGTTCAAAAGTTTTTTGTATTTGAAAATGTAGTTTTAAAAAGATTATGGTTACGAAAATTAATTGTTCAATATAAGATTCCTCTGTTAAAGGCTTAAATATTTATGAAAACACTGAACTTAAAATTTTATTCAAAACAAAATCGCTTCCTTACACATTTTAACATTTATGCACCTTAATTCAATGAAATAGATAAGAAAGCATTCAAATTTGATTAGTAAACTGCATGTATGTATTGTTTCAGATTGCTTTTTGCAGCCTTTAGCGAAATGAAGTGAATTTGAACGTATGATTTTACTAAATAGGTAGTTAAAAATGTTATAAGGTATCAAAGTAAGGTAAAAAAGTATATGCTCAGAACAGGCTTGGAGTAATCGTCGATTACGTAATCGTAATCTGCGTAATCGATTACTTTTTTTCGTAATCATAATCATAATCATAATCTGAAAATGGAACACTCGTAATCGTGTAATCGTAATTTTAATCAAGTATTTCTTGCGTAATCGTAATTGTAATCTAAGTTTGAATAATTGTAATTTAGCCTTGTAATCGTGTAATCCCGACTAGCTGGAAGTTAAAGCTTCTAAGTTACGTTTCTACAATGCTGTGAAGAAATAAGAGTTCAATACAAGCTTGGGAAAGACTTGAGAGCTGTTCAGTGATTGTTACGGGCTGTTTGTAAATGAGGGTAATAAAACTGAGCCCTAAGTGCTTTTAAACCTTCAGGCGCCTATCACAAAAACGTCTCCCCTTGATTTTTAGGATGGGTCATCAATTTTCCCTTTCATCAGCTGTCAGTGACAACAACAAACGAAGTCGTCGTTGTGCCATGGCTAGAGAACTATGGCCCTGGCCACCTCGGAATAGAACAGTGGTATCAAAATACTAACACATGCTTTCAGTTCGACTGGATTCTGTTGGGATTCTGTCGTAACCATCGTTATAACGGTTGCGATTCTGTTCACTGTTGTATACCTTTCGGTGCTTTTTTTTTCCAATTCAGGTACCTTTAATTTATGCTTTGTATTTTAATGCCGATACTATTTTTAATTAAGAAGTATATAAAGAAGAAAAAGTTGTGTGTTTCTAGATTTTTAAAACATTTGCTTATGTGTATGATTGAAATCAATAATTTATTTTTAAATATTATCTTTTTATGCTTAGAATAATTTCAATATACTTTTGTATTTGTTTATTGTTTTAGTTTCATGTTTCTAGTAGCAATAACAGCAGTATACCTTAAAAAATCTGACATAAAATATTGTTATAAAATGATCATACACCCAAAAAAAAAAGAAACTTAATATCAAGAAATCAAATCAAAACTTTCTACTCATTTTCTAATCATATTGTTTCAAGAATCGTTTGATTGTATACATTTTAACTATTAATGGAGTTGGATCATAATACATAGAAATATAATATATAGGCGATTCTCTGTAAACTCGTCATTTTCCATACAGCATCTGTCCGGGCATGTGTTTTTGAAATGGTCATATAATTACTATGATATTGCTCAGAAAATGAATCTATAACTTTGGTTCGAAAGAGGGCCAATTGAAATTTGTTCCCTGCCTAGGTATAACTAGGTTCCAACAACAGTTCCCTGCCTAGTATAACTAGGCAGGAACTGTTTATGTGCACTTTGATGCGTAATATCTGCAAAATAATTCGAACATAATTAGTTATGAAGCTACCTATAAATTTAGGTACAAATTGTGGACATAATAATTAATATGTTTCATAATTGAACTAATTAACATTAATAAAATCACTTCCTGGAGGACTGTTTTCGCAACGACCCTGATGCATACTTTCGTCACAAATGTGGCTCTGAAACTAAACAACGTGGCGTTTGAACACTGTTCTCAGTTATTTCCGCAAATTCACACTGATTACTTTAAACTTCATGCCAAAAAACATTTTCAAGATTAACGGTTTTTTTTCTATTGCAGCTTTGAATTTGTGGCAGGGGACTGTTTGAAAAAGCTCCGGGCAAGTTTTGGTATACTATATTAACGTAATTAAATATGTAATTAGTATAATATGTAGCCGTAATAGGTTTTTTGAAATACTGCCTTTAAGTGCTCAACTACAGGATTGGGACAGCCAGGGGACTGTGTTTTTGATGCTTAAATAATTTCTAGAAGAAAAAAATTGTTATCGCTCCAAATACAATTGTGCCACTAATGCTTTACTTGTATTAAGAGCGATAATTACTTTATTACACTTTTTTTTTTTTTTAAATAATCGGTCCAAACAACCAATTACGAGTTTACAGAGAATCGTCCACATGTATGTTTTTTGATGTTGGTAAAAGTTTTGCTTCATGCCTAAACTTCATTTTTTGAAGTTGCATTAACACTTCGTTCTAAACATTTTACTTTTTCTGTTACAGACTATATTTAGAAATATGAGCCGTCTTCTTGCGTTTATGTCATTAGTTTTTAACAGTAATGAAATTTTCATTTAGTAAAAAAAAACCGATTCTCATTAAAGTAGTACTATAAAATATGGGAATTGCATTGCTTTTTTAGTGTAAAAGTGAAGTTAATAGTATTAAACCACATACTTATCAGTATCAATGTTTTTATGTAAAAAATATGTATCATTTGTTTTTCAAATCCTAAAGAAACTCCTTTTTACAGCTGAAAAGCTTAAAGCAAGTGCTGCTTATGTAACGTAGTTTGATTTTCTTTATTAGAGAAGTAATAAATAAATGATTTAAGTAAAATAACTAAATCTTATAATTCATTATGCAATATTTAATGGCGAAATCTTTAAAAAATTAAAAAGTGTCCCGAAATTAATCCACTAGTGCATGTACCTGTATCTAATAACCTATATACGACATATGGATAAAATAGTCGTGCTATATTTAAGTGCACTTCAAATGGTTCAAATTAATTTGGATGTGCTTTTATTTCATTTATTGCTCCTTTATTGCAGCAACGTCAGAATTCAAAAAAATAAAATAAATAAATAATTAAATTAAATTAAATAACAATAAATCTTTAAGTTAAGAGAACATATTAGTTGCAATCATCATTTCATTCATCTCTATATTAGATAATCAAAAATCATAATTTTTTATTTATAACGCTGTTGTCGTGAATGAATATTATGTAATAATCTATAAATATATATTCCTCACCAATCTGTAATCGCGTAATCGAAATCGTAATCGGCACATGATAATCGTAATTGATTACATTTTTTAACGTAATCTAATCGTTGCTGTAATCGTAATAGCGATTTCACAGACGACTGTAATCGTAATCGTAATTGTAATCTCCAATTTTTCATGTTTGTAATCGTAATCGTAATCGATTACATTTTCTCGTAATTGACTCCAAGCCTGGCTCAGAAACATGATGTCATTTGCTTGACCTATTTCAGCTTTCAAAAATAATAAGAGTTCTAATTAAACTTGCTCAATTTCTTTTTTCTTTCTGTTTTTACAGTGTACTTATTATTCCTCATATCTGGAATAATAAATGTTTTGAGTCATGCATGTACAAGTACGTTTATTTTTAAACTACTTTGAAACAAACGATTGTCCAATGAAAATAAATTCAAATAAGTCTGGTATGCATTTAAAAAAATTTATGCATGCTTATAAGTAAAACATAATGTATTGACTCCTTGCTTACACAAGCAACAAATAGTGGAGTAGAAATCATGCTACAATAGCATAAGCTAAAAGCAACGTATGCTAGAGGAGCAATATGAATAAGAGGGAACAAATGCTAGAAATCGTGCTATGGGAGCCAAAGATAAAAGCAACAGATGGTACAATACATGGTAGACTAGCAAAAAATAAAAGCAACCTGTGGTAGAAACCATGCTAGACTAGCAACAAATAAGAGCAACAGATGGTAAAAATCTTGCTAAAAAAAGCAAAAAGTACAAGCAAGCGATGGTAGAAATCTTGCTATAAAAGCAACGGATGTTAAAAAACATGCTAGACTAGCAAAGAAAAGTAAAACTAGACTAGCAAAGAAAAAAGGTACAGATGGTAGAAATCTTGCTAGAAAAGCAAAAATTTACAGCAACAGATGCTAGAAAAGCAACAGGTGGTTGCTAGCAAACAAAAACTAGCATCTGATGGTAGTTAATTACTGCTAGACTAGCAAAAACTAAAAGCAACAGATGGTAGAAATCTTGCTAGAAAAGCAAGAAATAAAAGCAACGGATGCTAGAAATCTTGCTAGAAGAGCAACTGGTGGTTGCCAGCAAATAAAAAATAGCATCTGATGGTAGTTAATTACTGCTAGACTAGCAAAAAATAAAAACAACGGATGCTAGAAAAGCAACGGGTGGTTGTTAGCAAACAAAAAATAGCATCTGATGGTAGTAAATTATTGCTAGACTAGCAAAAAATAGAAGCAACCTGTAGTAGAAATCTTGCTAGAAAAGCAAAAAATACTAGCAAAACAAGCTAGAATTTGTATGCTATAAAGCATAAAAAGTGTCTCATAACACACCATGGGATGCTAGGAGAGTATGCTAGTAAAAGCAAAAATTTATGGTAGTTTAATGCTAGTTTTCTTGCTAAGATTTAGCATGGGATGCTGTACTAGCAAACAAAAAATAGCATCTGATGGTAGTAAATTATTGCTAGACTAGCAAAAAATAAAAGCAACCTATGGTAGAAATCTTGCTAGAAAAGCAAAAAATAATAGCAAAACAAGCTAGAAATTGTATGCTATAAAGCATAAAAAGTGTCTCATAACACACCATGGGATGCTAGGAGAGTATGCTAGTAAAAGCAAGAATTTATGGTAGCTTAATGCTAGTTTTCTAGCTAAGATTTAGCATGTGATGCTGTACTAGCAAACAAAAAATAGCATCTGATGGTAGTAAATTATTGCTAAACTAGCAAAAAATAAAAGCAACCTATGGTAGAAATCTTGCTAAAAAAGCAAAAAATAATAGCAACCAGGCTTGGAGTAATCGGCGTAATCGATTACGTTTTTTTGTAATCGTAATCATAATCATAATTTGGAAATGGATCTCTCGTAATCGTGTAATCGTAATTTTAATCAAGTATTTGTTGTGTAATCGTAATTGTAATCTACATTTAAATAATCGTAATTTGGCCTTGTAATCGTGTAATCCCGACTTTTTCTGAAAGTGAAAGTTTCTTAATTGCGTTTCTCTAATGGTTTGATAAAGATAAGAGAGCTATTTCGTGCTCCTTGAAGGTCACAAAGTTGAGCCCTAAGAGGACCGTCTTCCATCTCAGAGTCGGTGGACTGCCTCTGCTGATTTAGGATAGGTCATCAATTTTCCCTTTCATCAACTGACAATGAAAAGGACAAACCCCAACCCTTGTTGCCGGCGGCCGGCATACGAAGAAAACAGTGGTATCGAAATACTAGCACACATGTTTTCGATTCGACAGAGTATTCTGTAAACAGTTGCACCCAATCGTGCAGTTGTATGCATTTTTGTGTTTTTCTCCCACTTTGACTTTTATTGTATATTTTCTTTTTCAAAAGAAAAGCGAATTTGCAATCGTGTTTCAGTGATCATTCCAGAACAAGAAGTAATCATTACGATGACTTTTTTTTTCAAAATATTTTCACATACACTAGGTGGCCAAAAGTATCCGGACACTTTCGAAAATTCACATTTTTACATATAGCTCGAAAAATAAGTGATCAATTGTTCTTTAACTTTAGTCATACAAAATATAGGCTTCACCGAACATTTACAAGTTGAAATTAAATTACCCTTGCATTTGGGGGACGACAAGAAGGGGGGTTGAAAGTAAAACCGCTTTTTGACCATAACTTTTCGAAAATAGCTCGGAATAAGCTATAAATTTCAGTAATTAATTAGCATACTATGTATAATTACTGTACAAATTTTTATGAACTTACCACTCTTACTTCCGAAGATATGAAACATTTTTTAAAAAATGGCAATTTTGATTGAAGGGTTTTTGCTCATAACACGCAGAGTTTTTGATCAAACCTAATCAAAACTTCAGGAAAAATGACAAAATACAAGAGAAAGAACATACTAAAACGGTAAATAAAAGTATTAAAAATCCGATGAGATATGAACGTTAAAAGGAAATATTTTTTCACGGCGCATGCGCGAACGACAGAAATTTATAACTACAAAAATATTGTACTCTGATTCATACTTCATCTTATAAAAAAAGTTCCAGTTGAATATCGTAAAAATTGAAAAAGATATCAGCGATCTAATGAGCTGTAATTCATTCATTCGCAGACAATACATGAATGGCAAGGGGTGCTCCACAAATAGTGTGGTGACAATTGAGCATTTTCTTCAATGTTAAATTTTATACAGTTTGAAAATATATATTCGGCATAAAAGTCACATTTCGCCGATTCGGCCAAAAAGACCTTATACGTAGGTGGCCAAAAGTATCCGGACACCCACAGAAACGTTGGTTTTGAACGATGACGCAATAACCTTTAATTTAAAAATAGCTCTTTGTGGACAGACCCTCACTTTTTATGTATTGTCTGCGAATGAATGAAATACAGCTCACTAGATCGCTGATATCTTTTTCAATTTTCATGATATTCAACTGAAACTTTTTTTATAAGATGAAGTATAAATCAGAGTACAATATTTTTATAGTTATAAATTTCTGTCGTTCGCGCATGCGCCGTGAAAAAATATTTCCTTTTAACGTTCATATCTCATCGGATTTTTAATATTTTTATTTACCGTTTTAGTATGTTCTTTCTCTTGTATTTTGTCATTTTTCCTGAAATTTTGATAAGGTTTGATCAAAAACTCGGCGTGTTATGAGCAAAAACCCTTCAATCAAAATTGCCATTTTTAAAAAAATGTTTCATATCTTCGGAAGTAAGAGTGGTACGTTCATAAAAATTTGTACAGTAATTATATATAGTATGCTAATTAATTACTGAAATTTATAGCTTATTCCGAGCTATTTTCGAAGAGTTATGGTCAAAAAGCGGTTTTACTTTCAACTCCCCTTCTTGTCGTCCCCCAAATGCAAGGGTAATTTAATTTCAACTTGGAAATGTTCGGTGAAGCCTATATTTTGTATGACTAAAGTTAAAGAACAATTGATCACTTATTTTTCGAGCTATATGTAAAAATGTGAATTTTCGAAAGTGTCCGGATACTTTTGGCCACCTAGTGTATAATTCAATCTTAAGTTTATGCTTTATATTTTAATGCTCATATTATAAAAAATTATTAAGTATATAAAAAAAGGAAAAGTTTTGTATTTAAAAAATTTTAAAACATGTTTAATGTGCTTGATTTAACGTCTGATTTATTTTTAAGTGTTAATTATCTTTTTGCATTTTGAATAATTTCAATACACTTTTATTGATGTTTATTGTTTTATTTTCACGTTTTTAGTGGCAATAATAGCATTTCATTGTACCTCAAAACTGTGACATATAAAATGGTCATACACGTAGAAAATAAATAAACAAGTAAATAAATAGGATAAATAAATAAATAAACTCATTAGATGCAATCATTAGTTGCTATCATCTCTATGATATTAGTAAATCAAAAATTATAAGTTCTCAACTATGACATTGTTGCTGCGAAGGAGCATTCAAGTTCGTATTCTTCCAAAAATTCTATTAAAAATTCACATCCCCTAAAATTCCTAAAATTTTGCCGGTGTTCTTAAAAAAGTTGGAAAACTTTACAGGTGTCTGTTTTGGAGAATTTAATGGACTTTTTACGAAGTATTTTATTGCAAAAACACGTGTTTTTTTTTTTTTTTTTGCTGTGGACATTTTACAAAATATTTTGTTATAAAAACTGACACAGTTTTCATTTTAGAACGGACCTTTTACAAAATTCTTCTGAAAAACGAACTACTTAATCTTTAAAACATATGCAGTCAACGTTCGATATAATGACTATCTCCGTCCCGCAGAAAAATGTCTTTATAACGAGTAGTCGCAACGAGTAGTAAGAGCTACAACTTTTGAAAAATTCGTATGCATCATGCATGTTCAGAAGTTTCATTAAAATTGAATATTTTTTAAATCTTTGAACAAAGTACTAAAATTATTTTTCTTTCATTGGAATTAAAGAATATATTAGTGCTAAACACTATAACAAAATATTAAACAGATTTTAAATTAGAAAATGTAGGGAAAAAATTATTGCATACTTATAAATCATTTATTCCACGAACAAAAAATTAGAAATAACTGTTTTCTTTTTTGCAAAACGTAATTTTCCATTTCGGTTATAGATGGTACATAGTGTCCAGTACTTTGTTTGCCTTACGGGAAAAAAAATATTTTAAATTCTTAATAGAAATAGAAACATTTTCTATGTTATAAGCTATCATTACATCCTTCTTCATCCGAAGATGTACAGGATACATTAATTTCTTCTCTCCCACTGTAGAATTATTATTAGATTAAACGATATATTAGATATAATATATTAGATTAAACGATACAGAAAGGTCGTTATAACCAAAGCAAATTAACATAGAGTATATAGAGATAAAGTTGGGGTATTTCTTAATTGTCGTTATAATGGGATGGTCATTATAATGTGTGGTCGTCATAACGAGCGTCGACTGTATTATATGATATTGATTACTAGTAGACAGATTATAAATTGCAAATTTATATTTTTCATGGTAAATTTTTACCGAAATAAATAAACGGTTCATTTAACAGGATATTATAAAAATATTACTTGCTGTGCAATTTTGAATGATGTTATAAAGAAGGTTTAAATTTCACATGCTTCACTTTCTTTTCACTTAAATGATAAAGTAAACAACACTGCCCGCTAAAACTCGACCCTCTTACAAAATTTCTGGATCCGCCCTGTACACACACACACACACACTCAATAATCGAAAATTAGCCTTGTAATTGTGTAAGTTGACTTTTTTTTTCCAAACTATTTTCACATATAATTTAATCTTAGTTTATAGGATTTATATTTTAATGCTCATATTATTTTTATCAATGAGTATGTAAAAGAAGAAAAAGTTGTGTATTAATAGATTTTTAAAACATTTTTTATGTTTAAAAAATATTAAATTTCACACGAGAATTTTATTTTTAAGAATTTTATAATTCTAATATTGATTACATGTAGACAATTTATAAATTTCCAATTTGTATTTTCCGTGATAATAATTTTTTACCAAAATAAATAAATGGTTAATTTAATAGAATATAATAAAAAATATTACTTGCTGTGCAATATTGTATGATGTTTTAAAGAAGATTTAAATTTTACATGCTTCATTTTCCTTCCCCTTAACTAATAAGGTGCACCAAAACTTGACCCCCTAACAAAAATTTCTGGATCCTCCTTTGTATGTATATATATATATATATATATATATATATATATATATATATATATATATATATATATATATATATATATATATATATATATATATATATTAGGGTGGAACGAAAAAAATAAATTTTTGATTTTCATTTTGCCTTAGTGCGGAAAAGTTGCCTTTTCATGTAAATAAGGTATAAATAAAATATGAAAAATATTGAAGCACGTCTTGAGGTGCCGCAAGTAGGATAAAGTATTGTAGAAATGCGATTTTTGCTCTATTTTCAAGTTTTTTTTTCAAAAATTGTTATATTCATCTTTTTTCTTTAAATGCGGTCAAAAAAGTAACTATTACGCCAAAAAGGCCACTGTAATATTCTTTTTTGATGTTTGGATGATTTCTTGAGGTGCCACAAAAACGATAAAGTTTTGCAAAAACGCACTTTTTGCTGATGGCACTAGCATCTGGGAGCATAAAACGTCAGGGCTATCCCTGATAAGACGTAGCAGTAGCGGATGTTTATAGGGGGCGTTAATGGGTAGCAGTGATATGTGTGAGTAGGGGCCGAGCTCAGATCAGAGATCAGGTGTCAATACCTTTGCCGAATTCACTTTTGTTCGCGTCTATCATGTAACAAAGTAACGTAAAATATCGATAGTTGGTGAGCTATTTCAGCGTGGTGAGCTAAAACGGCTCATTCTAAGCAAGTGCAGACGTGACAACTGTCAGAAAGTCCTATTTTTGCACACTTTAGTGATTTGAGTGAAGTTTTACTATCTACTTAGGAATAATTCATGAAAGGTCACTGTTTTATTAGACACAACCTCAAAAATTGGTCAAGTCAACCTGGAAAGGATCCTTGCGTGAGTAAAATATCTATACTTAAGTTTCTAAAATTGAACAAATTTGGTCAAAAGTTTCTATTCTAGTTATTTCTTACCAAAGAATTTGAGTAACGATAAAAAGTTAAAGGCAAAAGAACTGATTCGATCCTCGTTAAATTTAGAGAAGAATCTAAACGTTTATTTCTTGTTGCTGCCTGCAGGAGACTACAAGAGAAAAAAAACTTTGATACTTGCAGTTTGTATGAAAGAAAAGAAGGTGCCTGTCTTAGAACAAAAGTTTCTAAAGCATTTGAAAACAACCTTCCTTTTTTAGAGAACATATATAACTTAAGTACAAATTAGAGATATTTAATAGATAAGTGTAAAAAAGTGCACAAGTACAAGAAGATTTTAACTTCATGTTAATCCACATAGGGGACACACTTTAACAAAGTTTTTCAGTTTGATTTGTATTTACCACGTACAATCGATGTATGCTCTTTGCAAATATAAGTCACTTGAAGTGAGCAAGTTTTCCAGGTTTTTTGAAGATAAATCTAGTGAGGGCCCAATTGATGTAGCGATACACTTAATAAATATTTCTGATCTGTACTTAAGTAATGTATGTTCTCTAAAAGAGGAAGGTTGTTTTCAACTGCTTTAGAAACTTTTGTTCTAAGACAGGCACCTTCTTTTCTTTCATACAAACTTCAAGTATCAAAGTTTTTTCTCTTGTAGTCTCCTGCAGGCAGCAACAAGAAATAAACGTTTAGATTCTTCTCTAAATTTAACGAGAATCGAATCAGTTCTTTTTCTTTTAATTTTTTATCGTTACTCAAATCCTTTGGTAAGAAGTAACTAGAATAGAAACTTTTGACCAAATTTGTTCAATTTTAGAAACTTAAGTCTAGATATTTTACTCGCACAAGGATCCTTTCCAGGTTGACTTGACCAATTATTGAGGTTGTGCCTAATAAAACAGTGACCTTTCATGAATTATTCCTAAGTAGATAGTAAAACTTCACTCAAATCACTAAAGTGTCCAAAAATAGGACTTTCTGACACTTGTCACGTCTGCACTTGCTTAGAATGAGCCGTTTTAGCTCACCACGCTGAAATAGCTCACCAACTATCGATATTTTACGTTACTTTGTTACATGATAGACGCGAACAAAAGTGAATTCGGCAAAGGTATTGACACCTGATCTCTGATCTGAGCTCGGCCCCTACTCACACATATCACTGCTACCCATTAACGCCCCCTATAAACATCCGCTACTGCTACGTCTTATCAGGGATAGCCCTGACGTTTTATGCTCCCAGATGTTAGTGCCATCAGCAAAAAGTGCGTTTTTGCAAAGCTTTATCGTTTTTGTGGCACCTCAAGAAATCATCCAAACATCAAAAAAGAATATTATGTGGCCTTTTTGGCATAATAGTTACTTTTTTGACCGCATTTAAAGAAAAAAGATGAGTATAACAATTTTTGAAAAATACTTGAAAATAGAGCAAAAATCGCATTTTTACAATACTTTATCCTACTTGCGGCACCTCAAGACGTGCTTCAATATTTTTCATATTTTATTTATACCTTATTTACATGAAAAGGCAACTTTTCCGCACTAAGGCAAATTGAAAATCAAAAATTTATTTATTTCGTTCCACCCTAATATATATATATATATATATAATATATTCCTCTCAAAGTTGTAATCGTGTAATCGAAATCGTAATCGACTTATAATAATCGTAATCGATTACATTTTTTTTCATAATCTAATCGTTACTGTAATCGCAATAGCGATTTGGCAGAGGGCTGTAATCGTAATCGTAATTGTAATCTCTAATTTTTCATGCTCGTAATCATAATCGTAATCGATTACATTTTCTCGTAATTGACTCCAAGCCTGATAGCAACACAAGCTAGAATTTTTATGCTATAAAGCATAAAAAGTGTCTCATAAGACACCATGGTATGCTAGGGGAGTATGCTAGTAAAAGCAAGAATTTATGGTAGTTTAATGCTAGTTTTCTTGCTAGGATTTAGCATGGGATGCTGTACAAGCAAACATTTTCTAGCATGAATTTTGACCTGGGCACTAAATGTATTAGAATTTATTTTGATTTTAAAAATCAAAATTAAATTTGGTATTAAATCAGGAATCTAACTTGAATTATTTGTGCCGACGATAAAATCAAATTATGCGCTCTGGAATCTTTTACTTATTTCCTTACGTTTTTCGGAGGCGACTGTTTTTTACTTCCTTTTACGTAGTAAAGGTATAGTAATCGCGAAAAAAAAATCCACTCAAATTTGAGTCTAAATTTTGATTTTGCTCACCCCCGAATGAATGTTCAGCAGTTTTTTCGACCTGTCAGCACGTGCATATGTACCTACCAACATATAAGCAGCCGAAAAATCCTTTTCAACCACTCCCGAATTAATTACGACGAGTTTTCTTGTAACGTCTGTATATACGTATGTATGTGTGGATGTGCGGATGTATGTGCGTATGTGGGTCGCATAACTCAAAAACTATATGCCGTAGAAGCTTCTAGCTTGGTATGTAGGCTCTGAGGATGGTCTAGTTGTGCACCTCCCTTCGTGGTTGCATTTGAATGTTCCCAAGGGGGTGTTTTACCCCTTTTTGGGGGTAAATCAGTGTTAATTTCAATGCAGACTCAAGTGATATGAATTTTCTCGTTACCACTTGGCGATATTTCGCCAAGCTTTTGGTCGCCAAGTGTTTGACGCCAACTTGGCGACATATCACCAAGTTGGCGACAAATTTGGCGAAAAAATTATTTTTTGAATTTGGGTTCAACTTGGCGATATTTTGCGAAAAATTCACTGAGTGATATTAAAATCAGCAATATTTAGAAAATTAACCATTGTAAAATATTTTTTGCATTGTTTCGTGGTAGATTAGGGGAGTAAATATTTGAATTGTTACCTTGCTCACTTCAAGCACTTTTTTTTAACACTTAAGGCAACTACTAAGAAATTTACACGTAAAAGGAAGTAGTGTGGGGCCCATATCAGATTTTTTATTAAAAGAGTTCAACTTTTTTGCTTAGCTCTTTTTTTTTTCCTTTTCTCTCTCTCTCTCTCTCTCTTTGTAGCGATTTGACTTTTAGTGATCTTTTGTGTTCGACAATCTTAAGATAGAATGTTATAGCTTGACTACGGAGAGATGACGGATGACCTTGAAGTGGAAACGGACCTCTTTCATTTTGAAATAGGAAGAATCAGTGTCATTTTTAGCCTACTTTCCCATTAAAAGTAAAAGAAAGACAAACAAAGTTTTAAAAGTGGCTTAATGCATCTAAAATTATCGACAAGTTCAAAAAATATAGCCAAATTAAAAAAATATCGCCAAGTCCGCAAAAAAAGTCAAAAAGAAATAAAAAGGTAAAATGAATATCGAAAAATTAAAAATTTGAAAGTAGGGTATTGAGATGGGGAATTTGTGTGTCGGTCTGTCTGTTCCCCCCCCCCCCCCCCTAATAACTTTTGAATGAACATTCCGATTTAGACAAACTTTTTTTTGTTGGAAAAATCTCGGCGAGTACAGCTCATTCCCATATTTGATTTTTCGATTTGAACAATTTTTGGTTCAACATTGAACCGTTCAAGCAACCTTTCACCACCTAATAACTTCTGAGTGAACCATCCGAATGGAATAAACTTTTTTTTGTTTGAAAGATCTCGAGAGGCTCATTCCATATTTCGCTTTTTGATTTGAACCATTTTTCGTTCAATATTGAACCGTTCAGAAAAAAATTTAACATTAGCGCCTACGGGAATTTAAGTTGAATGTTGATCCTGAACTTAAGTCGATTTCCTTCAAACTAACTTGTAAGAAAATGGTTTTGATAAATAATGTTTGTAAGTACTTTTCTGAATAACTTCTGTGAGGACTCTGATTCCGACTCCACTCCGCAAACATGGCGAAATGCAGGTCAGAAAAAAAATGACTGACTGTGCAGACGATTTTTTGTTTATTTATTCATTTGTTTTATTTTATTTATTATTATTATTATTTTTTTTTTTGGCAGACGATTTTTTTTGTAACAAAAATGTTTCATTCACGAGGGCATTTTATTCTTTATTTATATTTAACAACTGGCAACGGATTAAAAGTGAAATTCGAGACATTTTATCAACGGACGAGTTTTTTTTTTTTTCCTTTCTTTGATAAAATGTGTTTTGATGTACTTTGTACTTTTAATTTTTTTTTTTTTTTTTTTGAAAACGATTGAGGAATTTTTCTATGGAAGAATAGTTACATTCTTTAAAAGGTGCGACAAAACTGAATTTATTCATTTATTTACTTTTTATGTGTCTACTTCATCTGATGAGAGGGGTATATTTTGCTTTTAGAAATCAACTTTAAGTGCTAAAAATGTATGCTTGACATAATTTTTAGTCTCAGATAATCAAGAGAATAACACAGGCCAACAAAAAAAACCTTTTTGAAAACTTTTTTAATTTTAATAGCTGATCTTGATAGATTTTTATGTGCTGAATCCAAATCTGCTTGTAGTTTTTATGTATCACCCTTAGTTTCCAAGCAAAATGTATTTTATTATATAGTCTAATACCCATTTACAGTATATAGGGAAATCAATGAAACACTGTAGAATCGTAAAATTGTTTGTATTTACAGTAAAATACTTGGAATAGTAATCTTATGTGATGATACAAGGTTCACTTGTCAACTGGAATTGCTTTATATTTTCTTTCCCTTTTTTCCTTGAAGCTTCTTGTGTAGCTTTTCCTGCGATGAATAGCTTGCTGAACTTCCCGGTGAAGTGACCAACAGTAATCCCCCATCATGTTGTAGCATGTGTTTCAGCAGTGCTGCCAACATCATCTTTGTTCATTAGACCTATTTTTTCACGTTATCTAAACTATGAAAAAGCTGTTAAATTCTAAAAATGTTTCTTTATTTCATAAATGTAACTATAAAATGTGAATAAATGGTGGGTGATACAACTTTTTAAGCATCATATTTGGATTCAGCAACCTAAACAACATAAAAATAAGGTATTTTCATTAAAAAAGTTTTTTCATCGTTGGCCTGTGTAATGATCAGATGCTAGAATGCCGATGTCGATGTACGGGAAAGTAGGCTCGTTTAGTTATTGACAGAACTTATTGTTATGTATAGTACATAGATATCGATAATAGCATATTTCTAGGGTGCACCATTTTACATTGTTCTAAAATGGATGTGAATACAATTTTCTGCCTTTTCTCGGGGAGATAAGTGTAACTCTTTATAATCTTACAACAATTCATAGCTTAATTAATAACGTTTTTACTTTATCCTAAAAGAGCAAGGACGCTTTTACCTCGAAAGTTATGAACTCTTTTAAAAATTATAGTCTAAAGATTATGTTTGCTGAAGTCAACCATCTGGCTTCGGAAAACTTTCTTGAACTTCTGTTTCATAATTTTTTGGATATTTTCCCAGTCAAAACTATCTTGCTCATCTCATGAAGTTACTGTTGCTCAGTACTTAAAGCATTTTTATTGTCAAAATCGATCTGATCAATGACAAATTCTATAGGTTCATATTGAACTGATTTGAAAGTATACAACAGGCCCAAAAAATCACTTTGGTCCACAGGTCCATCTGTAGCTTTTGCAAAAAATGTCGCAAATTAAGTTCATTCAAATGTAATTGGCAAATGTCCCATTGCATAGGTCTACCAAGTTTTTCTTCCAGTTTCCGTATTACACCTTTGTATTTTCCTGTCTTTGTAGTGCATCCATCGAAACCAATGCAAGCAATTTCCCACTCAAAGAAACATTTCATTGTTCCTGACTTGTCTAAGAAATGTAAATGTGTGCTTTCATTAGTTGGAAGCAAGGGGAGCGCGGGTGGCACCCAAAGTGCGGCCACTTCCTCGTGGTGAGTCCTGGGTAATTTTAATGAGCAAGCAAAACGTTGAGTAGTTCAAAGAAACAATAAAATGAGTAAGAAAATGTTTTGAAGGCACTTTCGTAAATATAGAGAGGAAATATTAAATTATAAAATTTTTGCTTAATATTGTAAGTATCGGAAATTTCGGAAAATTTGATGAACTTTGGGCCTAATGCGTAGACTGAAATCACAATCTAAAATGGTTTTAAAAAATTCCTTATATATTTTAAACCTTTTTCCTTCATTTAATAACCACCCGTCACTAGTTTTACCATTTGCAATATTTTTTAAAAAAGCTTGAAAAATCTAAAAAAAATCAAAAATTTTATAACTTTAGGCCAAATGCGCAGACTAAAGATGATGTCGCAAAAGTGAAATATTTTACAGAACTGTTACTTATCCTCATTCACAGTAAATGAAAGATACCCGTTTACAAAAATCAAAAATTATTATTTTTTTTTTTTTTTTGCTCCACCTTACTGTCCATAATATTACAACTGCACAGATTTCCTACTGCACTGATCATTTATTTTGTCATAATTGCTTACTATCTGATGTTATGGCTTTTGAAGCATTACAATTTATTAGGTTTCTTTTTGTATGTTGTTTGGTATGAATAAAAAAAACCGTAGGCGATCTGAAATTCATGTGAAATTTTAACTTTTAGGTACACAGAGTAATCAGTTGACTGCAATCTTTGATTGCAAAATTTTGAATTTACATGAAAAGAATTCTAGTTCCTTTGTTTTCCCCTTTCTTTTCTTTTCTTTCTTTCTTTTTTTTCTGTTTTGAAGTGTAACTTAGGCGACACTGCTTGAAGTATGCCGGAATGCCGCTTTCGACTATGATTGGAGGGCGGCCGTCACGTGGATTTTGCGCGGCATATTGGGTCTCCACTCTGTTCTTTCATAGCGTTAGAGCAGGGGTGGCCAACCTTTTTAAGGAGAGTGCTACTATCTAGAGAGAAAAAGCTCACCGTGCCACATTGTATTATTACAACAAACCGGTTTTTTTTTTAAAGTTAAAAATAGATTTTAGGTTGGCTGACTATGTAATTCTTACTCAAATGAAACATTTTTTCTCGTAAATCTGAGCAATTGAAATCTAAATGATAATAAAGATAAAACAAGTCCAAACGTAAGAGTTATTGTTAATAAACACTTTTATGGGTTCTGTCAGTTGGATTATGCTTAAAAAAGAAACAAATAGCATCAAACATTCTATTCTAAAAATTAAGCAGTCTGTACTTAATGTGATTTATGAGTCTGTATCTTTTTTATCAAGTTTTTAATTTTAGAATTAGTTATTGAGAATCCTAAGAAGTTTAAGTGTTTTAAGAACTATCAATAAATATTTAACGGTATTTAGATTTTTCTGCATTCATAACAAAAATATTTGTTTAGAAGCGTATTTTGAACCAAATCTACAACAGCATCAGACTGCTAAAGTGTGTAAATGAGAAAAAAATTTTGTTGGTTCAAATTTCCAAATTTCTATACAACGTGGATGACTTTCTGTTGAAGCTCTTATATTTGATTACCAATGCAAAATGTCAGTAATTCTGATTTGGATTTCAGAAGGGTAACAAGTAGTGTCCTGTAGAGAAAAAGACGAAGAATTTGAAAAGAACAGCATTTTTTATGATCCTGAGAATCATCAAACCTAACACTGAACGTATACTAAAATAGGTGTAAAATGTTCTCCATATATCATTGGAAAATTATTAAATTTGGGTTGATACTTTCAGTATTAAATTTAATGTTTTATTTTTTCCCCCAAAGTACAGAGAAAGAAACTGAAGTTTTATCATAAAAGAATGTAGATGGCCTGTACTGGTTAAGGAAATATTTTTTGTACAATCATAAATTTAAAATTACTTAAATGCCGGATAAATAAGGGATGAAATAGCTAAATTCATCTGGTGTTCTTCATTCCTAAGTAGCAAGTCCTCACATTGCTTTCCTTCCAGACATTTTACAAACACACTCCCTAAAATTCTAAAATCTTATGACTATTTTTCCTTTGGACAGCTATTGCACATTTCAATGAAGGAGTAACTTGTCATGCTCTCCTCTTTCTCCTGGGAGAAGTTCACAAAACATTCAGAGCTCTAATTCGTAGTTTGTTAATACAGTGAACTCTACAGGGTCACCAACAGAGAAAAGTCTTATTCTTTGGCAAGGAGTTTGATAAATAATTCGATGATACTTTTGAAGTTTTTTCCCCAAATTATTTTCAAGTAATGTAACAAAAACAATTTAAGGATCTTCATTTGTGCAACCATACCGAATTTTGTCCAATCTGGTTTCTTAATTTAGTTGCAGAGTTAACTTTTTTATAAAATTTCATTACCCGTAGCTGAAACTATTGCAGATCAAGAATCCATTCTGCAGCATCGAAAGTATCATTCGTGTCAATCGCGAATATGCTTTACAAAGCATTGTCTGTAGCCACAGCTTTTGCTGGATGTCCGAAGCTAACGTTAAGTACTTTGCAATATTGTAGCTCAGACAATTTGCAAGCCAGCCTCCTGACACTTAATCGTCATAATATCATTATATTTATCATTTTAAGGGGTTTTGTTTTACCAATATTTTTGAGATCGATATTTTTTCCTCCATTTTGGAAGTGTTTCAAAAAGTCTTCGCGTGCCACTGTTACAGTTTTGCCGTGCCACATTGTGGCACGCGTGCCGCGGGTTGGCCACCTCTGCGTTAGAGCATTAGCTACAGCTGTTAGTTTCGCTCCGAATTCAAATTTTTAATCAAACCGTTCATACAATGTGAAGATGCTTTGCTGTAGTGCATTTGACTGATTAAACAGCTCGAAATCGGGGCATAAGTTATATCGTTTTCTTGTGGGTGAAAGGAATAAAAGAAGATAACTGTGGCTGGATCGGATCTCAAGAGACCGATGGACTTACTTTCTAGAAAAAGCAAGTCTCCTTACACGCGTAATTTTCCCCTGAATATTGGGATCCTCCAACTTAGATTATAAATGTAGAAATGCATGAAATGCTCATTACTTTACCTTAAATAATTATTATAACGTAATACATTGATAGATTATTTATGTAATTAAAATGTTTTCATCAATAATCTTGCGTAATTTCATGTACTATGTCTAACTCCTGTTGAAATTGTAATATTTTTACTTTTTATGGAATTTTCCGACAGTTTGTTAATTTTCATAGGATCATTAGAGAAATTACGAAAATCATAATAGTTACTTCAAATATTGTAAAGCTAAACTATGTAATGGTAAAATATTTGCCTTGTTTTTAAAACTAATTGTTCTGATTTTAAGATGGGCGTCAAAATTTAAATATACGAACTATTTTATTTATTTCTAATCTATATTTTCTATTGCTTATTTAGTTAAAACTTTCTTGATAAGTGTATTGAAATTATTTTTTGAATGCGTAGTTTTGCTTTTATTTGAGTCATAGACATGAGTTTTAGTGTGGTCCTAGTTTTTGATCTATTTATTTCATGCATCAAAAATTAAGATGGAGGTGAGTGTTTGGCTTGAAAAGGTATGAAATTATGAATTTAAAAAAAATTAGTTTTTTTGAGATTACAATAACATGTAATTCAAGGCAATTTATACAAAAATCTAAATATTTTCTTTTTTTTTTTTTCCTTTTTTTTTGTGCAAAAAAAAAGAGAAACTTTTTGTTTAATCTCTACTTTTATGCGATAACCTCTTTCATAAAATATATAATACGTTCGATTGTCTATTTATTTTTGAAAATTCATTACTGTAATTGATAACAGTTCATCACAAAAGTAATCTGAGTTCTTTTATTTGAGTTCCGATTGTTATCAAATGATTTTTTTAAGCTATTTTTTTTTAAATCTATTTTAAACTAGTTGAAACATTTCATTATCAGTTTGTTGAAATTTTAAGAATTAGTATGCTTAAAAATCCGGCCTATTTTTTTTTTTTTTTTAAATCGCCACGACAAACAAGCAAGAGTTGGTAAAATTTAAGGAAAAACATGAAGAACAATGTGGGAAATAAACTTAATAATTAAGGCAAAAAGGATTTTTTAAATTTTTAAGAAGTAAATGATATTTAATAAAAGAACTACACACATTAGTAATATAAATTATATTGTTCTACACGAATAAGTCCAAGCGTTGACCAAGTTACAAACAATTCGTGACATAATTAATTTAGCTCACTATTGTTTTACTACACCATAATAATAGTTCGCATATTTAAAACACTTCAAGTAATCTAAAACTCAGAAAGTATTTTAAAGAAAAATTAAGTCAAATTAATCTTAAAATTGACCGAAAATTCCGTTAAAACATCTATTTTCTAAAATGCGGTTTAAAAATAAAACTATTTTTTTAGCAAGGTAAAAACCAATATTTTGGTATGTATATTGTCGGTTACATAAGTTACGATTAGAAATCTGCAAGCATTCGTGGATAAAATTACACTTTCCAAGAAGCGAAACTCCGTATTTCTCTATTGTAGAGATAGGGAGAAAGTAGCGGAAGGACCCAACATGGCGCGCGTTTGAGTGCGTCGCCAAGAGATTCCCCAATCGAAGATCATCTAAAGCAGCGTTTCTTAAACTTTTTTACAAGTGGAACCCTTTTTGCTGTCCACTTTTTTGGCGAAACCCTTGCTTTTATTTCTATCCCCCCCCCCACACACAAAACTACGAATAACGGAGTAGTAAATTGCACTCATTTTTTAAGGTAAATTCCTTCAATTGATAATTATTTGTAATTTTTGAATTTTATTTTATTCATTTATTAATTTCAACAGCCCAGAGTAAGTTGGTTCACATTCAAAAAAAAAAAAAAAACATACACACAAATTAAAATTTTTAGAGGAATTATAGACACAAAATTGTATTGATAGCAGAAGTGAAGTTAATGAAGATTCAAGTTGTGATGATCTTAGAAAATGTTCATGGTTCAGGCATAAATAGAGCAGAAGTAGAAATTGATATTTGGTTTTAAATTTTAATTATTTTTATTTTTTCATTTCAAAATTATAGCTTATCCTTATCTCATATCTCCAATCAGAAATCTTTAATATCTCACTAGAAATTTCAATGTGTCTTGTAGTTTACGATATTATGAAGACTTTTTTTTTCTGCTTGACCAAACCAGTGTTTCTCAGGAATAAAACAAAAACCGTATGACTCGTCACCTGCATATCTCCCTTCACCCCCTCTATTTTTACCTAGAGCTGTATGTTTTGCAATACTATGTAGACAGAAAGTTTCACAGATCAAGTTCGCTAGTTCAAATGATTCCGTCGGGCGCCAGTTGAGAGATTTAGCAGGTTATACAAAAGCAAAATGTATTACTTTATTCGTATTTTGAGCTCCCCCCCCCTGCCCACCCTATCGCCGATTTTTCCTTCGGCTAAGTGAACAGGAGAGAGGGTTGTTGCTTCAAATTTTAAGTTTTGAATTTAATTTTCCTTGCTGGAACTTTTGAGAACTTAGTTCAAATATTATGAAAGGAAGGGAGGAAAAGTTTCGCGGAACCCTTCCGTGATCCTCGTGGAACCCTGAGGTTCCTCGTAACACAGTTTAAGAAACGCTGATCTAAAGTGCTTTTAGAACTTTCATTTCAAAAATGGGCTAAATTCGAAATCAGCCCCCTCCCCCCGAAAAGGTTTGACCGCGTACGTCGCTGTTACTTACTATAAGTTAATTAAATCCTTCAAAAACCATGATTTTGTAGTGTGCGCCCTCTGTCAAATTTTTCTGGATTAGCCCCTGTATATATATATATATACATATATGCATATATTTACCTTTGTGACAGCTTGAAAGAAGATATCGCCTGGTATTTTTCCTGCCACGAGGTAAATAGGCGCACTTGCAGCTATTGCACCCTGAACAACATTAGGATACTTAAACCGCATATATGCAGCAAGCATACCTCCATAACTGTAATAACAAATCACAAAGTTACATAAGGAGCAAAAGGACCCAACGTAACTAACAGTACAAGTGAAAAAAATAATAATAAAATGAAAGTGACATAAAATTTGCAGGCAGCAGCAGCAAAGTGAACCAGTGCACAACAAGCACGAAAACCGGGCAAGTGAACAACTTCGTGCTTGTTGTGAATTTATACACTGTTAAAACTACAGGTTGCATGTGACATCCTCTGAAGGGTGCCACTTGACTCCCTATGGCGCCCTCGCAGGTGATATTAGGCTCCCTTTAGGGTGCCATGGGTCACTTATTGGGTGCCAAGGTCCCCAATGATGCCCAAGGGTGCTAAGATATAGGGTACCACTTGACACCATATGGCACCTTTAAGCGTTCCACAGGGAGTCAAACTGCACTTTTCAGGGGGTGCTGCTGGTGCTACAACTTTTCCCCCTTTAAGGTGCAACCTGTAGTTTTAACAGTGTATGTTTAGCACTGACAAAGAGGATCGCTTTGTAAGCGTATATTCTTTTTTGGGCGATTCTCTGTAAACTGGTAATTCGCTGTCCGTACCGAGTATTTTAAAAATAATAAAGTGTAATAAAATAAATATCGCTCTTAATACAAGAAAGCATTTATACTTTGTAGCCCAAATGTATTTAGAGCGATAACAAGTTTTTTTTCTTCTAGACATTATCTAAGCACCTAAAACACAGTCCCCTGGCTGTCCCAATCCAATAGTTTAACACTTCCAGGCAATATTTGAAAAACCTATTAACACTACAGAAATTTGGCAATTAATATCTAAAAATAGAATAATGCAACTATATTTTTTTTATGAAATAAGGTCTAATTACGTATTTCTAAAACTTAAAATTATCATGTAAATTCTGTCCGGAGATTTTTTAAACAGTCCCCTGCCACAAATTCTAAGCTCCAATAGAAAAAATCTGTTACTCTTGCAAATGTTTTTTGTCATGATCATGAAGTAATGAGTGTGAATTTGCTGAAATTGCGGAGAACGATGTTGAAACGATACTTTGTTTAGTTTGAGAGTGACAATTATGATGAAAGTATGCATCAGGGTCGTTGCGAAAACAGTCCTCTGGGAAGTGATTTTATTAATGTCAATTAGTTTAATTATGAAACATATTAGTTATTATGTCCAGGATTTGTGCCTAAATTTATAGGTAGTCTCGTAACTAATAATGTTCCAATAGTTTTGCAGTTATTACGCAACAAAAAGCAAAAACACAGTCACCTGGCACAGTCTCCTGCCTAGTTATACTAGGCGGGGGACTTACCTCCTATCATGATTTATCAGAAAAACATAAACTTCAACTGGCCCTCTTTCAAAGCAAAGTAATAGATTCATTTTCTGAGCATTAGTATAATAATCATACTGTAACGAGTCCGTAGCACCTTCAACTTTCTTAAATGAGCATTCCAATCTTGAGGAAATAACTATAAATTTATTTACAAGTATGTACACTTATTTACAATAGGAGCAGGAAACAATTGCTAAACATCCAGCAATTAGGTAGCAAAACAGTACACTGTACTCTCAACAGTAACTCAGCACCACGTATCTAACGTGAACAGTAATTAAGCAATTACAAAAGCAAAACAACCATTCGCCAAGCGAACGAAAACGAGCATCTCAGAAATCCCATCTGAGAAAAACTCACTGACTTGTGTTCAAGGCCAGCTATTTGTACACGAAACGAATTCCCGACAACATTCTAGTAAAATCTGGAGTATTCTGTCCATTCACAAACGTAAACAATTCATTCAAGAAAACGCTAGAAATAAAAAGAAAAAACCACTCCGAGCGAAAATGTCTTCATGCTTATCAAAGTTAGGGCAAGTGTAAAAACTACAAAGTGTTACAGGGCCGGTATACAAGTGATAAAAGTGATACCTTCAGATACTTTTGCAACATGTCGCCGGATAAAACCAAAACTAATGAAAATGATGCAAGGCAGGAAAAACAACAACTATTTACAAGATTTGTAACAATACGAACATTTCAAAAAAACATGCCCGGACAGATTTCGTGTGAAAAATTACGAGTTTACAGAGAATCGCATTTTTACAAAAAGAAAATGTCCGTGATCGTTTTTTACCACCTTCTACCGGTCCATGAGTCAAAAAAGATTAACAAACGCTGCAAAAGAGCTAGAGATTTCACGCCAACACAGTTGAATAACAGTGTACAAACTAAAAAAGAAAAATGCACTTAAACTGTTTAAAGAGGTTTTAATTAACCTCTATAAGGCCTCTGAAATCGCATTATGAAGCCTTTAAATCAATTTTTAAGGACTTGAAACTTTGTCAAGTCTTTGTACATAAATTAAATTTTATAGTCTATTTTCAAGAAGTTGTTTTATTAATGTCAAATCGTTGTAATACCATTCATTTAAAAAATGTTTTGAAAACTACTGCTTTAAACCGTTTAGTACAGTCTTAAAATAGACTTTATAAAATAATTTAAAGGTCATCTTTGCTCACCTTCCTCCAAAAGCAATGACGGGGCACTTTTCAGCTTTGAAATTCTTTTTGAAATTCTTCAGAAAAAATGCGTAGTCAGCCAGTGCCTGACTTACACTGAGTAAACCAATATTTGAGCCTTCAAAACTGTTGTTGCCAAATGGAAGTGATTTGCCATAGAATCTCTGTAGGGAAAATAAAATAATGAATTTGATATTTGAAGTACAACTTATGTTTCTAGAAAATGAAATTTCTTGTAGAGAAGCAAATTCCATCAACAAACTAGACATCGGCCCAAAGATCCACTCCCAGTCTACTGCAGTTTAATCGATACTGAAGTCTAATACTAATATACCAGTTGGTTCTCTAACGACATTCTATTTGATGTTTTTTTCTTTTTAAAGACGACTTTCCATGGTCCTTGACTACCCATTGTAGTTTTAGAAGAATTCTATGTGAAGACTCATTCAGGTTAAGGAAAATGTTTTGCGGTCCCTTGAAAGTCTTTAAATGGAGAATCAACTGTATTTTTTTAAAAAGGTGCGTAAAACATTGATTATAAGTGGACAATGCTCCAGAAAAGTATTATTTGTTATTCTAAGAAGGGGTGCAGTTACGCTTAATTTGTTTTTAAAGACAAGATATATATTTCTCTCATTACAAAACCCAAAACATTTTCATTTATTTTAGAGACTTTGACAGTTAAATATAAATTTGATAAAAATCGTCAATGTGCAATTTTTTCCTCAATTCTCATTAATTTTGATTAATGAATTAATTCATGAATTAACACTTCATTAAATTTATCATATGAAATCAAAGTAAATTACACTAAAAATGACGTTAAAAAGTTGCATTAGACATAGATTAAATTTGATACCCTAAAACAATCTAACAGTTGCAAAAATATCTTTTTTACTGCTATTATGATACTATGTTGTCTTCAAATGACTTACGTGTTCAGCAAAAACCACCAATGCGTGAAATTTAGGAGCTATTTCGAACATAAATCCGGTATTTTGCCAGAAGCCCTCGATACTTCCTTCATTGCCAGCATAGAAGAAGATAGGTCCTTTTCCAGTATCCCACCAAGTATCTGTATATAAAATGAGAGAGTAAACAAAATTCCTCAGGAAAAACACATACAATCGTATAGTGCTCCCCTGGTAAGTGGACCTCCAACATAAATACAGACTATGCTCCCTCTCTTTCTGGTAATAGGTAAGGATATTTGTGGCTACTGAATTGAGTTGGGTTTCTTTCGTAGTCGCTTTGCACAAGTATTCCCTCTCAAACCCACGGCAATTACCCTTTCCTATTAAGCGAAAAAGAGGGAAACATTGTCTAGGTCAGAGCCCAACTTTCCAGAGGAGCACTATCGAAAGGATTATCCGAAGTATACAATACATTTGAGGTGTTTTTTTTTTCCTTGGAGGGTTAGGAGTATCAGGAGAATGATGTAGGAGCAACCTCTAAGCAGGGAGCTCAAAATGTTTATTTATATAAAAATTTATAATTGTAGTTTTAGACCAACAAATACAATTAGAACTACAAAAATATCAAGAATTAATCGTTGGCTAACAAAAAAATTTCAAAATTTATACACGTTTAAAATTAAGATCAAATAATTTTCGGTTTTTACAAATCGCTGACATGAATCGACAGTGAGGAAGAGCAAGGGAGGAGAAAAGGCAACGCGTCATCACTTACTCGCGTCGGAGTTCGGTATAGTTAGTTCCTCTACCCCGCCTCAACCTGCCGACAGATACAAACGCAATAAATACAGAACGATCAAGAGTAAGAAATGCATAAAATGCTTTAAAAGAAATAGTGCATGATTTTAAAATTGGTAACAAGAGAGTACAAGTTGGCCGTTTGGTCAATTCATAGTTTACACTTGATAAAAAAATAAAACTAGAGCATTTTTCAAGGAGTTTCAAATACTTAATTACATATAAGGACTCTAGAACAATACAAAATATTTAAAGCACTTCATCCACACTTTCCAGTCTGACATTTTCATAATTGATTGAATAATTTTTTAGAATTGTTCTAACTTTGTAAAAAACGGTTATTATAAGTGAGAAAAAAATAATAATTCTCGTGCTAAACATATTGGCAATGGGCAATTGAAGTAAGATAAAAGCAACCTTTTTAAGGTTTTCAATCACTTGAAAATGAAATGCATTTTTCCCAGTATCTTTCAATTCGTTTAAGAACAAATCACACAATGTTCGGGGGTTGGGGAAGCTTGTAGGTAAATCCAACACAGAAGATGTACAAACTTCATGCAAAACCTCCAGCTAAGCATTTTTCTTTTTTTTTTTTCCAGTTTACAGACTTATAGCCAAGTTCTTGAAAAATATGACGATAGTGTATGAATGACTACTGTAATCTTCTGTTAAGAACATGACCCGTTGTTTTCATTTTGAGGTTTCAAGCACCATTCGAGAAAAACTTTTGAGCTAATGTTTCTCAAACTGAACTAAATGATGAACGTTTGTGTGTACTAGCTACACAGTACACACAAACGTTCATCATTTGTTAGTTCGTTTCTGTAAAAAGAAACTTTTGATTGAAACTTTTTTTTAACATAAAATTAAGCACTAGCTATGATGCAAGTCATTTTCAAACAATAATTAAGAAAATCAGTAAGCAAGGCTAACAATAAAATAGAAACTTAGGCAGGAATTCAAGTGAAACACGGACGATCGCAACTCACCAATGCAATCGCGAATTCCCAAATTTGGACACGTTGCAATCGCTACGAGATGCGATTCTAATGTAATTCGACTTCCAGTAGCGATTGCAATTTGCAACCGCCTCGAAGCGATTGCAATGGTGTTTCACTTGAATTCCTGCCTTAATTAGTACAACGGACGAAACTTTTGATGCTCGAAATAGTATTGAAACCGTATTCTACAACTTCCGAGCTGTCACGTTTATACCAGAGTTTCAAAGTGCGAAGAAAAATTACCATTCCGGCTCCTGAAAAATGGAACATTCGACTCTAGCTCTGAAACCTTTACCCCAAAACCAATCCATGGCAGAAACTACAAATGAAAAGTCGGATAATAAGGCTGACTTGTGCCAATGCAGCCCCCTTGTCAGTTTGGTCACCGGTATTCCCCCACCCACCCATAAAACTCATTGAAAGTACATTATTCTAAATAGCCGGGCCCCCTCAGATCATGGGTCCTAGTTTCCGACTAAGCTGACATGGCTAAGTCCGTCATTTCGAGTTTTTCGAATGGAATAAGGGGAGGGGGAGGAGGGAGGCAAAAGGTGTAGATACTCCATGTATTTTTTGCCGTAAAATTGCAAAAGTCAAATACTTGTAAAAACACAAATTTTCCAAGCCCAGCAGGGGGCAATTATCCCCCCCCTGTCCGACCCACCAGGGGTGCCCATCCCCCAAAGCTCAATGGCGCAAATTCCCCCCAAAATTTTTCACAAACCTATTGTGATTTATATCCCTCTTTTTTATTTTATTTATTTTTTAAAATAGCATTTATTTATTTTTTAAATATTACTTATTTATTTTTTGACTATTGTTTATTTATTTTTTAAATATTATTTATTTATATTTTTAAATATTTTTTAAAAGTAAAACTAGTTTTTCTTTTATATATATAATTTTAACTTTTTTAAAGTACTAATTATGCGCAGAATAGAATCGCTTTTTTTCCCTTCCAGACATTCCAAGCACGCATACACACACACACACATACAAAATAAATAAATAAATGATAATAAAGAAATAACTTAAATTTAAAAAAAATAATGAATAATTTACATTAAAAAATCAGTAAATAATTTAATTAAAAAAATAAATAAATAATTTAAATAAATAAATAAATTAGATAAAAAAATCCCCCCCAAAAATTTTGATGGCGCAATTTGCGCCATAATCCCCCCCCCCTGTGGACACCCCTGCGACCCACTAGCATGACGGCAGCCTAGGCATGAAATCTCGGCGGCCCGGACTCGGAAGGGAAAAATGACCGACTCCAACTCCGACTCTTGGGATCTTAGGAGCAAAAATCTGAGAGAGTGTCACGCCTGTAAGTCATGACGTCTCAGATTTTTTCCAAAAAATTACCAAATATTTATTATCTTTTTGAAAAACCAAATCCAGAATGTTTTGCTCTAAATTTGAGTTGTTTAGTTTTTATGGATCACTAAAGTTGAAGGTGCGGCATCAAAAATTAAGCGGATTTTCAAGACATGGAAGTTGCTGTGAGCCAAAACTCTTACCAGGAACTGTTTAACTCCAATTTTCTTTTTGTATATGGAATATAGAAGGTTGAAATTTAACAAAATGAATGTTAAATTTGTGGTAAGTTGTTGCCGTAAGGTCAGTGAAGGTCCTCAAAACAAGGCATTTTTGACGTTTTTTATCGTTTTTGAGGTCCCAAAACAACTTGTACATTTCAGTTGGCACGGCATAAGTAGTGTCGTTTTAAGACCAGTGTAAGCACTTCAAAATAATGTATAAATAACCGAGGAAAGTTCAACGTGCTTTTAGTTGCGTAAATCCGAAATATGAAAAATGTCATATTTTATCGATATTCAAACGGTTATAACTTCCTCTGCCAACAACACATTGAAATTTTTTTTTTGCCAATGTCATGCTCTATTCTTTGTCTTAACAGAACAGTTGAGTCCTTTGAGGCGAAATGTGAATTTTTTTTTACAAAAAATGTATTTTTTCCTGTGCATTTTTTCCCGTGTATCACCTCATAATGCTAGGCGTGACAGTTTCTCAGATTCTTACTCTTAAAGCCTTTGACTCCCGTCTCCGACTCTTTTACCCCTTAATGAGTCCGACTGCGACTCCACAACCCACATTTTTCCTCGCATTATTTCCAACAATTAGATTTGAAGTTTTGAAAAATATTTCCAACTCACCATTGTACAAATATCTTTGACGATAGGTAAGATTTCCGTGAGATCGGAAATTGAAGTGGTCCAACTTCTGATCAAAATAAGCTTCTTTGTATTGTTGCGCTGAGCAACAATTTATGAGAAGTAGCAGCAACGCACAGCAGCAGAACGAAAACATTTTACAACCTCACTCGATAAAATTCTAATCATAACTTTGCACGGACGACGCCGATTAAATTCGCTCGCCGTGCATTTTCCAACTAAAAGTGATAACGAAATAAGATTAATCGTTCAAGATACAGAACATGGTATTTTGTTTAGCGATCGCATATCAAGGATTCTATAAATATGTCAAACTTTACACAAAAACACAGTGTCCCTTTGTTTGTTACATATAATTTCAAAACATCGACTTGCTTTTAATTTAATTTAATTTTTATTTTTTGTACTTTTAAAAACATGCACGCAAATTTCAAACTTTGGGGAATCAGCTGTATTAAATTTCTTAAAAATGCTCATCTTGTTTTTTAAATGCAATTTAGTCAAGTTTTCTCCAATAGTATAGTATGCAATAAAAGAATGGTTGATTAATGGCCCATCAAGAAAATCGAACACTTAGTCACAAAAGTAAGTATGCAGAGTGCTTGTGATGATGTAATGTGAAAAAAAAAACAGACCTACACTATTAGAGTTTTCAAATTGACGATTTATTTCGATTAAAGCAACATTGAGCTGCATTACAGAATGAAAATTATTCAAAAAATACAAATATTTAATTAGCAAGATGAGAACAAATTAAAATAGGATGTAATTTACATCACATAAGTAAGTATGCAAACGAAAAAAAAAGACATTAATTTTGCAAATTTTACAAATTTTTGCAAAAAAATGGTGATTTGTTGGATAGCCTATGATCTTTATAACAACTATCAATCTAGATGGCACTGATTTTACTAGATTTTAAGTGAGAGAAGATGGTATTTTGTGCCTTTCCCCAAAGTCATTTCTTTTAGATCATTCTCAGTTTTGATCTCTTGCTTTCTAATTTGGCGATCGAGATAATCCCACAAGTGTTCAATGGAATTAAGATCAGGTGACTGTGCTGGGGTTTTTAACTGTTTTCGCACGTTATATAGCATCCATTCCCGAACAATCCGAGCAGTATGTTTGGGATCATTATCTTGTTGGAAAGTGAAGGATGTATCGAGTCCCAATTTAGAAGCACTTCAGCTTAGATTATTTTTTAAAGTATTCAAATA
Source organism: Uloborus plumipes (assembly GCA_038373865.1). NCBI lineage: Eukaryota > Metazoa > Arthropoda > Arachnida > Araneae > Uloboridae > Uloborus > Uloborus plumipes. Next base: position 93,247 of record JAXGGA010000652.1, read on the forward strand.
GCTATATTGATTCATTACTCCGTCAATTGTAACTAAATTTCCTACTCCAGTTGCTGCCATGCAGCATCAAACCATAATCGAACCACCACCGTGTTTCAGTTTCTTTCATGTTCTTTGGTTCTAGAGCTGCGGTTGCTTTCCTCCAAACTTTTTGGTTTCGGGGCGGCTCCTCACTATGGGCCGGGTGGTCCGGGCCCACCCAGAAAAATTGCAAGAAAAAAAATGCACAATGTAATATATCGTTTTGTATTTCAGTTAAAAAAAAAAAAAAACATAGGCCACAAAACATATTTTCCACCTTCAGCCCTCCAACCCCTTGCACATCGCAAATACAGCACAAGAAAATTTTCAAGTTCCATCGATTTTTGCGCTTCGCCGGGACCGCCGCGAAGAAAGAGAGGGGAAAAAAAGAGAGTTTTGAGAAAATTCGAGACGGCGGTGGTTCGGGGGCCAGATCACCGCCCTACGGCTGCCAAGGCACACCTCCGCTTCCAGCCAATCGCAGTGGTTGGATTAAGAAGAGCGGTAAGCGATGACACCCCTTGTAACAGCCGACCAGAGGGCACTTTCTCTTGGTGCCCAAAGTTTCCCTTTGTCCCCAACTATAGCGGTGGAGAGGGAAGTGTTTCGTGAACTGTACACGGGCAGAGAATGTCTGGTCGGTCTGGCTCTGGCTCCTGTGTTAGGGAAAAAACTTTCGCCTCTTTCCATTCCACAATCCTCGTTTTTTCTTTTTTTGATTGATTTTTATAACATTTCCTCTTCTTTTTTGGTCTTTCTTTTTTTCATTCTCAACACCTTTAGCTAACAGGCATAGAGATTACCAGTTCATTACCCCCCTCACCTATTTGTAATACAATGCATGCATTATTTATTAATTTGCGTTTTGGAACTAAAGATTATTGTTCTCGAAATTTTTGTGTGTTGCATTTAAGTTTTTGAAACGTTTCCTTTTTATGAACCTGATATTGTTGTTTTTCATCGGATCAGTTTTATTGTTACGTTCTCATCCCTTAGTTTTTCTTTTCTGTCACATAGAAATATTTTAACCATTAATCGAAACATTTAAAATCCTTTCAAGCTATATTGTGAGTCAACTAAGAATCAGTTCTTTAGTTATAGGCTTATATGACTGTAATTTTTTATCCATGCTTACTCTAAGTTAATATTTAGGATTGATGGCAAAAACCTATGCTAAATTTGATAGTCGATGAATAAAAAATGCATCAGTAGAGATGTTATATTTATTTGTTTTATTTACTTATTTTTTGTAGTTCAGACAAATATTTCAAACCTGACTTGTTAGTAATCCATGTTTTAATTTTAATGTTATTTGAATCGGTGAGTCAGGATCCTTTAAATTTGATTATATTGTAAAAAAATCCAAGAGTTTTAATATTGTTATGTACTCTTCGTGTATTTCCTGAAAATAATTCGATTCAGCTATCATGAACATTACTAGTTTGAGTACGACCATAGGTAAGCGAGTGGGACCATAACTGGTCAAACAAGTGTATTCCAGTTTATTTAAGAACATATACATACATTAAAATTGAACGTTTACGAAAATACCATAGCTGTAAAAGTGACATTTTTAAGTTCTAACACCGTTAGGATTTGTTTTTCCATGAACAAAATGCAACATTTGTATCCAAATTAAAAAAGAAAAAAAACCTCTAAGCGTGCTCATATCTAATCATTTACCTTATGCGCTCCTTAATTTGATATAGGCTTTCAGAAAGTCATGGTGCAGATGGCCGAAAAATGTAGGGAAAGAGAGGTGGTGTTTTTAAGCATATGTGCTATTTTCTTTTTGAGTGTAGTCCCATAATGTTTGAGTAGCTGCGCAGCCTTGAGGCGTGACACTTTTGATGTGATGAACATTTTCAGTGTCCGAAAATGGCAAAATAGAACTAGCTTAACATGAGTGATGTATAGAAAGTCAGTCGTCTGTGCAAAATATTGTTATTATTATTACATTGATCGCTTAAGGCTGGTGTAGCATTTAAAATATAAAACCTATTATATGTATCAAATCAAATGAGATAATTTTGCACTGCAAGTTTGTATTCATTGAATTAAATCACGGGACGCAGGAGCGTCCCGCCCCGCCAAGAAAACCAAATACAAGCCGCCAAGAAATTTCCGTCGCCAATAAAAATGTAAAAGAACGACTAGGACTGTTTACGCGAGTAACCAAACCGGGGTTTTCACCCCTCTGTATCTCAGCCCCATAAAGATCCTTAGAGTTCATTTTTGGTATACTCAATCTCCAGCGGCCCCTGACGGCACATACTAAAGCAAAACATCCAGGACCCTCAGGGGGAGGGGTGATATATGTTATAAAATCGCTATTTTTCGCACTTTTTAAAAATTGTTTGACAGGGGTCCAGACTAAACGGTAACTCGGATTGAGCTCTGCTTTTGCACCCACATTTATTTTGTCCCAAAGCTCGGCATAGGGGGTTTTTCGACCCCCCACCCCCTCCCCCCTCGATTTTATCTTCCGTATCTTTTCTCCCAGGGGTCTTTAGTGTTGATTTTTGGTATGAATATTATCGATGAGACATTGAAGACATTTTCCCAAAATTTACCCCCCGGGGTCATCGCACCCCGGAGTTATTGATGCTTAAAATTGGTCCGATTTCTATCTACTAAATCTGTTCAACATCTGAGCATTTATGTTTTCATTGTTGGGCCACGAGGAAAGAAAACTCAATGATTTATAATTTCATCTGTTGCCAGTTTCTATTTGTTAACAAATAAAATATTTGTAATTGATTTTATTGCATAAGGCTTTTAAAAGGGATCTTCAATTTAGTTCATTTTAATATGAGATCGGCAGTAAGGGTTGGGGTTTTTTTTTTAACTTTTAATTTAATCGTAGTATTGTTAGCAACTAGCTTTGTTTTGCGTCGGTTCGGGTGGTACATTGTGATTGATTTCAAATTTATCCTAGACGGAAGAAGATCCTTGAACTTTTGCACCAAATGCATGCTGCCAAGAAAACCACAGATGTCGGACCGCCAAGAAAAATGTTGAAGGGGAAAAAAAACATGCAAAGTAAATTTTGAAGAGAAAAAAAAAAAAAAAAAAACAGGCAAAGAAATAATATTAATGCAAAAATATGTGATATCTCCCCAAAAACAACAGTGTTGTAAAAAAATCCCCCGCCAAAAAAACCTTAAATACTCAGCCTTAAAAAGTTATGATATCGAGTTTTCCCGCCAAGTTTGTGCCAAACTACAACTAACCTGTATGTATAGTTCTTTTAAATTGTTTTCAGTCCTGCCAGGCGGGAAGTTTTTACTCATTAAGCAACCACCTCACAAGACAAAGCTTCCGGCCTGGCAAAACTGAAAACAATTTAAAAGAACTATACATACAGGTTAGTTGTAGTTTGGCACAAACTTGGCGGGAAAACTCGATATCATAACTTTTTAAGGCTGAGTATTTAAGGTTTTCTTGGCGGGGGATTTTTTTACAACACTGTTGTTTTTGGGGAAATATTATTTTACGCCACTCAGCATTAGTTTACTAACAGTTGTTTCCTTCATTTTATCTTTGTAAGCATTACTGGGGATTGGGGAAACGTATAATTGCGGGCCCACCCACTAAATTAAGGCACGAGCCGCCACTGTTTGGTTTCCATCTGACCCCGTCGATGTTGAATTTACTTTCATCCGAAAAAATCACGGTATTCCAAAAATGTGTGTCCTGCTTTACATTTTCTTTTGCAAAATCTATTCTCTTTTTGCAATTCACTTTGCTAACAAATGGTTTTCTGGTGTTCTTAGGAAATTTAGGAGTAGGAAATTCAGTTATGATAGGACGGAATAATGAATCAATATAGCTATTACTACTTTAAAGAATAATCTAAGCCAAAGTGCTTCTAAATTGGGACTCGATACATCCTTCACTTTCCAACAAGATAATGATCCCAAACATACTGCTCGGATTGTTCGGGAATGGCTGCTATATAACGTGCGAAAACAGTTAAAAACCCCACCGCAGTGACCTGATCTTAATCCCATTGAACACTTGTGGGATTATCTCGATCGCCAAATTCGAAAGCAAGAGATCCAAACTAAGAATGATCTAAAAGAAAGGACTTTGGGGAAGGGCAGAAAATACCATCTTCTGTCACTCAAAATTTAGTAAAATCAGCGCCATCTAGATTGATAGCTGTTATAAAGGCCATAGGCTATCCAACAAATTACCAATTTTTTTGAAAAATTGTAAAATTTGCAATATTAATGTCTTTGTTTTTGTTTGCATACTTACTTTTGTGATGTAAATTACATCCTATTTTAAGTTAAGCTCATCTTGCTAATTAAATATTTGTATTTTTTAAATATTTTTCATTCTGTAATTAAGCTCAATGTTGCTGTAATCGAAATAAATCGTTAATTTGAAAACTCTAATATTGTAGGTCTGTTTTTTTCATATTACATCATCACAAACACTCTGCATACTTACTTTTGTGACTAAGTTTATGTTGCTTAACCCGTTCAATGAGCTCGTTCATTTGAATGACCTCCTTCGTATAAAAAAGTTTAAGGTCATAGGCTCAAGTTACTCATGCAGTGAAAATGTTTCATTGGATCAAGAATATTAATTTAAGGAAACGTTGCTAAAATGACATAAAAGTAAAAAAGTATGCTAATAAAAATTTTACAAAAATATTGCATTTAGATTTAGATGTATAAAGCAACTTATAGTTCATTTTTTAAGATGTTTTTATGTGGCGCAGTAGCATCCGTTTCCCATGCAAAATGGCAGATTTGATTCCAGTACATACAAAATTAAAAGCTCAACCATTTAACCAATAATCTAAACCATACAAAATTTACAACTTGAATTTTTTTTTGATGAAAAAATTGTATAGACGACTGAGGCTTTCGTGATGTTAGGAAAAAATTGCAAAATTTATCTTAAGTAACTAAAAAAAAATTGTTGGTAACTCAATCTGAGCATAGTTTAATTTAAAAAAAGGGGGGCCGCACCCAAATATATGGGAGATTCCAAACTATTCTTTTAAAGAAAAATAAAAGCAAGCCCGAATAAAAGAACTTCCAGGATACAGGAATCAGGAAAAAATAAATAACATGATATTTAGCGTGTGATTGACAAAAAATTATCTTAAGCATTACAATCATCTCTCCATAACGAAGTTCCAAGGGACTGGGCTAAACCTTCGAGTAGTTCGAGTTATTGGAAGTTCTCTTCCAAGCCTTCTCAAAAACTTCTTTCTTCTGAAATAGTGTGATAGACTATAACACTTACGGTGTGATAAAATTAATTATTAGTATGTACCACATAGAAATATCTTTATAAATAATAAACTTCATTAAGATACTTGGAAAAGAAAATTACTTTTGACTGATTACATTTTTTCATCTCATCTTAAAAAGTCATTAAGTTTGTAAATACAGTTCGACGTATCCAGGTTTTCAAATAGTCCAGATACTGTAGTAAAGTTTTTCTAAAATATATTCTTGATGATTAGTTGAAGATAATAAAGATTCTACATCATCTTTACCAGAATCTGCACTAGCAGACCCTCCATGAACAGCTTGCACAATTACTTTGTAGAACGAGGGTTCTGAAGTTATTATTATTTTAGAAGTCAATCACCTTTGACATACATGAGATTGCGTACTGCGGATAAATACACAGAAGAAACAGAACAGAATTTACAGTTCGGAGAAGGAAGTTACAACCAGGGCGATTACAGGAATCGAACCCACCGCCTCGAGATTGCAATAATGACCCGCAAACATACTTCGCCACCGAGGCCCCACATAAAGCTAAAATTTCCTTTTTATTTACGCCAAATTCGCGTCATTAAAGATTTCAAAATCAACCCACTCTTCGGTCACTTGACTTTGTCATCATTGCTGTTTATGAAACCATAGCTTTCAAAGCTGTTTTTAGCCTACTTTCCCGTTAAAAATAAAAGAAAGACGAAAAAAGTATTAAAAGTAGCTTAATGCATCGAAAAAATATCGCCAAGTCCAAAAAATATCGCCAAGTTAAAAAAAAATATCGCCAAGTCCAAAAAATATCGCCAAGTTAAAAAAATAAAGAGGTAAAATGAATATCGAAAAATTAAAAATTTGAAAGTAGGGTATTGAGATGGGGAATTTGTGTGTCTGTCGGTCTGTCGGTCGGTCTGTCTGTCTGTCCCCCCCTAATAACTTTTGAATGAACATTCCGATTTGGACAAACTTTTTTTTGTTGGAAAGATCTCGGCGAGTACAGCTCATTCCCATATTTGATTTTTTGATTTGAACAATTTTTGGTTCAACTTTGAGCCGTTCAAATAACCGGTCCCGCGATACTAACTTTTGAATGAACAGTCCGATTTGAACAAACTTTTTTTTGTTGGAAAGAACTTTTCAAGGATACTTCATTCCCGTATTTACATTTCCGATTTGAACAATTTTTCATTCAACATTGAACCGCTCAAGCAAGCTGTCACCCCTAATAACTTTGGAGTAAACAGTTCGAAAAAAAATGACTGACTGCGCAGACGATTTTTTGTTTATTTCTTCATTTGTTTTATTGAATTTATTATTATTATTATTATTATTTTTGGCAGACGATTTTTTTTGTAACAAAAATGTTTCATTCACTAGGGCATTTTATTCTTTATTTATATTTAACAACTGGCAACGGATTAAAAGTGAAATTCGAGACATTTTATCAACGGACGAGTTTTTTTTTCTTTTTTTTTTCTTTCTTTGATAAAATGTGTTTTGATGTACTTTGTACTTTTAATTTTTTTTGAAAACAATTGAGGAATTTTTCTACGGAAGAACTGTAACAGTTACATTCTTTAAAAGGTGCGACAAAACTTTATTTATTCATTTATTTACTTTTTATGTGTCTATTTCATCTGATGAGAGAGGTATATTTTGCTTTTAGAAATCAGCTTCAAGTGCTAAAAAGGTATGTTTGACATAATTTTTAGTCTTAGATAATCAAGAGAATAATGATCAGATGCTAGAATGCCGATGTCGATGTACGGGAAAGTAGGCTCGTTTAGTTCTTGACAGAACTTCTTGTTTATTACTGTTTCCTGCTTAATGCTCAGGCATAATATTTTTCTCTTGACTTCAATTTGCATTGCCTTTAAAAGTCTTTTTTGTTCTAAAAACACGATTATTTACGTCATTCAGAAAATAAAGGTGACTATTTCAGTTTTTGTCAAAACTTTTAATCAGTCTCTCAAAAATTAACTAGCTAATGCTCTGTGAAAATTTTGGTCGTCAGCCACAGCAAAAGTAGCCAAATCAGCTATTTTTCATGCAATCTTGCAATACTGTGCGCTTTAAGGGGCATTATAGTAAATAAATATCCCTCTTATAGAAGTTGTATAAAAAGTAATTTGTGTTAAATGGAAAGAAAACGTTTTGTTTTTTCTTCTTTGGCTGCATTTTTATGCTCAAAACAGGCCCGTCATTTGGGGGGGGTCAACTGCCCCCCCCCCTTGGCTTTGAGAAATCAATGTATTTACATATAAGTGGGCGCGTTTTTTTATGTTTTCCGATGAAATTACATTGCGTTTGGATCCTTTGCCCCCCCCCCCCCTTGGAAAAACTTGAAATGACGTCCCTGGCTCAAAATAAAAACGAAACTTTCTCAGAAACTTCGACTTAAAAGGAGTAGTTCGAGGAATACATCAATCTGTTACAAATTTTGTAAATAGTTGTTGTTTTTCCTGCCTTGCTTTATTTTCATTAGTTTTGGTTTTATCTGACGTCATGTTGCAAAGGTATCTGAAGCTATCACTTTTATCACTGGTATACCGGCCCTGTAACGTTTTGTAGTTTTTATACTTGCCCTACATTTGATAAGCGTGAAGACATTTTCCCCGCTGAGTGTGTTTTTTTTTTATTCTTTTTAGAAATTTCATGAATGAATTGGAATACTCCAGATTTTGCTAGAAATGTCCTTGAGTGTATAAAAAGCTGGCCTTGAACACAAGTCAGTTCAGTTCTTTTCAGATTTGATTCTGGTGACTCGTTTTATTCGCTTTTTGCTTGGGCGAATGTTTGTTTTGCTTTTGTAATTGCTTAATTACTGTTCACGTTCGATACGTGGTGTTGAATTACTGTTGAGAATACAGTGTACTGTTTGCTGCCTAATTGCTGGATGTTTAGCAATTGTTTCCTGCTCATAGTGTAAATAGTGTACATACTTGTAAATAAATTTATAGTTATTTCCTCAAGATTGGAATGGTCATTTAAGAAAGTTGAAGGTGCTACGGACTCGTTACAATTTTGGCGCACAACGTGGGGCATCTTCAAGGACTTTCTTGGAATTATCTGTGAACTTAGACTTTTTTTCTTCCTAAGGACTTTTTGACTTCGGAATTTTATGGTGATCACTCGAGCAATGGAGGAACAACTAAACAAACTCCTTGATGCTATCAACGCTGTTAAAAGTGACATGACTGCGAATCAAGAACAATTAAAGAATGATATGGCGATTATGGCTACTAATCAAGAACAATTAAAGAGTGATTTAACCGCTAGCATAACTTCAAGTCAAGAAGAAATCAAGAATGATATGGCGACTCTGGCTACTAATCAAGAACAATTAAAGAGTGATTTAACCGCGAGCATAACTTCAAGTCAAGAAGAAATTAAGTGCGATCTAACGTCGATGAAAAGTTTGGTGGAAAATAAATTTGCCAATATGGAAAATAAAGTGGAGGCTATAGAAGAAAAAGTTGACAGCGTTGAGAATCGAATCACCACAGTAGAAAACCATGTGGAAAAGAAAATTAAAGAACTTGAATCAAAGTTATCAGCATCCTACAACAACTCAAGTGACTGTGTAGCTGCAGCTGGGACTTCTCGTCCATCCATTAAACTGGCCACATTTGACGGGAAGACCTCGTGGAATATTTACAAGAAGCAGTTCCTCATCGTTGCAGAAGCAAACTCTTGGGACTCTTCCACGAAAGCCTGTCACCTTGCAGCCTCGCTGCGAGGGGATGCAGCTGACATACTACAGACCTTCCCAGAGGACAAGCACCGCGACTTCGATGCCTTATCATCGGCCTTGGAGCTCCGCTTTGGCGAAGCATGTCAAAAAGAATTCAGCCAACTCCAGCTGAAATCCCGACTCCAGAGGGCCGGAGAAACTTTGCAAGTTTTTGCAGCAGACGTTGAGAGGCTTTCCCATCTCGCCTTCTCGAACTGTCCTTCGGATGTTCGCGATAACCTAGCCCTGAACTACTTCATAGACGGAGTGCGAAGTCCAGAAATTCAGACGGCTCTCCGGATGGCGGACATCAAAGATCTTAAATCTGGTCTAGTCTACGCAATGAAGTTCGAGGCTGCACAGCAAACATCCCGCAAGGATCGCCATTCAATCAGGAGCGTGGACGTGAGTGCCCCGGATTCAAATTCGACTCGTCTCTCGGAAATTGAGCGACAAGTCAAAGAGATCCTGAAGAAGATTACGGCCCGCAAAGACCAAAGTAGACAACTACTGAAGTGCTGGAAATGTGGCGGTGAGGGCCACGTACGAAGGAACTGCGAAGCCCGCCAAGAAACAGGAGGGAAGAGCACTTCTCTCTCTCCAGCTCAGGAAAACTAAGCAATGGCAATCTCGCGGGGCGGAGGTCGCCAAATTGGAATGAGCCCCATCCCAAAGTTTTCCAGATTTCCTCAAGAAGTGGCGGCTGCAATGGACTCTTCATTTACGCATATGTGAATGGGTTTCCCTGCGAAATGATTGTGGACACAGGAGCCAACGTTTCCATTATTAACACTGATGTGGCTCGTCAATTTGGACTCAAGATCTTATGGACGCCGCCCTGCGTTACTCTCCAAACTGTGACAGGTGACAAAATTGAGATTGAAGGAAAAGTGAACTTAGAAATAATGTTCGGAAGCGCCACTTACCATCACACGGCATTCGTCGCTGACATTACAGATCCCTTCATTCTCGGACTGGACTTTTTGAGAAAATTTGATTTTTCTATCGACTTTAAAAATAATGAGCTGCGCTCGATGAGGGAAGACATAGTAATTTTCAATACCGAAAATAACTTAAAATCCGCTTATCAAATAATAGCCCAAACTGATTCATTGATTCCCTCTAGATCAGAAGTACTAATACCCGGCTCCATCAAGGAAAACAACAGCTTTAAATTCGGCCTAATTGAATATCCTAACCAGAATAATAGCCCAAAAGGAGTACTAGTGGCATCTACGCTTGTGGACCTTTCAAGGAATGCAGTTCCTGTGAGAGTCGCCAATGTAAGTGAAAGACCGAGGAATATTAAGAAAGGAGAAGTGTTGGCAACTTGTACTCCCGTAAACTGCATTATCAGAAGAATTGATTCCTCCGAGACTGTGTCTTCCGAATCCTTGACTTCGAAATTAATTGGGAGTGCAGCATTATCGAAGGATCAAAGATTGGCTGCGGAAAAATTGGTGGACGACTTCAAGCAGGTGTTTTCATCTACATCCGAAGATGTTGGTCGCACGAGTTTAACGCAGCATAGAATCGACACTGGAGATCATCCCCCTATCAAGCAGCATCCAAGACGACTACCGTTTGCCAAGAAGGAAGAGGTTGAGATCCTCTTGAAAGAGATGCAGGAGAATGACGTCATAGAACCCTCATCCAGTCCTTGGGCATCCCCTATCGTCTTGGTCCGAAAGAAAGACGGCTCCACCAGATTTTGTGTTGATTACCGACGCCTGAATGACATCACCAAGAAGGACAGTTACCCTCTTCCACGGATCGATGACACTCTGGACACCCTTTCCGGACACAAGTGGTTTTCGACCCTGGATCGAAGAGCGGCTACTGGCAGGTGGAGATACACCCCGACGACCGAGAGAAGACGGCGTTTACAACCGGACAAGGCTTGTGGCAATTTAAAGTGATGCCGTTCGGCCTCTGCAATGCACCAGCCACGTTCGAACGTCTTATGGAGTCAGTGTTACGAGGACTCTCTTATGAATCCTGTCTTGTCTACTTGGACGACATCATCATCATAGGACGCAGTTTTGAGGAACATTTGGCTAATCTTAGGAAGGTGCTGCAAAAGCTTAAGGAAGCCAACCTGAAGTTAAGCCCGTCCAAATGTAATTTGTTCCGCCGTGAGGTGAACTACCTTGGTCACATTATCTCTTCTGAGGGTGTACAAACAGATCCAGATAAGGTATCCGCAGTCAAGAATTGGAGCCGCCCCGAAAATGTCCATCAGCTGCGAAGTTTCTTGGGGCTCTGCACGTACTACAGGAAGTTTGTGAAGAATTTTTCTAACATTGCACGACCTTTGCATAAGCTGACGGAGAGCAAACAAAAATTTGAATGCTCCAAAGAATGCGAGGATGCATTTCTACAGCTGAAGGAGGCTTTAACATCAACGCCTATTCTCTCTTATCCTCAGCCTGAAAAATCCTTCATACTTGACACTGATGCGAGCCACGAGAGCGTTGGAGCTGTTTTATCTCAAGAAATAGACGGTAACGAACATGTCATCGCTTACTGGAGCAAATGCTTATCCAAGTCGGAGCGCAATTATTGTGTCACGAGAAAGGAATTGCTCGCCATAGTTAAAGCTGTAGAACATTTCCATCATTACCTCTACGGCCGTAAATTCCTGCTCCGGACTGATCATGCCTCTTTAACTTGGCTTTTGAATTTCAAGAATCCAAAGGGCCAGGTAGCCAGGTGGATACATCGGCTCCAGGAATATGACATCGAGATTAAGCACCGAAAAGGTTTGTTACACGGTAATGCTGACGCATTATCAAGAAGACCTTGTTCCGAGAACTGCCATTATTGCTCCCGAATTGAGAAACAGTACGGGACGACAATCCCTACTGCCTGTCAAGTTACTGCTACTTCATCATCTTCAGATCCTGATCCATGGAGTGACGACCAAGTTAGAAAAGATCAGCTTGAAGACCCAGACCTAAAGCCTATCATAGAGTTAATGGAAAAAGACAGTCGGCGACCTAGCTGGCAAGACATTTCTATCTACAGTCCTGCAACGAAAAGATACTGGGCTCTATGGAAATCTCTCCAGTTGCGAAATGGCGTCCTGTATCGGAAATGAGAATCTGACGATGGTAAAGCATTCAAATGGCAGTTACTCCTTCCCAGATCAAGAATTCCAGACGTTCTAAAGGAATTGCACAGTAGTCCGACTGGAGGACACTTTGGTATCTTGAAAACCCTCCACAAGGTTCGAGAGCGCTTCTTCTGGAGCAAGGCGAAGGATGACGTAGAGAAGTGGTGTCATTCTTGTGACGCCTGTGCTGCCCGTAAAGGACCGAAGAGAAGAAGCCGCGGGAAGCTACATCTTTACAACGTAGGAGCTCCTTTCGAACGAATCGGGATCGACATTCTTGGTCCTCTACCGAAAACTACTGATGGGAACAAATACATCCTCGTTTCCATTGACTATTTCACCAAATGGCCCGAAGCATATTCCATTCCGGATCAAGAAGCTACCACTGTAGCAGAGACTCTAGTCCAGCATTGGATCTCGAGATATGGGACACCTTTGCAGATCCACTCCGATCAGGGGAGAAACTTCATCTCTGCTGTGTTTAAGGGCCTATGTAAAATCCTCAAAATTGAGAAAACTCGAACGACACCACTACACCCACAATCGGACGGCATGGTGGAGAGATTCAACAGGACAATCCTTAATAATCTCTCGCTTATGGTCTCCAAAAATCAACAGGATTGGGACAAGAAACTTCCTCTGTTCCTGCTGGCCTACCGCAGTGCTGTCCACGAGACCACCGGATATTCCCCATCACAGATGCTCTTCGGCCGAGAGCTTCGGCTACCTTGTGATCTCGTCTTCGGTCTCCCTCCAGATGCGCCTTCATCGCCTGAGGAGTACGGCCAGGATCTCCAGGCCCGGTTGGAGGACGTTCATCACTTCGCACGGGAGCGAATCAACATCGCGACGGAGAAAATGAAGACCCGATACGACACAAGGTCCACTGGTCATGACTTTCAAGAAGGTGACAAGGTGTGGCTATGGAATCCCATCCGACGTAAAGGTCTGTCACCCAAATTGCAGTCGCATTGGGATGGACCCTACACAGTCCTTCACCGGCTGAACGACGTCGTAGTGAGGATCCAGAAGTCATCACATTCAAAACCTAGGGTTGTACATTATGATCGGCTAGCCCCATACTATGGCCATAGTTCGTAAAATAAATCTAAAGCTACCATGGTAATTTGTTTGTAAATTTTGTAAATAACTTTTGCCTTTAATTGTCTGTAATATGACTTTATCAATGTTAGTCTTTCTTTCATGTTCTCATTGTTATTGTTTATCATGTTCATGATTGGTCATCATGTAATGTGTGTATCTGTAAGTTTTCCCTTGCTTCCTTTCTGGGGATTGTACTGCCCGGGACGTGCAGTCCTTGGGAAGGGGGCAATGTTACAAATTTTGTAAATAGTTGTTGTTTTTCCTGCCTTGCTTTATTTTCATTAGTTTTGGTTTTATCTGACGTCATGTTGCAAAGGTATCTGAAGCTATCACTTTTATCACTGGTATACCGGCCCTGTAACGTTTTGTAGTTTTTATACTTGCCCTACATTTGATAAGCGTGAAGACATTTTCCCCGCTGAGTGTGTTTTTTTTTCTTCTTTTTAGAAATTTCATGAATGAATTGGAATACTCCAGATTTTGCTAGAAATGTCCTTGAGTGTATAAAAAGCTGGCCTTGAACACAAGTCAGTTCAGTTCTTTTCAGATTTGATTCTGGTGACTCGTTTTATTCGCTTTTTGCTTGGGCGAATGTTTGTTTTGCTTTTGTAATTGCTTAATTACTGTTCACGTTCGATACGTGGTGTTGAATTACTGTTGAGAATACAGTGTACTGTTTGCTGCCTAATTGCTGGATGTTTAGCAATTGTTTCCTGCTCATAGTGTAAATAGTGTACATACTTGTAAATAAATTTATAGTTATTTCCTCAAGATTGGAATGGTCATTTAAGAAAGTTGAAGGTGCTACGGACTCGTTACAAATCAAAATGCATTTTTAGAATAACAAACGATCTAAAAGAGGAATACATTTCAAAGTACGTATTAATATTTCACTTCATATTCACAACTCCAACAAGCTAGAAGGGGCGCTGTTATCACTGTCTATGAGAGGTAAAACAAAGCCATGCCGTTTCATTTTTATTGCTTCTAATTCAAATGAAAAAAACAATTAAAATTCAACAAGTAACAAAACACTCAAAACTCAAAATTGAACATCGTTTTGCTATTTTGGGTTTAATCTTGGATTTTTGGAGTGAAATAAATCGGAATCTAGAATGTTCTAAATAGACAGTTTCGGTATTCAGTTTTCTGCCTTTTTTTTTTTTTTGACTCTGGCATTTGTTCTATTTTTAGAACTTTTTGAAGCACACTTTTTGGAATAGCTTTCAAAGCACTGAACTTAGACTTTTTTCGAAATACTCATTTGCTTTAATAAACTTTTTTTCGCACATACGAGGTTTGTCCGGAAAGTACGTACAAAATTGAATAACGACTTTATTTTTCAATTATTCCGGTATTACAACATGGTCTCCTTCAAAGTACTCTCCCTGAGACAAAATAAACTTCTGCCAACGCTGTTTCCAATGTTGATAGCATTGCTGAAAGTGTTCAGTTGTGATGCTATTCAGTTGCCTTGTAGTTTCTGCTTTGATGGCCTCCACATCTCCTAAGTGCCTCCCCCGAAGCATCATTTTGCATTTCGAGAACAAGAAGAAGTCACAATGGGCTAAATCGGGTGAATAAGGCTGGTGGTCAGTCACGGTGATTGAGCTTCGGGCTAAAAACTAACGCACAACGAGTGACGTGTGTGCGGGGGCATTGTCGTGACGAAGGATCCACCTGCCTTCTTGTGCCAGATCTGGTCGAACTCGAGCCACACGAGCTCTGAGACGTTTCAAAACTTCAACGTAAAAATTCCCGTTCACACTCTGACCGGGAGGGACAAATTCCTTGTGAACAATGCCCCTAGAATCAAAGAAAACGATCAACATTCCCGAGTAGCACACTTCGTTTTTTAATGGTTGTAACATGGTTATTAACGTTGTAACAACCGCTTAAAAACGTTTATAAAACGTTTAAAGGTTATTTATGCTACCTGGGTTGTCTTCACGTTAGACCTTGATTTCCGGGACTTTTTTGTTCTCGGTTCACCTGCTAAATTGCATTCCTTGCTTTGTGACTCGACTAAGAAAGTCCCCTCTTTCTTCTGCTTTCAACTAATCCCACAGCACTCAACCCTCTTTGCTTTCTGTTCTGGAGTCAAGAGCTTCGGTACGATTTTCGCACACAATTTCTTCATTTCAAGTTTTTCTGTCAAAATTTCGTGAACGATTGTTTTGGGAATCGACAGCTCATCAAAAATCATTCATCTTTCACTTCTTGTCTGCCTTCCTGGAGCCTTTTTAACCACTTGTTCAAGGTTGTTTCCTTCAGAGAATTGTTTCCGTAAACTTGTTTCAAACACTCAAAAATCTCACGGCCATTCTTACCTAGCTTTGCAAGAAATTTGATGTTGATGCGCTGTTCCTCAATCAAAACTTCATGCCGACGCGGTTTGAAAAAAGCTTCAACCAGCAACCACACACTCAAATTTACACGTAGAGCGTTCTAACTTGAACTGAGGGTTGATGGGATTGTCTATAGCAGTAATGCAACCTGCCGGTGGCTGCTAATTGGTAAATAAGGTTTTTGTTCAACTTTTATACGTATTTTCCGGACAAACCACGTATTTGAGTGTCAGAACATTTTTTTTTAAATACTGACAAATGTCCTTTTTTTCCCCCTAGAAATCTTCGTAACACGCTTTTTGGGACACTTTTTACAGTACTTATGAAACACTCCTTTAATCATACCAGTAGCTTTTGCTGTAAATTTTACAGAAATCTCGTTAGGCAGCGGTTAACCACCGCCGAGTAATAAACGGTCTTCGACCAGGAGAAGACCACCCTTTTTTGCCGGTATTCATACCAGCAGTGACTCATTGTATAAAATGTTTGGTAGTATCAAATTGATTGGTAGTTTTAAACTTAAAATTGTATTTGTGCGAAAGAAATTTCACAAATGGACCCAAAAATCAGGAGCGCCCCGAAGGGAGGTCACGGGAGTTCATTGGGACCTCCTAAAAATTTTCCTCATTCCGCAAATCCTGACTAACGACCCTAACAACACAATGATATCTTTCAGAGCTCCTGTGGACGTCATCTTTAGGACAGTCTGACATCCGCTGGCTATTTCGTAAAAATCCGACACCTGTCGTTATATTGTCGAAAAGCGGATGTCAGACTGTCCTAAAGATGACTTCCGCAGGAGCTCTTAAAGATATCATTGTGTTGTTAGGGACTTTCCTCTTAGGCCTTTTCATTTTAAACTTTTTAGAAGAATTGGGAAAGGACAATTAATCTACACAATACGGAATAACAACAAATTCAGGATTATTCCCACTTCTGCGCTACAAAAAGAATACAAGGGCTTTAAAAATTTGGCTTTTAAAGCATACAAAGGAAATTGACAACTCTAAGGAAACGGATTATTTTTGCTAGCTTATGCAATAAAATTAATAATGGACGGGGAACAAATAAAGATAAATTAGCTATACATAAAATACACACAATTAAACAATAGAAAATAAAGTCGAACTTACTTGTTTTTCACAAAGATGGTAGCAGCTGGAAAAAAGAGCACCAACACAACTGGATTTAAATCCGACTTCAATGGCGCTCACCGCGTTCAGTGGCGGTCACTGGTTCGCAATGAGAGCAGTGGGCGGGAAGCGGGTATGAGGCTGATCAAGTCGCATGCGCGAACAATCCAGAAAGACCCCACAGAATGAGCGTTTCAGGGATAGCGGATTAGTATTACTCATAAGACTCCTGAAGGAGTCATTTGTATGATTTGCCAATCGCTGGAACTTCGGGATCAGTTTAGGCCTTCCGGAGGAAGGTTGTGGTTATCTGGGGATTCGGCAAATTCAGGGATAGTATTTCATTCACGGGCAATTTTAATGATCTTTCATGCAGTCAATATGTTTTAATCTGTATATATGTCTTCTGGCACCAAATCTGGCGTTTTTGTGCCAGAACAACCGTTTCCGTCTCGGATGCTTTTTCACTGAAAACTCGTACATTTTTAATTGGTATTGTGACACTGAAAAATTTACGAAGTCCCATTTGCTAGAGATGTTGGTACGTAATGCTAAGAAAATAAACTCCATACTTCTTAAATTATGGTTTGCAATGGAAAAACATTATTTAAACATCATTGAACGCTTGTTTTCCTTTTTTTAATTCCAGAAGTTTGCGCCGAATCTTCTACAAACGGTTGGTAGACCCCCGAGGATATCCGCGCGCCATAGTTTGGAACCCCTGATCAGAAACATTTTTGTTTGAATTTATTGAAATTCATCAAGAACAAAAGGATGTAAAGTTACTTTTTCAAAGGCTTAGAAATTTCGCACAAACAACAACAAAACGATCTCAAGTAAGGTTTACTAAACAACCTGAAAGCGCTTAAAATAAGTTATTATGTTGGATTTTTTATCTCAAAATTGACGTTTCCAGGTGACCTTTTAATAACGTTTAGAAAACGTTTTCATGCTACTTTGGCAAGCGTAATGTGTAGCAGACACGGAGTTCCTGCTCACTGACGGGCATTAGCACATGTATTTTTGCAGCTGTTAAACTTCTTTCTTCTCATAATAGCCGTCTTTTGAAAGTTTTTCTCTTGAAAATGTTCCAAACGGAAGTTATTCAGTCCCGTTTGCTCCGTTCGAACACACCTTTTAAAATGCACTCTTAATACTGCAAAGCAATCACTAACATACGCTTTTAAACGCTTGTAAGTGATAAGTCATGTATAGTGGCCTTAAGTTATGTCATATGTGTTTGTGACGTACGATTGTACGTTCTCTCTGACTCTGAAGTATTCCACATGTCCGCAGAAAAAAACTATAATGTCTAATTGTTCTTTTAACGTTCCAGATTGGACTTAAGGCAGGAATTCAAGTGAAACACGGACGATCGCAACTCAAACTCACCAATGCAATCGCAAATTCCCAAATTTGGATACAATATAATTGCTAGATGCGATTCTAATGTAATTCGACTTCCAGTAGCGATTGCAATTTGCGATCGCCTCTAAGCGATTACAATTGCAATCGCTAATGGAAGTTGAATTACGATAGAATAGCATTTCGTAGTGATTGTAACGTATCACTTGAATGCAAATTTGGGAATTTGCGGCTGCATTGGTGAGTTGCGATCGTCCGTGTTTCACTTGAATTCCGGCCTACCCTAAAAATATATCTTTCTCGTTAGGAAAATAATATATATTAGGGACTGGTGTACACTGTTCAGAAACAGCAGTAACATTTGAGGTTTGAGGTTTGAGTATTTTTGTAGCTACCATGGAGCGACCATATTTTTCTGACGTCATACGATTAGTCATGTAATTGTGTAATGAAGGCTCGCCTTTCGTAGGATCTGGAAGGATGTTGATTGGATGTTGATGCCTTTGCGTATGCATTGATTTATTTATCGATCTGTTTTCATATGTCGTCTTTTGGTTTTGAGCTGATCTAGAAACTTTGGGCTTTTGAATGTAGAAACAGACAAATGCAAAAAATCTTTCTTAATCTTGTTTGACTGACGCATTTCCAGGTATTGACGAACTCGCGCAAGTTCAAACACCTTTTATTGCTTGAAGAAGTAATGCAATCTTGATTTGTTTGAGAAAATTCATGTTCCCTTCAACTTCAGATACAGAAATTTGTTATTGTTTTCTAATTTTTAAGTGACTAATATTTTCAGTTTTGACATCAACTTTTTACCCTGTAAATTTTCTGTACATAGAATGAAATAAAGTTAATTGTTTAAAATATGTATTAAAACTAGTTTTAGAAATTTAAGTAAGATGAAAAGTCTGCACTACTAATAACTAGTCATTCAAGTATGAATATTTCATGTATATCTCTGATCTCTTTCGTAGTTTGATTTTGAACTTTTATTTTTTGTCAAACAAGAATGCCAGGTCATTTTTTGAAGCTATCTTAGTATCCTGAAATGTTGAATAGCATCCGAGAACATTAATTAAATATTTCATTTTTTAAAAAGTTATTTGAAATTGAAATTTCACAATTTGAAATGCAAATGGGAATGTTTTATTTGCTCTGACAAATGTCCCCTGGCAGGTATTATCATTGCAAACTGAAATTACATAACATAAGCTAAAATTTAAGTGAATACTATTTTAAATATTTATTTTTAAAAGGTAATTTTCCCTTATATTACTGCACCTAAACTACAGATATATCTTTACTACACTTAAGCTATAAATAATTATGCTTAAAAATTAGCTTTTTGAACCATGTAATGATTTTTTTTTATTTGTTTGCTTACAAGTATGAATATGCATGTACTTATTTCAATTATGGAAATTATTTTAGCTTATTCGCGTAGAAGTGACAACTAGTTTGCTTTTAGTGGGAGTTTTTCAGCAAAATACTGGGTTGTAAAAGTTCAAAAAGTGCCTGTTAAAATCTTGCTTAAAGGAATAACAGTATAATCTCAATCCAGTTACATGAGTGTTACGTTTTTAGACATAGATTTTCACTTTATTTCCTCATTTCTATCCTTTGGCTCTTAATTGTGATATATTTTAATATAAAGAACCATTACGTACCGTAATTTGAAGTTTCAACATTCTAAAAAAAATTTATATGTTTAAAAAATAATGATTAGGCATATAACGGGCGTGACAGTGTGATCACATCTACAACAAATATATACCCTTAATTTTCCAAGTACAAAAAACTACTGTAGAATGTTGTTACTTCATATTATTATGATAACATAATGGATCCTTATACAGCCAAAGCTCTTTAAAAGAAACACCAAGGGACCTTTAACATCAGTTTCTCTTTTCTGCACTTTATCTTATCTGAAGAACATTACACTACAAGTCATAGGAGGTGTATTGAAAATGTAGTTTATTTACACAATAATTTGTTTTAAGAGGCTTGGAATAAACAAGGCTTGTGGCTAATATGTTATTTATATAAATGAGAATAACATTATAGCTCTTAACTGCAAAAATATTATACATTGTACTTTAAACTTTTCAGGCATGAAATTTTATGAACCAATCTTTGACTGAAATCCGCTTTATTTGACAGAACATGCAATAATTTAAAAGAATAAGTTTTCTATGTTGTTTTTAAAAATTATAGTTTTTAATGTTTTATTATTATTATAGCAATAACATACAGATTAAATGTTAGAGTGCAGACAAAAATTTTTTTACACATTATTTTCATTGTTATTTCCAGATTGTAGTAGGTTTGATTATCTAGTCAAGCCTGCTTACAGTGAAGCTGTTGTATGGAGAAATTGTGACTATGACGTGATAGCTCCAATTCAGGGCCGTCATTTAGGGGGTGTTAATTGCCCCCCGACTTTGGGAAATCAGTATATTGGCATATAAGTGGGCGTGGTTTTTGCCACTTTTTCTTAAATTTTACATTGTGTATGCACCCTTTGCCCCCCGGAAAAATTCGAAATGACGTCCCTATTCCAATTCCTTTTTACTCTGTACTATTTATTTTTTATTATTTTTGTTACAAAACAACTGCTAACAAAATTTTATTCAATCCCTTTGAATTTACTATAAACAAGCATGGCTTCATATTACAATATTCCCACAAATATTTGTTTAACAGTGCAATGTGTTTAAATGGTTCCTTTTTTTAGGCATTTATTTGAACCATGTCTGCTGAACAGTATCCCCCTCCATATCCTGGATTTGCTCCTTATATCGCTCCAGGAGCCGGACCGTATCCTCAGCAGCAGTATCCTGGTGGAGAAGTCTATCCGAATCAACAGTATCCTGGTGGTGGAGGTTATCCACAGCAGCAGTATCCTGGTGGAGCATATCCCCAACAAAACTATCCAAATGCTGGGCCATATCCACCTCAAGGCTATCCAAGTGGAGGAGCATTTCCTCAACAACAATACCCTACCTCTCCTCAGTACCCTAGTCAGCAGTATCCAAAGCCTCCTGGACAAGGTTTGTTTTTTCCTCATTAAAAGTAACACAATTTTTTGAAAATCAATTGAACTGTTGAAAAAAGTGTTATGCATACATACTACACATTGAGTGAAGTGGTAGTACACTAAAAATCTATTTGTTTTAATATGTGCAAAAAAATTCTAACTTTTGAAAATTATTTAAGATCAGAGAACATTACTTGATTCTATGCATTGATCTAAATATTGCTTTTTGATTGGTGCAACTTATGTCAGTAGTTCAACTTGACCTTAGAAAATGATGTTGTACAATTTAAATAAAGTATCTTATACAATAAAACCTCTTTGAGTAGCCTCCCCTACTAAGTGGCCACCCCTCTCATTGGCCAATTTTTCATGTGATGGATTTTTCGCCTCATAAAACTTAATGTTAAAATTTCCCCTAACAGTTGCCCCTCAACCTTCTGAACATTATTTCATTGTTTCAAAATATTTGCTTCCTGTTTCTAAGCCTTTTGAGCTAAAGATCAGCTTAAGAGAAGTCTTATTTGCTGTTAATGGATTGCACTAGTTTTGGAGTAAAAATTTTATTCATGTGTGTTCATTTGTTGGTCAGTGATCTGAATTGCAATGGTCTTCAAGAGTATTTTTATAAATCTCAAGCAGTTTAATGAAAGTTTGGTTGTCTTGTTCCTTTACCACATAATGCACGATTCCAGGTGAACCTACTTTTATTTAAATATACAACATAATCGGAACACTAATTAATCAGAACACGAAAATATAAAACGTTATTAAGCCCGAAGGTTATGCGAGAGATCAGTTCGAGTTCACTACCTGCATGGGCGAGCATCAGAAGGGGAATTGAATCGCTGTGAACGAAACTCCGCTCAACCGGAAGCTTGCTCTACAGGAAAAGGATGGCGGACTCGTGCTGCCATCTATCGAGCTCGGCTACAAAAGTTCTGTACCAATAGAAGAGCGGTAAAATGGAGAGAAAGTTAATACAGACAATATTCGAGCAATTTGAAATCCTTCTAGTATGATACAGCACTGGAGTGGTTGAATAATTAATTACAGTGCTGACTGACAGCAGGGGCTCTCCATAGAAGATCACGGGAGGTCAACGAAATAAGACATCAAATAAAATACGATTCCCCCTGTGAAAAAGTATCAAGCTTCATGTTAAATAAAAAAATATGTATTATACTTGCTTATACTAGGTAGTATCGTAATTATCTCGCCATTGTAATGAAAACCCTTTAAAGCAGCCGCCCTCTCTGAACGGCCAAAATTTCATGGAACAAAGGGCTTAGAGAGGTTTCGCTGTATTTCTATTTAGTGACTATTATTGAAATGTTTAATGTACAGCATCAACTGTTTTTATCTGGTGGAAAAAATGAAAATTGCAATTTTAAAGTTCTTTATTACCATTCTTTTTTTTTTTTTTTTTTGCTGCACCTTCATAAAATGGACAATTCTTAAACAAGATGTAGCCAGCCAAGTGCCATCTGTTGATACATGAGGCCCTTATTTCAGCCGCTGTTCCAAAGCACTTCTCTTATTACTCCTGCTTGAGCAAAAGACTGCACAGCAAAGCTCCCAATTGGCTCTACCCACCCACCCCCTTAAATTCAAATTTTTAGTTTCAAGTCCCTATCAGGCCCTTTTTCCAAAATTTGGTCCCCCCCCCCCCCCCCATTTTTTGCTTTTAAATTTTTCCCATAAACTCTTTCATTTTTTTCTTTCTTTTCTTCTTTTTTTTTTTTTTGTTTTTGTAAAAAAAAAAAAAGAAAAAGAAAAGATGAATGTGTTGTTTTGTGCTAAGCACAAAAGTTTTATTTTGCAGCCAAGTTCAAAAGGAGAAACTTCATTTCACATTTTTATGCCTCTTTTTATTTGATCCAGATTCCAAGATTCCACTTTTTATAATAATTGTTTATTAAATATTTTTACAAATGTATTTGCACAAACATTGTGTCTATACAGATGAAAAGTGCAATTATGACTTCGATGCTTAAAATAGAAGCAGTGCTAGAAATTAGCGGTTGTTAGTCGCACTTTGCGACCAGAATTTTGGATTTTACGCCTTGATTTTCAACTCTAAGCTCCAAATTTGATGCCAAAAGTTTTTATCACACTGAAGTTAGTCTCCTCTACTCATCCTGACTAAGATTTGAATAATAAATTTGTAGATGTAGTTTTAAAATGCAAGCAATTTTGTGTTTAGAAAACTAGTTTCTTTTACATATTTTATAGATCTTTTGTGATACACTATCCGCAACATGCAACATTTCTACTTATATTATTTTGTATTATACAAGGTGATTCAGAACTTTTTGTACAAACCCGAAGTGGAGGTAGAGAACACGATAGCAAGCAAGAATCACTTAGGAACATAAGGTCGTAAGAGCAATGCTGTCGCACTACATGGACACAAAACCATTCACTGATAGATGCGTGTGGTGTGATGCGCATCATTTTGAGATGCAATTAGTTACATTTAATTTCTTAAGTTAAAAAAATAAAAAAAAGGCAAAGTTAAAGATTAATGGGAAAATATTCCCTAGAAATTCAAAGAAAAGTCAATTAGGTTAAAGGCCGAGACGTGAGTAGAAGTAACAAAGTGAAGAAAAATTACCGCAAAAACGCCAGGTCTACGACAGCCCTGGGTGCCCTTCATGTTCGAAAATCCAAAAGTCGAGAAAAAAAGGTTTAAAATAAAGTTGACTTACCCATTTATTATGTATGCATGTTGAGTTCTTCAGTAAAAAAAGACCAATTAATCGGTATACCATTTAATTTCCATATAGTTGCACTCTTACACATCACTTCTTATCAATATAAAAATAAACCTTCAAGAGATCTCCTGGTACAGCTTATCAAAAAAGGTTAAATACATTATGCAACATCGAGGGTTCCTTGTGTGTGAAAATGGTGAACATCAGAGAAAAAGGATTCAATCAAACTTAGTAGACGGCATTTTTGATGAGGAAGCACAGTTAATTATTTAGGAAGAGGATGAGGTGCCTAAAATTGTTCCTTGTTGAGAAAAAGAACAGGATCGGAGCTGGCGGAGTCGCAAGGGGCACTTATGAAGAAAACACATATGGCAGGACGAATATCGTTAGGCATCCGAGAGAATAAAAAAGGATGGTAGCGATGGCTTCTCGTCATCTCGATGATATAACGCTTCCCTTTTCAAGAACACGGGATTCGGAATAGGATGAGTCAGGAGGCGGCCTTTGACGGAGACGCAGGACGTGCATCATTAGGCATTCAGGAGAATAGTAGAAGAAAATGGTGGCGACGGCTTCATCAATTCGATGACATGACGCTCGCTTGCTTCCCAGCAAAATTTCGCGTGCTAGCAGTGATATGTAGAGTCACTGATGAAAACAATGATACCCGACATTTTCCTTTACAGGGATCCAAGCCCTATAGTCGTCTTTTACGCGGGGGGCCAACGCCGCCCTGGCACGCCCGCTCGTATAGGTGTTCGCATTGTCACGTCGCACCTTAAAAAAAACTCCGAGAAAAATCTCGCTTCTTGCAGATAGCCGCGCGCTGGGAAAATCTCTCTGGAAATTCGCGCGCTCCAACACTAGACTCCTGCGCTTGACCTTGAGCGGGCCAATCACAGAAAGCGTCGGTTGGAGTTCAATGCCCTTCGGAATGCGCGTGGGGGAGTCTCAGGAGAATTTCGGCCAATAGCGTGTAGCGTGGTTCAAAGAGTGACCCGGCGGTAATCGAAAACCAAGGCGGGAAGGATGGAAAGAATTTCGAAGAGCTGCCTTCAATATGGCTAAAGATGGCGAAATACGAGAAAACCGAGATTTTGAAAAAAGGGAATTAGGAAAATCGCGATTCGAAAACGCGTTAATTTAACCGAAAATGCTTAAATGATACATGTAAATGAGCAGAAAATTAAGGGCAGTGAAAAGATTAAAACGGGATGGCGTTTTGGGGTGAATTTAAAAAGTTATAGAAATAAAACGCGGGAGATTAACGTTAAGCGATCGTAAATGATAGGTTGCAAAATGTTTGAAAAACTGAAAAAAACCTAACTATGTGATGCAATATCACAATGCGAAACTGGTAAAAAATTTACTACACAAAGATTATTTTTGACAACACTTAAAAAAAAAAAAAGTTTAAAGCGGTTATTTAAAGTGGCGGAAGAGTAGCTGTAATACACGCCTCACAGTAATAACTCAACGATGGATGAAAGCTTGTCAAAATGGCTCGTTATTATGATGATCAGAGTGTTGTCATTGCAACGCATAAATTATAACTGCAGCTGTATGTGTTTGAGCCCTTCTTAAAAACTAAAATTTAGTGTATAATCTTATTTGTAAAATATATCGTTATTTGTTACCTGTTTTGCATCTTTCTGTGTTTGGCTTTGTGTGCATGTAGCGCGTCAGCATTGCATTCGGGACCATATGTTTCGAAGTGATTTCTGCTTGCTATCGTGTTCTCTACCTCCGCTCCAAGTTCGTACGAAAAGTTCTGAATCATGCTGTATGTTAAATTCAATAAAAATGGCACCTAGGTTAATCAGTTTATTGGCTAGAAATTTATGCTAAGTGTCTTCATGACACCTAGATTTAAATTAATATTTCTTACATTGCACAGAAGTGTAGATCTGAAATTGTAGTCTGAAAATACATGTAGCTTCTAAGCATTGTACCAATCAAAAAGTTAAGAAGGTTAGAGTATCACTTTCATTATAATTGAGCAATGGTCTATGTCATCCAATTCAGATATTCTATATTGGGTATCTGTGTCTCTAACTACTGATTCATTAACATTTTTTTTTGTGCTCTTTAAAGTTTTTTTTTTAATTTTAAAACTTTTTCCCCAGGTAATTTTGGTCCTGCACCTTTTGTTCCTCCACCAACAGCGGTGCCGATGCAGTTTCCTGCTGCTACTGATTATCCCAAAGATGAAGCTACTGAAATTACTGCCGGATGGTCAGGATTTTCTGATAAAGCAGTCAGAGCCGTTTTTGTGAGAAAGGTTAGTATTTTCTAGGTACTTTAGTACACACTACACAGCTTTTTAATATTGAATAAACAGTTTAAAGTTAAATTTTGTATTTTTAGTCTAGGCTATCAGTTTTTATATGCATCCAGCTGAATACAATGATTACCTGTCCATCATAAAAATGTGTAATATTTAACTAATGACACTACAAAAGATTTCGACTCAGTAGCTATGAAAAAGTGAATATACTTGTCATTAAGATAATATTACAAAAACGAATCACTGTAACATCCATCACTGAATCTAACAAGAAGTTCTGTCAAGAACTAAACGAGCCTACTTTCCCGTACAT
Source organism: Uloborus plumipes (assembly GCA_038373865.1). Lineage (NCBI taxonomy): Eukaryota > Metazoa > Arthropoda > Arachnida > Araneae > Uloboridae > Uloborus > Uloborus plumipes. The sequence goes on from JAXGGA010000652.1 coordinate 119,663, forward strand.
CGACATCGGCATTCTCGCATCTGATCATTATTCTCTTGATTATCTGAGACTTAAAATTATGTCAAACATACCTTTTTAGCACTTAGAGCTGATTTCGAAAAGCAAAATATACCCCTTTCATCGGATGAAATAGACACGTAAAAAGAATTAACGAATAAATAAAGTTTTGTCGCACCTTTTAAAGAGTAACTGTTACAGTTCCTCCGTAGAAAAAATCCTCCATCGTTTTCAAAAAAAAATTAAATAAAATAATAATAATAATAATAATAAAATAAATAAATAAATAAATAAAAGTACAAAGAGCATCAAAACACATTTTATCAAAGAAAGAAAAAAAAAGAAAAAAAAAACTCGTCCATTAATAAAATGTCTCGAATTTCACTTTTAATCTGTTGCCAGTTGTTAAATATAAATAAAGAATAAAATGTTCTCGTGAATGAAAAATTTTTGTTACAAAAAAAAACATCGTCTGCCAAAAAAAAAATAATAATAATAATAAATAAAATAAAACAAATGAATAAATAAACAAAAAATCGTCTGCACAGTCAGTAATTTTTTTTCTGAGTCTGCATTTCCGCCATCTTTGCGGAGTCGGAGTCGGAATCAGAGTCCTCACAGAAGATTACTCAGAAAAGTACGTTACAAACATTATTTATCAAAACCATTTTCTTACAAAGTTAGTTTGAAGGAAATCCGACTTTAAGTTTAGGATCAACATTCAACTTAAATTCCCCGTAGACGCTAATGTTAGTTTTTTTTCTGAACGGTTCAATATTGAACGAAAAATGGTTCAAATCAAAAAGCGAAATATGGGAATGTATGGGAAAGCCTCTCCGAGATCTTTCAAACAAAAAAAAGTTTATTCCATTCGGACGGTTCACTCAAAAGTTATTAGGTGGGGAAAGGTTGCTTGAGCGGTTCAATGTTGAACGAAAAATTGTTCAAATCGAAAATGTAGATACGGGAATGAAGTATCCTTGAAAAGATCTTCCGAACAAAAAAAAGTTTGTTCAAATCGGATTGTTCACTCAAAAGTTAGCATCGCGGGACCGGTTGTTTGAACGGTTCAAAGTTGAACCAAAAATTGTCCAAATCGAAAAATCAAATATGGGAATGAGCTGCACTCGCTGAGATCTTTCGAACAAAAAAAATTTATTCCATTCGGACGGTTCACTCAAAAGTTATTAGGTGGAGAAAGGTTGCTTAAACGGTTCAATGTTGAACCAAAAGTGTTCAAATTGAAAATTTAAATACGGTAATAAAGTATCCTTGCCGAGATGCTTCAAACAAAAAAAAGTTTGTTTAAATTGGACTGTTCATTCAAAAGTTATTAGGGGTGGCAGCTTGATTGAGCGGTTCAATGTTGAACGAAAAATTGTTCAAATCGGAAATGTAAATACGGGAATGAAGTACCCTTGAAAAGTTCTTTCCAACAAAAAAAAGTTTGTTCAAATCGGACTGTTCATTAAAAAGTTAGTATCGCGGGACCGGTTTTTTGAACGGCTCAAAGTTGAACCAAAAATTGTTCAAATCAAAAAATCAAATATGGGAATGAGCTGTACTCGCCGAGATCTTTCCAACAAAAAAAAGTTTGTCCAAATCGGAATGTTCATTCAAAAGTTATTAGGGGGGGACAGACAGACCGACCGACCGACGCACAAATTCCCCATCTCAATACCCTACTTTCAAATTTTTAATTTTTCGATATTCATTTTACCTTTTTATTTTTTTAACTTGGCGATATTTTTTGGACTTGGCGATATTTTTTTTAACTTGGCAATATTTTTTGGACTTGGCGATATTTTTTAGATGCATTAAGCTACTTTTAATACTTTTTTCGTCTTTCTTTTATTTTTAACGGGAAAGTAGGCTAAAAAATAAACAAAAGCATGGCTAGGCCATGGTGCAATTAATACTTTTTATATGCTTTTAGTAGTAAAAGTTAACATAATTTTCCCCCTTTCTTTCTGATTAGTATATAGTGCTAAACACTTTTTTTTTCAGTCATTTATAATATTCTCTAAGTTGACTTAAAAAGCCATAAACTCGTATGGTCATTCAATAGACTAAGTAAAAGACAGCTGTGAATGTCTGTCATGATTAACATTTAAATTATATATTTTTAAAAACTTTTGTACATCTACTATTTCTTTATTTTCAGGTGTATTTAATTTTGATGGTTCAGCTTTTATTTTCATTGGGTGTTATAGCATTATTTGTTTTTCAGTAAGTATTTTATCCTTCTCTTAAGAATGTTGTATGCTAACTCTTTTGTTGTATGTTTACTCTTTTTAATATTCACTTAGATTGTTAAATTATTTGAAAATACAGTATAGCCCTGATTTAACGTCTCCAACATTTAACGTTTTTCTCATTGGTCCCAATAGTGTTCTAATACCCAAAATGTATTTCTTTCACAATATAATACATTTCTCTATTTATTGCTATAGTGCATTGTCCTTAATATTTTTTCCGAAGTAAAGTCAAATGTAGAAGGGAGTATTAGAAATGAGAATTTAAAATTACACATTATGATGACCCCTAGGATAAGTTTCTGCTTGTCAAAAGGAGCAACCCAGTAATCATTTTTAATGAATCAAATATATGCATAGTATCAGAATGCAAATAGCTTTTTTATTAAATAGAAATGCTGTATATTACTAGTTGCATATTTACAAAAAATCTGAAATGTATCTTGAAGAAAAAGGTTTTTAAAGACAAAATTGATCATATTTTGAAATTACTTTTACGAATTCGCTCTTAATGCCGGTCCCTGGACTCAATCATGATGAGTTAGGAAAGAAAAGCATGGATGTGATCCAATGCTTTAAGCATCTAATTTGGTGCCTAGGTTTCTAAATCTAGGCGTCAATTTAAAATTGTTGATCTCAAAACAAGGCTGCTTATTTATAACATCATTTGTTGAAAGACTAAAAGGGAGAAATAAAATACTATTTGCAGGGCTTGCATTCCCCCTAAAATTCCTAAATTTCCTAAAAAAATTCAAACCTCCTAAAATTCCTAAAATTGTACTAAAATTTTGTGACATTCCTAAAAAAATAGAAAATTAACAGAAGCTCTTTGGGGGAATTCAAAATACCTTTCTGAAAGTATTTTGTAACCAAAAGCGAACTTTTCCCTAGATATATAATGTGATAGTCATTTTACAAAATAATTCTTAAAAAACGCATTTTTTACACTATTTCTAATCTTGGGACAAACTTAAAATTCTTTCTCTTAAAAACAAACAATTTAATCATTAATACAGCTGTTTCACAACTCTACTTGAATGAAACATAACCTGCCTGTGAAATTTTTCGACTTAGAGCTGTTTCTTGCGCACCTAAGCTCGATATTTTGCAAATTTCGCAATCTGTTTGCATCCGCTTCTATAAAACTCGTTCATTTTAGTTTACTGTGTAAATTCACCGCTTGGATATCGATAATTTTATTCTTACCATTAGTTTGAACCTTGTTTAATTTCCTTTTGTTTATAGGTTATTTGTAGGCTCGTCATTTAATGTCAATTGACTCAAAAATGTGAGTCCTGTTGCATCTGAATCAATTCAAACCATGAGCATTCTTAAAAAGTCGCATTAGTTTTTATCAAATTTTGTTTTTGGTTCAAAAAAGATTTTGAAAAATTTAATAGATTTAAAATGTTGATAAAGATGTTTGGGATAGCATTAGAATTCAGGAATCAAGTAATCCAACAGATCTAGTCAACTTAGGCAACTGTTACAAAAGATGTGAGTTGTAGTAAGCCAATGATTTCTTCTCATATTCTATTCAAAATTAGGATTATTATGTCAATGATATATTATTCCTACAGTTTCTTGAAATTTTTGCTCAAAAGTTTTTCTTCACCAGTTGCACACTTTTTCTGCTTTTAAAAATGCCAAAATGTCTTATTTATTGAGAGTTTAAGGTAGCATATATAAATCTGTAGCCTCAGCTTAATTTGGTATTCAGAAATGTTTACGCCACTTCAAATATGATAATACTCTTAGTATAAGGGGAAAGGGAAGCAGAGTTGAAAAGCAAACATGTGAGCTTTTGACAATACATATACAGGGTGTCCACTCCAATCGTGGACCAATAGCTAATTTCTAAACCGTTAGAGATAAGCATATTGTTGATTTAGGAAAAAATCTCCAAATTACGAAAGGAATTTTGGGTCTATTCAATGTTTTTCAAAAAATCAAATTTTGAAAGAGTTACGAAATTTAAATTTTTATACAGCCCCCCAGTCCTATCAATCATATTTAGTAAAACATTCTTGACACTGTAACGTTTAAAACTAAAAAAAAATCACTCTTCTACGACAAAAATTGACCGAGTTATGACGTTTTGAAAAATCAAGATTTTGAAGGATTTCGCATACGGTCCCTAAAGCGATCTCTCGATGACGTCATGAAACAATGCGAAATCTTGATTTTTCAAAACGTCATAACTCGGTCAATTTTTGTGGTAGAAGAGTGATTTTTTTTTAGTTTTAAACGTTACAGTGTCAAGAATGTTTTACTAAATATGATTGATAGGACTGGGGGGCTGTATAAAAATTTAAATTTCGTAACTCTTTCAAAATTTGATTTTTTGAAAAACATTGAATAGACCCAAAATTCCTTTCGTAATTTGGAGATTTTTTCCTAAATAAACTATATGCTTATCTCTAACGGTTTAGAAATTAGCTATTGGTCCACGATTGGAGTGGACACCCTGTATATTACGCTACTGGTTTTACATCAAACGATTGTTGTGGGTCTGAAGAACTTTATGCATAGGAAACTTTTCTCGTAATTAAGAAACTGACGAAAAATATTAATAAGTAGGTTTTTTTAGATAATCTTAAAACTTTGAAATCAAAATGCATTAAGTGCAGCTAATAGAATTTATAAAGCTGTGGCATTACTTAATGATATATGCAGAACATTTTACACTTTAAGATTTTCTAAAGTTGTCCGGTAATGGAAAATCAACTGTTTTTAGTTTCTTACATTACATTCGAAAACATAGGGGGAAAAGAAAATTACCGACTAAAAATTGTTTGGTGATGCAAGATGGTGTTCGATTCGTAACATTGAACATAACAGGCCATACGGGTTAACTTCACGAACTGTTTTCTGGGCACTGCTGTTTTACTAGATCAAAAGAAAAAACTTGAAAACAAATTCTTCGGAAAAGGGGGAAAAAACAGTAAATTTGTAGATTTGTTGAAATAACAAAAATGTTAATGAGTTTAAAGAATTAATATTATCTCTGGGTGTAGTGAAATAGCGTTTAAAAACAACTGCAGAAAACTGTTGTAGTGAAAACATTATGGAAACAATTTTGGAATAGAATAAATATTTGTAGAAGCTGATCAACTGGAAAAACTCAGATATGCCTATCTTTAAAACTGAAAGATTTTGAAATACGACTGCAAGTTAAAGTACCTTCTGTCTTATGAACATGTTATGTAACGTTAAAGCATTATTTCTTTTTTTTTTTTTGGAAGTATTTGAATGTTGTAATTTATGCTATAATAAATACAATGCATTTTCAGTTTTGTTTGTTGGGTGCGATGATAAGAGAACTATTTGTAGTCAGACAAAATTTCGTAAATTACCCCTAAAATTTTCCTAAATTTTTTTCAAAATGATCCTAAAATTCCCCTAAAATTTTGAAAAAGTCTACTGCGAGCCCTGTATTTGTATTAAAAAGCATTTATAAAAGCTCTAGGCAACTAAGACTGCTCTTTTTGAGATTTAAGTATAAAATATGACACAGACAAAAAAGTTTTTTTTAGGCCTTACTAAATCTAAGCACATTCATTACTTAACAGGTCGCCATGGAACCTAAATTACTTTTTGAAGGACCTCTATTTAACAATTTCCTTCATATTATGTTTTTACCCTCGTTCTTCCAAAAAAAGAAAGGATTAAATCAGGCTTTACTGTAATTTCTATCTTTACTTCTTTACTATTGAACTTTTCATTCCTGAACAAAGACTAATTTATTTTTTAATTTTTCAGCCCGAGGGTGAAATTGTTTGTGAGAAGACATTCTTATTTGTATTACGTTTCATAGTAAGTTTTGATGTTTGTTTACATTTGTATGTTATTTCTTTGTATATATTTTTAACATTTGTTTTTTGTGAGTTGAGAAATAACAAATAAATACTACTTTCAAAAATTTCTATTAGAATATATAGCTCAGTTTTATGTTTTTTAGTTCTTGTCTAATCTTTAAAAGTTGTTTATCTGTTGTAAATACACTTGTGTAGTGAAACCTCTCAGGGTTGTTTACCTCTATAACAAAACCCCCTACCATAATCAGTTTTTTTTTTCTTTCGTCTATAATTTCGAGTTACATGCTCAATGTTAGTTCCCTCTGTTAGAGGACTAAGTATTTCTAGAATTCCTCCCTTAAAAATTATTTTTCCTGGTGAATATTATTCCCTTGGTGGGCTATCCACTGTATATCTCCTCTATTGGAAAAAATAAAGCTAACTATTTGGTTTCTATTTCATCAAAAAACACGATATTGAAAATTGAAAGGAAATTCAATTCCTGCTTTTAAATAATTTTGTTCAAAATGATCAAAGAAATTCTTAAATGTATTTTTAATTAATAGTTCTTTTTTTTTATTTCACTAAAAGATTTCTTTATCCTTTTTAGTGCTATATTTCTTGGAGTATATATAGCTCTTGCTTGCTGTAGCAATCTAAGGTAAGATAAAATGTTAGTGCTATTGGATTAGAATTTCGGCTATTTTCTGTTTTGTTGTAGCAAAAAGGAAGAAACAACTGACATAATAAAAACTTTCATGTTACCAGAAAACCATTTTTTGGTTTGACCAAAAAATGACTCCTCAAAAATATATACATAGAAGCTGTCCTGGTAAAAATAAATTTTTGACACTTTGTGCCTAAGCGGCAAAAATGCTTTTCGGAGTTGTACTTTGTCAACTCAACACATCAACACATTTACTTGAATAACACATGTTATTCAAGTAAATGTGTTGATTTAAATGTATTCAATAAAATTTAATTATCAGTTATCTAAGCATCTTTAAAAATTTTAGCTGCTAGGGATATAAAGTGACCATACTTGACTCACAAGAATCTATTTTCACTAAATATCTATTTTAATTTATAGTTTCAGTGACATTTTATATATTTTGTCTTAGTATATAAATCTATTAAATTTTCCATCTAAGAATTTTTCGTGTTCACATGTGAAGTTAAATCATTGCAGTTAGAATACTGTAAATAAAATAAAATTTTAATGCATCTGGTCAACTTGTTATTTATCTTTTTTTTTTTTTTGGTCATTTGTACCATCCTTGATTCTTCACCTTAAAAATTCTGAAAATTCCTTGAAAATGCTTTGCTTTTTACTCTGCAAATAGTATATGCACCCTGAACTAACTCCTTTTACAATTTTATGTACATTCTAAAAGATATTAATGAAACAAAATGTTCAAAAATATTTCTATATCATTAGATGCATTTACTTATAATTTTCGATTTCTAGGAGGAAATATCCCACAAATATGATTCTTCTCTCAATATTTGTAAGTATTGTCTTAAATTTACAACTGTTTCATTGTCTTTAAAGTTTTTTTTTTTTTTAATTTTCTGACAATTTAAAGTTAAACCCATGTCGAAACTTTTAAAACTTTTAATATTTGTTGTTTACCATATTAAACCACATATTTTACCACATTAAGTTTAATTACTTAATTATTAAAGTTTATTTTCCCTTTTCATGTAACTAAAATATTTTTTATTTGTTTAGACTATGTCCATGAGTTACATGTTGGGAACAATGTCAAGGTAAGTTCATATTTTGATAACCATGTAAAACTTTTTATATAATCTTGTTTTTAAATTTTATTACTGCTGTTTTTAAATCGAATTTGATTCTATACCAAAAAGTTAAAGTATCCTTATGTTAATCTTTGTAGCTTTTATGATACTGAAGTAGTTCTAATGGCTGTTGGCATTTGCGCTGGTGTCTGCTTAGCTGTATCTCTCTTCTCATTTCACACTAAAGTATGTATACCTTTTTCTTCATTATTTTGTTATTCATACAAAATATAAAACTTCAAAGGATTTTGAAATGCTAGGAATTTAATTTTTGCAAGTGGTCTAAATTGTGGTCTGAAAAGATGTTGAAAAACTTACTGTCAAACTGCTAGCAAAATGCCATCTCAGCGCATTATTTTTCACTCCTTGCGAACATCAATTGAATTCAAAATTCTCAGTTTTATGTATTCTTTTACACTTACGTTCAATTACAATATTATTCTCGTAGTAAACCAAAGTGATTTCATTTTATATATGCTGTGTGTGTGTGTGCTTTTTCAAAGAAATAGTTTAAAATTTTGTTATGTTATGAAGAACTAAATTAGAAAACTCATTCTTTTGGTAGGGACACAGGCCCTCTAAAATCCACTACTGGTTGTAGACGAATGATAAATAAAACAAAATGGTGTTATTAAAGCTGAAATTGTAGAAATTTTAGATAATGAACTAAGTGGTAAATCTGACGCTAGCCCAGATGCGTGCATTTGATAGCGAAATAAAGTAAAGCGCTCCTTTTGTTACCCCAGAATACATATCTGTAATATTTTGCTATTTGTGCATTTTCCTTTTGTCAACTAAAAATGGTTGCATTAAACAAGTACATTTATTTGTCATTACTAAAAAGTAACTTTTTGCCAAATAAGAATTTTTATGCCTGTGCCTTTTTTGTATACTTCCCGTTTCGAGGAAAGTTTAGTGTCGCTTTTTAATGCTCTTACCAGGAGTAAATGTCTTTCATAAACTGTTTGAAACACTCTTTGCACTGTTATTAAAGATTTAGGTTCTGCATACTAGGGAGCAATTTGTGCCTTCTCTTTTCACCCTTTTCCAGCTCATAAATAGTGCAGATGCGTCAAATAAAAGTAAAAAAAATTTCCCGTCAAACTCTATTCTGCTGCCAAATTCATCCAATATCCCTTTCCTAACGTTATTTTTTTTTTAATTGACTGTTCATATTCAATACCTTTGTTTTGGATACTCTGTATGTTTGATAACAGAGATAATGATGGTAGAAAAATTTATTTCTACGCAACTATTTTCTCTAAAAATTAATGAGAGCGATTTATTGCAGTTCAGCATATTATAGTCTATTTTACCATGCATGGTTTGTTTATATTTATTATTCAGGACTGTTATAATTCTAGTCTCTGAGTATACAAGTAATAAGTGCAAAACCTTTAAATCATTGTTTGAAAGTATTTGGTACAGTGGATGCCGGTTAATTGAATCAGCCAATTTAATGACTCAAATCACCAAAAACAGCTGTGAGTCCAGCTTTATTGAATCAAAACTGTTTAGAACAAACATGGTTCATATAAGCGACAACCACTGTATTTAAATTTGACTGAAAAATAGGTTTGAAACATAAAGGAAAACTAATTATTACCAAAATAGCCAACTATTACTAGATCTATTACCAAGCTGAAAATTGTTGCAAAAATATTTTTCATTAATTTTAATTTGTTCAAATAGTAAACGTTTACAATTCATTCTTTGTTTCTTTCAGTTTGATTTTACTTCTTGTGGTGGACTATTGTTCATTGTAGCAATAGTCTTCTTCTTGTTTGGCATCATTACAATTTTTACCTACAATAAGGTATGTATTTATGTGTTTTTTTAATGTTCAAGTTAGTGCATTAAAAATAAGTGCAATATTGTTTTATATGTGTTATTGCTCAAAATAGCTTCTTGTGTATATTTTACTCAAATTGTTTTCAAAGATAGAAACAAAGTATGCGAAAAGTCTGTGTTATGGTAATCAAATCTTAAATATTATTTTATAGTAGCCTATTTAAATTAAATTTATTTCAGGCACATTTATCTTCTTCTTAACTAATTTTTGACAGCATTGTCTTATTTAAATGAAATTAAACTGCTTTAGGAAAGATTTAATTATTCTCCACCCCCTTTACCTATGGTGTCTACCATGTTAGTATTTTTCTTCATTTTTTTTTTGCTTCAGAAAGGACCTTAGTTCCATTTCTACTCCCTGTCCTTCAGGCCTTTTTTTTACCCTTAAGGACAAACTAAAACTGTTTAGATCCTTTAAAATTTTAAAAAGCTGTAGTATTAATTTTGTGCATTTTCATCATCAAAAAATCAATTAGCCAAATTTGGAAATACTTTGAAAAACTGAAAATATCTTTTCAAGACAACAATATTTCTTATCCATTTGAATAGCAGAAAAACGGAAATAATAGATTTCGAGTGCTTGAAGTTGTTATACAGAGAAAGGTTTGATTTGCCTCAAATAAATTAAACTATTTGATTTTGCTTCGCTTCATGAGAATTCTGACAAAACCAGTGCAAGCATTTCAGTGTGTTTCAGCTGAATGCCCTGCTTTGATTTTTGCTTTTTATTTTAATTCTTCAAGATTTGAATTCATCATGCTCTAATAAAACATCTTCTAACTGCATGTATTTCTTTGTAATTTGTCTTTTTTAATACTTTTAAAAGTTCTTCTAATTTCTAAAGTGATATGTTTCCCTCCCTCCCTAGATTATGTTGACTATATATGCTGCTGGTGGAGCACTATTGTTTACATTAGTAAGTAATTAAATAATTTTTTAAGAATTCATGTAAAAACAATTTTTATGTTTATACTAGCTGCGTGGCCCGGCGTTGCACTGGCTTTAATGTAGTAAAGACAGTTCAAGCAAACTACTCGCCGCCAAGGCGGCTCGCTTTTAAAGTAGTGAAGAAAGTTTTAACAAACTACTCCCCGCTAAAGCGGCTCGCCTTTAAAGTAGCGAGGAAAGTTTTAACAAACTACTCCCCGCTAAAGTGGCTCGCCTTTAAAGTAGCGAGGAAAGTTTTAACAAACTGCTCCCCGCTAAAGCGGCTCGCTAAAAAGCTTTCCTGCATCAAAAAGTCAATCGAATTATTTGCACATGCTTCCTCAAAATTAAAGACGATGTCAAGTAGTGCATACTTAGCACTCTCCCTAAATAACAAATAAGATTCCTTATCAAAAACAATTATTTCCAAACCGCTTTCTTCCTGTAAAATTGTACAATTCTAAACGATTAAGTTGTTTTAATATTTGGATCGCAGCCAAAAAAAAAAAGTCCCTTCTAAAAACAGCAATGGCAATTTTATTTAAAAACACATTTTCAAAATGGTGCCAGAGAAAAAAATATTAGTTATTAATTAGAATAAAAACAATTGTTAGAACTTTGTTGTAACACGTATTTAAAATGACAACGGAAGAAAATAACACTCTTTAATTTTAAAAAAGTTAATAATTTAAAAAGCGTTTAATTTAAACTGGCAACGGAAAGAAATGAATATCTTAGAATTTTAAATAGTTCAATAATTTAATTTTCGACTTAATTCAAAATGGCAGCGATAAGAAATAAATGCCTTGGAATTTTAAATAGTTCAATAATTTATTAACGTTTTAATTCAAAACGGCAACGGAAAGAAATAAATGTCTTGGAATTTTAAATAGTTCAATAATTTAATTAACGTTTTAATTCAAAATGGCAACATAAAGAAATAATGTCTTAGAATTTTAAATAGTTCAATAATTTAATTAACGTTTTAATTCAAAATGGCAACGGTAAGAAATAAGTCTTGGAATTTTCAATAGTTCAAGAAATTTAATTAAAGTTTTTATTCAAAATGGCAACGAAAAGGAATAAATATCTTGGAATTTTAAAAAGTGCAAAAATTTAATTAACGTTGAAATTAGTCTCTCAGCTAATTGACGTCGTAGAATTACGCGGTTGGTCTTATTGTCTTCCTTAGGAAATTTCGAGTCGAATAGTACTATGTTTGATTCTCTACTCTCAGCGGTTTTTTAGGAGTTCAAGCTTCAGACGGACAGACAGACGCGGGCAGATTTTAATAGTAGTAATATTCAAGAATTAGATCACACCAAAATGCTTTCTATGTTAAAATATACCTTTATGTCCCAAATTAATTTAACAATGAACTTTTACATAATTTTTTAGTTTTTGTAGTTGGAAATACATCAAACAACATACATACCAAGAAATTTTTTTTTTTGAAAATCTCGGGGGTCTAAGGGCCCCTAAGAAAACTGTTTCTGATCTCAGAAACCATCAGTCGGCCCCTCAGCAAAGTACGAGGAGTGGTACTTAAAAGCTTCAGCATGATTCTAGCCATTTAGGATTCATAACACTAAATTAATATAAGTGGGACTTCTGAGTCCCGTCTTGGCATCAAGGTTATATATGTGTATTTTAAAATATTCTTGTCAACTTGGTGAAGATTGAAGGCAGTGTTAGAAATAAGCAGGCATTAGGCATGCTTTACAACCCAAAAATTTCATTTTGATACCCAGATTTCGTAGTTTAGGTGCTAAATTTCATGCCTAAATTTTTTTCACCTCTGTTGATGTATGTTATTTCTGTTTATTGCTCTATTTCTATTTAATGGTTTTGTTTTGTAACCTAATCAAAGTCGAATTTATAAAATATGGCACCTAGACTTTTCATTTTGATACTTGAAAGACATTTTAAGTGTCATGATGCCCAGGGTTAAATTGATGTTTCTAACAGATTGATGAATTATCTAAATATTGTAGTGAATTAGTAGAAAAAGCGGGTAACCACAGCACACTAGTATTTTACATAAAGCCTCTTTTTCCCCTGAATTTCTTGAGCAATTTCAAACTTTAAAAATTGTATGGTTCCAGTAGGATAAGGTCTTACTTTGAGAGTTTTTTTCTTTGGCAACCTTTACTACTTTGAAGATAACCAACTCGGTGCAATTTACATTTCCCTCTTCAAGAACAAGTAAACATTCTGAAGCCCAGTATTATCTTAGAGTTGTTTCGTTATACGCATGTAAGTTTTGTTGTCGTAAATTTTGTGACTGTTTATTTTTCTTATATTTTAAACCCGCTTTGAAATAATTTGCAGCGTTCATTGTTTTAATTCCAATATGTATGTATGTGTATGTATTCGCATATGTGTATTGCTAATGTTTGATTGTACTTATTGACTTATGTTTCTTGTAAAATATACAAATTCTTTTATTTTTCAGTTTTTGGCATATGATACTCAAATGTTAATGGGTGGTAAAAAGCATGAGTTAAGTCCCGAGGAGCATATATTTGCAGCTATGCAGCTGTACCTGGATATCGTCAACATCTTTATGTATCTCTTAATGCTGTTAAATTTGGGTAGAGGAGATTAAACTTATACGTTGAGCAATTCTATTTCAAATACTTGCTCACAGGTAAGCCCTGAAACATTCTTTAAAATTATTTTACCTGTACTATTTTTGTAATTAAATTGTTGAACAACTATTAAAGCTCACATTTCAAATTCCATGAAAATTTATTAAGCAGAAAAATGTCGTAAGAAAAACTTCTATCAAGGCTAAAAAAGTACACTTTAGAAAAAAAAAAGATGTTGGATGTGTGTCTTTTATTTTTAAAAATGTATTCAAGTGTTATGTCATTCATTCAACACTTTTATTCCTTACTATAAAGATTATATTGAAATTTCTTCTATCTAATCATATCAGAAGCGTTGCTCTTGTAGGACATTTTTAGAAGCAGCAGCATTATTGGAAAAAAAAAAAAAATTCAGGACTGTGATATGGTTAGCTTAGTTCAGGGGTGGGCATCCTTTTTAGGGAGAGTGCCACTATCTGGAGAGAAAAAGCTCAGCTTGCCACATTGTGTTTTTTCAACAAACTAAAAAAAAAATTTTTAAGTTAAAAATAGATTTTATGCTGGCTGACTATGTTTAATTCTTACTCAAATGAAACATTTTTTCTCGTAAATCTGAGTAATTGAAATCTAAACGATAATAAAGATAAAACAAGTCTGAACAAGAGTTATCATTAATAAACACTTTCATAAGTTCAGTCGGTTGGTTTATGCTTAAAAAAGAAACAAATAACATCAAAAATTCTATTTTAAAAATTAAACAGTCTGTACTTAATGTGTTTTTTGAGTCTGTATCTTTTTTTTACCAAGTCTTTAATTTTAGGCTTAGTTTTTGAGAATCCTAAGAAGTTTAAGTGTTTTAAGTGCTATCAATTAATGTTCAACTGTATTTAGATTTTTCTGCATTCATAACAAAAAATATTTGTTTAGAAGCTTATTGACCAAATCTACAAGATAATCAGACGGCTTAAGTGTGTAAATGTGAAAAAATTTTGTTGGTACAAAGTTCCAAATTTCTATATAGTCCAGACTTCCATTTGGTCGAAAAAAAGGGGGTTACCTGGAAAGTTTTCCGGGAGTTTTGAAAATTGGTAGTTTTATAGATTTTGATGTGCTTGTTTCGAATTTCCACTTTGCCGCCTCGTATCTTCGCCGTTCGCGCCGCCATATTGAAAAAATGGTGTCGAAAAGAGGTATTTCAAATATATCTCTTTTTTGACTTATTGTACGATCAAAACATTAATGTACAAAATAAACTAGAGAAAATTTCCTACACTTTATGTCGTTACAACTTTCTCGTAAAATCAATACGTTTCGACGTACGAGTGATGCAAAGTTGTTATTATCACACGTTATCGCAGAATAACTCAATTGCACAGCACCTTGAGGTAGTGTAAGCGGTGCGTTTTTTTTAAACGCGGTTTCCTAGTAGTTCCAATCCACATGTAGTATATAATTCGGAAATTTAGTGCAATCTTCTCCCGTTTAGATATTTTTAATGGGCCAGGAGTTGCTTGTTCCACGTTTTCCGCAATGATTGAGACGTAACAGACCGAAGTTTCTGCGGCATCATCTGCAATGGTATCATCAAACTCAACGTGAGCTTTCTTTTTTATTTCATTATTCGATTGCTTCTCAAAGTCTCCGTTTCTTCCTCTTCATCGCTATCATATGATGAACTTTGCAAATCCTCATAATTATCACAAAATATATTACACATTATATATTAATACGTATAACAGAGCATTTTAACCCATTTTTTGACATCCTTTTTTGCATTTGCAAGGAATGAGTTATAATAAGAATTGTAGAGCTGGGAGTTCAAGCGTGATAGATAACAGGATTTAACCCATTCTGACCCCCCCCCCCCCCAAATTGCTCTGTTTGTTTCATTCCTACACTACTGCTGAATTTGGAGATAGGTTTGAAACGAATGTTGTCTCTCAGCTGCTTCTGTTGGAGGTGTATGCTATATTAAATTTACTTTTATACGCTGATTTTACAAAAGCATTCATATCTACAGTTGCTTTAAGTCATGTTTTCTTGCAATTTTTCCTTCTGCTAGTTTTTGCATACAGATGTTAGATTGCTTGGATAGAGCTGTCAAAAGAATAAGATCTTGGCCGACAACAATTACAGAATCGAATGTGGATGAAACACTTATTGCAGTATTGATTATTAAAGTGTCCGCATCTTCTGTACCTTGTTTGACCTCAGTGGTCCAAATTAAATGTCTGGGAAGTGATACAAAAAAAAAAAAAAAAAAAAATGGCTCATTAGAATGTTGAAGACAAAATTTGAAGCAGAGAATATTGCAGTCGAACAAGATACAGAAGATGCGGACACTTTAATAATCTATACTGCAATAAGTGTTTCATCTGCATTCAAATCCGTAACTGTTGTCGGCGAAGATCTTCTTATTCTTTTGACGGCTCTAACCAAGCAATCTAACATATATCATGGGGTTACAAGTGAAACACACAAAGTCAAAAAACATGATTTTGAGAAAAGGCTGATCAAAAAATTTTTATTTTAACTACTTTGGAATTGACATAAATTAAATCAAATTATTATAGTAATGGTATTTTTTGGTTATTACGAACCATTCTTGACTCTGCATGCTTATTTTATATTATTATCCCCAGCATGATAATGGTAGGGCATTAATAATTATCATTAATTATACGACTTAGTGTATTTCACTAGTATAGCATTGCATAATAAAGATATGACTTAGTGGGTTTCACCAGTAGAAACAGCTCATTTTTGTGTGTAAGATAAACTAAAAATCTGAAAATTAATAATTTTGACTTAGTGTGTTTCACTTGTAATCCCACGACATATGCAAAAACTAGGAGAAGGAAAAATTTCGCCGTAAATATATTCAACTGACAGTATCATAGATAAGACAGCCGCAGATCATATTTTATTCTTGCATGCTTTAATGGCTGAGATACAACATGTGCCCTTTTCAATCAAGGAAAAATGGAAGTTTATTGATGTATTACGAAAAAGCCAAATTTAAGCGAGTCTCTCAAAGCATTCAAACATCCAAACGCTAATCCAGAGACTATTTCTGAGGCTGGAGAACACTTCCTCCTTGACTTATACGGTTACAGTGAAGTGAAAAGTAAAAAAAGCAAGAAAGGCATGATTTTAAGCAACTATAGATATGAATGCTTTTGTAAAATCAGCATATAAAAGTAAATTTAATATAGCATACCTACCTCCAACAGAAGCAGCTGCGAGACAACATTCGTTTCAAACCTATCTCCAGATTCAGCAGTAGTGTGTGAATGAAACAAATCTAGAGCAATTGGGGGGAGGGGGGGGATCGGAAGGGGTTAATTCCTGTTATGACGCTTGCGCCCCCAGCTCCACAATCCTTGTTATAACTCATTCCTTGCAAATGAAAAAAAGGATGTCAAAAAGCTGGGTTAAAATTCTCCGTTATATGTATCAATATATAATGTGTGATATAATATGTTATGATTATGAGGGTTCGCAAAGTTCATCATATGATAGCGATGAATAGGAAGAAACGGAGACTGTTTGAAGAGCAAACGAATGATGAAATAAAAAAGGAAGCTCACGATGAGTTTAATCCCATTGCAGATGATGCCGGAGAAACTTTAGTCTGTTACGTCTCAATCACTGCGGAAGACGTGGAACCAGCAACTCCTGGCCCATCCAAAATATCTAAACGGGAGAAGATTGCACTAAATTTCAGAATTATATACTACATGTGGATTGGGACTACTAGAAAATCGGGATAAAAAAAAATCGTGTTGCTTACTCTACCTTAAGGTGCTGTGGAATCGAGTTATTCTGCGATAACGTGTGATAATATAAACTTTGCGACCCTCGTACGTCGAAACATATTGATTGTACGAGAAAGTTGTAATGACATAAATTGTAGGAAATTTTCTCTAGTTTATTTTGTAGATTAATGTTTTGGTCTTACAATAAGTCAAAAAAGAGATATATTCGAAATACCGCTTTTAGACACTATTTTTTCAATATGGCGGCTCGAGCAGCAAAGATACGAGGTGGCAAAGTGGAAATTCGAAAAGAGCAAATCAAAATCTATAAAACTACCAATTTTCAAAACTCCCGGAAAACTTTCCAGGTAAAACTACCAAATGACTGGACTAATATAACATGGATGATTTTCTGTTGAAGTAAGCTCTTACATTTGATTACCAATGCAAAAGGTCAGTAATTCCGATTTAGATTTCAGAAGGGTAACAAGTAGTGTCTTGCAAAGAAATAGACTAAGAATTTAAAAAATTAGCTTTTTTTTTTTTTTTTTTTTTTTTTTTTTTTTTTATCCTGAAAATCATCAAACCTAACACTGAATGAATACTTAAAATAGGTGTAAAATTTTCTCCATATATCATTGGAAAATTATTAAATTTGGGTTGATACTTTCAGTATTAATTTTTAATGTTTTATTCTTTTTTCTCCAAAGTAGAGAGAAAGAAACTGAAGTTTCATCATAAAATAATGTAGATGGCCTATACTGGTTTAAGAAACTTTTTTTTTTTTGTACAATCTTAAATTTGAATTACTTAAATGCCGGATAGTAAGAGATGACATAGCTAAATTCATTTGCTATTCTTTATTCCTAAGTAGCCATGCTTTCCTTACAGATATTTTAAAAAACACACTCCCTAAAATTCTAAAATCTTATGACTATTTTTCTTTTGGATAGCTAGCGCACATTTCAATGAAGGATTAACTTGCCATGCTCTCCTCTTTCTCATGGGAAAAGTTCACAAAACATTCAGTGCTCTAATTCGTAGTTAATACAGTGAACTCTACTGAGTCACCAACAGAGAAAAAGTTTCATTCCTTGGCCGGAGTTTGTGATAGATAATTCGATGACACTTTTGAAGTTTTTTTTCCAAATTATTTTCAAGTAATGTAACAAAAACAATTTGAGGGTCTTCATTTGTGCAATCATACCGAATTTTTTTCAATCTGGTTTCTTAATTTTAGTTGCAGAGTCAACCTTTTTAAAAAATTTTATCACTTGTAGCGGAAACTATTGCAGATCAAGAATCCATTCTGTAGCACGAAAGTTTATTCGTGTCAAGCCCAAATATGCTTTACAAAGCATTGTTTGTAGCTTCACAGCTTACGTTGGATGTCTGAAGCTCCTGATCGTCATAACATCATTTTATTTATCAGTTTAAGGATTTTAGTTCTTATCGATATTTTTGAGATCAGCATTTTTTCCTCAATTTTGGAATTTTTTAAAAAAGTCTTCGCATTCCACTGTTGCCAGTTTCCGCTCTGCCGTGCCACATTGTGGCAGGCGTGCCATGGGTTGGCCACCCCTGGTTTAGTCCTTTTTCTGCTTATAAAAAAAGAACATAAGTCTGGAGAGAGGGAGGATTTAGGAATATGTATACAATACACAGTAGCATACACAGACTTAAGTGCGCCCCTGTATGGAAGCATGTGACAGATATCTTAAATGAAATGCTGTATAACTTACAATCTGTCATCAGCACTCACTTATCCTTTGGAACATCTAGAAGGTTTATCATTGGTAGATCTCACTTAATAGTTTAAATGATAATTATAAAAATTTTATCGTTTTACAAGAACTAGAACAAGAAATATTTTTGAAAAACTGCAAACATTACAACAAAGGTATCAAATTTTGAAAATGGCTTGTATAATTTTTTTTTTTTTTATCTTTGGAGCTACTTATTTTTTGACAGAAATAAACTACATGCCTAGGAACTTAGTTAAATTACTGCTAGATAGGTGGTGCTGCAAACAGTGAAAATATTTTACCATTTCATTTTTCCTGCACTTTCTTCAGTTTTATTTGTGTACTCTGAAAACCTTTTTTTTTCAGCAAAAACTAATTGTTTTGCTAAACCCTTTTTTTAAAGCAGTGAGTAACCGCCCCTAAGCAAGGGCTAAGGCAGGGACATGCAATACACCGCCAACTCTGCTATTTCGATCCAAGGACTGCAGTTTTGCGCTTATTGTATGCTAATCAGCATGGAGTACGAAAGTAGCCGAGTTGGAGACAAAAATCCTCTTATAGAGCAAAGAGAGCGAAAAAACTGCTAGCTAGGCGGTGTATTGCACGTCCCTTTTTTCAAGTTGAAAAATTAGCTTAAAATTTAGCGGATTGAAGTAACCAACTTATTTGTGAGCTTTCCTTTATTATAGTTAGGGCAAACCTAACGTGGTAGCATTGTGAAGGCTGTGCAGAACCTAATCATAGCATTATGACATTGCCAGCTTTGCCGCAATAATAAATTTTATAATTAAGGCTCATTTGGCGGAAATCTTTTTAGAAATTTGTCAGTACAGTCGACGCTCGATATAACGACCGTCTCCGTTCTACAGAAAACGGTCTTTATAACGAGTGGTCGCTATAAGAGGTAGAACATAGAGTATATTGGGATACAGTTGGGGGTTTTCTCACCGGTCGTTATATTAGGATGGTCTTTGTAACGTGTGGTCGTTATAACGAGCGTCGACTGTATTGGGCACACGCTTTGTCGAAAATTACAGGCAGTGATTGGTTTTCAACTCTCCTGCATCTTGTAAATATTTCAATTATTTTGAAAGTTGAAAGCTATTCTAAGGTGTGCTACCTTAAATCTGCGGATTTCATGTTTTCTTTTCTTTTGGTTTATCTTTTTCTTTTTTTTAAATTTATTACGGTAGTTACTTTTTTTGGTAAGAAATGTACTAAATTTCATTGTATAGAAAAAACTCTTTCAAAACATTTCTGATTCTGTTCTTGCTTGTGCTTATGTAAAATGACATAATGCTTATTATGTATTATCACTGTATATTTATATTTTTGGGGATGCACCGCCTCAGTTTATCACTTTGTAATATTGATAAAGAATGTTGCAGTGAATCCTCAGGGATAGTTTTTACTCAATGCTGCTGTATGTTGGGTCTGTTTGGATTTTCTTATGTTGTTTTTTGCTCTTTTAGGAACTCATTCATATGTTGGGAGCTACACGCAATATAATAATCCAATGATCAATATACGTTTGTGTCGTACAAAATTCATGTGATCAAGATAAATGCACTTCTTAAAATTAATGTTTTTTTCCATCTTTGCAGATCTTTGCTTTTTCAGCAAATGAATTCTTCTGTGAGCTTGAAATGAAAAATGAGATGACTGAGCGTGTGTATTTTCTAAATGTATTGTATAGTTTGAATTGTGAGAGTATCAGTTTTACTTTGTCATATTATTTGTGATATATTTTTTTTAACTACTTTGTAGTTTTTTTAACATAAAGTAGCATTTATTTTTTATTCATTAAAACTTCTTTAATAGTTAATCAGGTTGAAAATAACCAACATTTATTTTTTCAATACCTATATTTTTATTTGCCTACATAGTTTCATTGTAATAGAAAAAAAAAATCTATAACATTCCTGTTACAGTTATTTATGACGGCAGTGGTATGTGTATAATTGACAGTTGCATTTTTTTGACTCAAGATCTTAAATATATACTTGTTGTGCATATTGTAAATATTTTTAAAAGCATGCTTTGAAAATTTAATGCAACAGAAATCCGTGTTTGTTGTAAAACATACTTGGAACGACAGAATTATATAAAGCTGTATGAGAAATTAGAATATTAGGAAAAAAATTCTTTAAATGACTCAATAATTGACTTCTATTTTTACATGTTGGAAAAAAAAAGCATGTAATAAAACATGTATGTGTAGTATGTTAATGAAATGTATTATCTATTGATTTCTTCCTTATTAATGAAATTATTAGTCTACTTTTGATGGTAAAAAAAAAAAGAAAAAAATAATACTTTATGTAGATCTATGCTTTGATGCATCATGCATTTCATGTATAAACTGTTCATTTACAATAAATGTTTATCACAAAACAGAATAGTTTAATTCTTATTGAATAGAACATAGTTATACAAACATACTTAGAAGTCAGGGAATTGTTATTTCTACAGACGTCTAATGATCACTTTTTATTTTCTTGTATGTAGTTTAAGGAAGTATTGTAATTCACAAAAGAATTTCACATGCATTTCAACCTAAATTTGCATTTGTAACGAGATTTGCTTGGCTGGGAGACAAATAGCCTTTGTCGTGCAGATAAAATTCTGTTGTTGCTTCAGCTTGGGAGACCCCAAGCCTCATTTACAGTAATTAATGGATCTAAATTAGAAAAGATGAAGCGAGGTTTTCATATGCAGGGCTCGCATTCCCCCTAAATTTCCTAAAATATTTCAGACCTTCTAAAATTCCTAAAATTGTACTAAAATTTCGTGGCATTCCTAAAAAAATTAGAAAATTTACAGGAGCTCTTTAGGCGAACTTAAAATACCTTTCTGAAAAGTATTTTATAGCCAAAAGTGAACTTTTTCCTCAATATTTAATGTGATAAATAGACATTTTACAAAATATTTGGCTAAAAATGCATTCTTCATACTAGTTTTCATCTCGGGTCAAATTTAAAATTCTTCCACTTAAAAACGAACTATTTAATCTTTAAAACAGCTATTTCATCACTCTACGTAAATAAAACATAACCTGCTGTGAAATTTTTCAACTGTTTTTGTTCGCCTAAGCTCGATTAATTGCGAATTTTGCAATCTATTTGCATCCGCTTCTATAAAACTTGTTCATTTTAGTTTACTGTGTAAATTCACCGCTTGAATATCGATATATTTATTCTTACCATTAGTCTGAACTTTGTTTAATTTTCTTTTGTTTTTAGATTAGGCTATTAGATGTAGGCTTGTCATTTCTGTACCTCAGAACCAGACTAACGTAAGTCCAAAAATGGTGATTTTCAGTTTATTAGTGCATTCTATGTGGAATCCTATTCCACACTGCGCCATGATAACGCAATTTTTTAAAAATAATTTTTTTAAAAGTTAGCCAGTGTTGTAAGAGCGTAAGTCCCAACCTTTGTCCGAGCCAGAAGAACGTAAGTCCACTTTCTACCAAATGGCTCCGAATTATTACTTAATACATGCTGTGAAAAATATCGTTTGTTATCAAAGTAGTAATATTTTTAAGAATAAAGAAAAACTCAACAGCATTATTCAATTGCATGATTGTTGATTTATCTTTTAATTTATTATATCGTCTGCTTGGATTTTATCTTTATTTTGTGAAAACGTTTTGGCAAGAGTGAGAGTTTTCATTGTTTTTAGAACATTAAATTGAGAGCGTCTGTGTGCTAAAAGTTATTGAGGGTTTTATTCTATTATTTTTGAAGTGATATATAGAGAAATATTATGATGAATGTTTCGTTGTGCAGTGATTCATTTGTAATCGATGAAAAACATTGTCCCGATGGAACAAGTTGTAGTATTTCTGCTGCAACATCAGGTATGCCTTTGACTGATATCGTGAATGCAGTTTCTCTGGTTCCTTATAGTTCCTCTGATAGCGATGAGCATGAAGTTTTTGAAAAGCAAAAAAAAGTAAAAGGGAGGAAGAGAGTGAAAAATGAAAAAAAAATGGATACAAAATGTTCGAAAGAAAAATAGATTAAGTGGAAAGGCTTATTTAAATACAAAAAACGATGAAACTACTGAAAAGTCGATAAAGCCCCCCTGCAATGATAAATGTCTTAAAAGATGTTTTCAGAGGTTCACAGAAGAACAGAGACTGAAAATTCACTCTGAATATTGGAACGCTGAAAGAAGCTGGGATTCAAAAAGACAATTTATTCTTTCGTGTATAAAAACTAATCCAGTTGCTAGACAACGTAAAAGAAACGGAACAAGAGGAAGTAAAACCAGATCCCATAAATTTGTTTTCAATTTGATGAACAAGGAAGAAGTTGTTTGCAAAACTTTCTTCCTAAATACACTGTCTGTTTCCGAAACCTTTGTGAGAGTAGCTTTAAAAAAATGCAGTGAGTCTGCTTTGGTGACACCAGATTTTAGAGGGAAACATATTCCTGCGAATAAGTTACCGAGTGAAAGCTTGGAACGAATCAAAAGACACATTTTAAAATTTCCCGTTTATGAAAGTCATTACAGCAGGGAAAGATCCAAGCGTAAATATTTGGGAAATCACCTCAACATTTCCATAATGCACTCACTATACGTCGATGAGTGCGTAAAGGAAAAAATCAAACCAGAAAAAAAGTGGGTTTATACCAAAGTTTTCAATGAAGACTTTAACTTGTCTTTCCACTTGCCAGATAATGACACTTGCGACATTTGTGATAAATTAGAATGTGAAATAAAAAATGAAAAAAATTTTGAGAAACTCAACGAAATCAAAGTTAAAAAAGAAAACCACTTAGCAGAAGCATCACTCAGGTATGATTTAAAAAGAGAGGACATACTAAAAAGCCGGGCGAATAATGGTGGAAGAGTCGTTATGTCTGATCTCCAAAAGTGTCTTCCAACACCAGATTTAAAGAACTCTCAAAGTTTTTACTCCAGAAAACTCTGGACATTGAATAGTACTATTCTGGACACAACCATTGACAAAACTTGGTGCATGATTTGGGATGAAGTGACCGCTGGTCGAGGAGGAAATGAAATTGCGTCATGTTTATTTACTTGGGCTAATGAAGAACTTCAAGCCTCTCAAAATCCTACTGAAAACTTAACAGTATGGACTGATAATTGCAGTGGCCAAAATAGGAATATTAACATAGTATTCATGTATATATGGATGTTAGAAAAAATTTCTACATTAAGAGAAATAAACCACAAGTTTCTACTTGCTGGACACACCCACATGGAAGTTGATGGAAAACATAGCGTTATAGAACGAGCGAAAAAACAATTGAAACACCACACTATCTATACGACAAATGATTGGGCTAATTTTATTGGTTCATGTTCAAGAAAGAACCCTTTTGTTGTAAGGCGGATGGGCTTTGAAGATTTTTTAGATTTTCTTTATTTAAGGAGCAAAGAAGCTCCATTGGTTTCAAGAAAGACAAATACCGACAAAGAGCCATTTTTGATATCTAATGTTGTTTGGTTGCAGCTTCGAAAAGGTGAGAGCAGATTGTACTATAAGACCAGCTTTGCGGATGAAGCCTTTAAATCAGTTGATTTAAAAAGAAATAAAAGAGAAGAAAGGATTATTATGCCTAAGGCGATTCCAAAATTAAGACTTACCGCAAAAAAGATAAGTCATGAAAAATACAGTGACCTCATGAAATTAATGCAGTGGATTCCGATAGAGTATAGATCTTACTTTGAAAATCTTCCACATGGAGAAAATGAAGGAAACTTTCCCGAAGATTATTCAACTGCTCTTGATTAATATTCCAACAGTCTTCTTTCTAGTCTTAAGCAATCTCAGCATTTTTGCAATTTTTTGTAATTAAATACATTATACTTATATATTCCAAGTATCAATTACTTTTTGTGTTAAAGGCACCATTAAAGTTTTAACTATGAGTGCATTTGTAGTTTACTTATAAAACCGCTTATAATTTCTAGACAAGTTTAATTTTTTTGTGTGTAAAAATACAATAACAAAATCTGGTGTGAACGCCACACCACTTCCTTTAACGTACAAATTCCATAATAGATGCCTTAAGTATAAAAATAGTGCCTTAGAGTGAGCAAGATAACAATTCAAACATTTGCACCCCCAGTTTGTCATGAATCAATATAAAATAATGTTTTACAATGATTCATTTTCTAAATATCGCCGATTTTAACATTATTCAGTGAATTTTTTGCAAAATGTGCTCAATACCGCCAAATTGAATCCAAATTCAAAAAAAAAAAAAAAAACTTTTTCGCCAAATTTGTCGCCAACTTGGCGACAAACACTTGGCGACTAAAAGCTTGGCGATATATCTCTAAGCGGTCGCCCCAAATCATATCACATAATCTGCATTGAAATTAACATTGATTTACCCCCAAAAAGGGGTAAAAGACCCCATTGGGAACATTCAAATGCAACCACAAGGGAAGGTACACAACTAAGACCCCTCAGAGTCTACATCCCAAATTAGAAGCTTCTAAGGCATACAGTTTTTGATTTATGAGACATACATACGCACATACATACATACGTGCATACAGACGTCACGAGAAAACTCATCGTAATTAACTCAGGGATGGTCGAAAAGGATTTTTTGGCTGCTGATATGTTGGGAGGTAGATATGCACGTGCTGATAGGTCGAAAGAACGACTCACATTCATTCGGGCTGAGCAAAATCAAATTTAAGACTCAAATTTGAGTGAAATGTTTTTCGTGATCACGATACTTCCTTTACTACTTGAAAGGAAGTAACAAGTGCAGTTCTGATATAATGAGCCATTAACTCTTAAACTACATAAATAGATTGTTAAATTGAACACAAATCAATCAACGAGAAGTATTGCACATCTATTTTTTTCATGTTATTATAAAACATAACATAATAATCATGTTTATAAATTTAAATTTATAGCTAATCATGTTTTGTTTATGTAACTAGGCAATGAAATCATTCCTTTCAGTTTTACCAGTGCAGATTTTGGGTTTAACAATTCAGAGTCGAAGGTAAAAAAAATCAAAGAGTCGGAGTTGGAGTGGGACATTTTAACTCAGAGTTTGCAACTCTGCCTGTACTTCAGAGTTCGAATCAGAGTCGGAAACATATTGGGATTCGCAGTCAGTCATTTTCCCTCCGACTCCACAGCCCTATATTTCACGCTCATCTACAAAATAGAAATAATGTGACTTACGTTACTCTGGTCCGGAGGTACGGAACTGTTTTGATGTGAAGTCACAAAAACGTAAGTCCAGTTCTGATGTAATCAGTCATTTACTATTTAATTACGCAAATAATTGTTTAATTGTGCGAAAATTAACCATTAAGTCATAAAGTATACATATTTTCTCAATGTTAACAATCATGTTTTGTCGCCTAATTCATATATCAGCTTTGTAACTAGTCAACGAAATAATTATTTTCTGTTTTTTTGCTCCCCTGAAAAGTGATGAAAATGGACTTACGTTAGTCTGGTTCTGAGGTACCCATTTAACCCTTTATGCACTGACAGTACTCAGAAGTCCCACTTTTATTAAATTAGTATTATGAATCCAAAAGGCTGTAATCATGCTGAAACTTTTAAGTACCACTCTTTGTACTTTGCTGAAAGGCCAATAGATGGTACCTGCGATCGGAAACAGTTTTCTTGGGGGCCCTAAGGCATAGGGGTCCTTAGACCCCCAAAATTTTCAAAAAATTTTTACTTGATAAATATGTTTTTTAATGTATTTTCAACTAAAAAAACAAAAAAATATATAAAAAATCATTAACTTAATTCAGTACATAAAGGGTTAATGTCAGCCCATTCAAAAATGTCAATCCTGTTGCATCTGAATCAGTTCAAACCATGAACATTCTTAAAAAGTAGCATTAGTTTTTATCAAACTTTGTTTTTGGTTCAAAAAATATTTTGAAAAATTAAATTGATTTAAGATGTTGATAAGGATGTTTAGATAGCATTAGAATTCAGGAATCAGAGAATCCAACAGATCTAGTAAACTTAGGCAACTGTTATAAAAGTATGTGAGTTGTAGTAAGTCAATGATTCCTTTTCCTTACTTTCATTTTCTATTCAAAACTAGAGTTATTATGTTAATTATAATTATTTATTGTTCCTACAGTTCTTTAAAAATTTTGCTTAACAGTTTTTTCTTCACCATTTGCATACTTTTTCTGCTTTTAAAAATGCATTAACTTAACAAGTCATAGTTATTGGGATTGTGATGTAGCATGTATAAAATTGTTGCCTCGGCTTAATTTGATATTCAGAAATGTTTACTTCAAATATCACAACTCTTAGGTGGAAAGGGGGCAGAGTTGAAAAGCAAACATATGGGCTTTTGACAATACTTAGATATTACTCTATTGGTTTCAAAATAAAGGATTGTTGTGGATCTAAAGAACTTTATACAAAGGAAACTTTTCTGGTAATTAAAAAACTGAAGAAAAATATTAACAAGCAGGTTTGTTTTTAGATAATCTTAAAATTTTGAAATCGAAGTGCATTAAGCGCAACTAATAGAATTTATAAAGCTGTGGCATTACTTAATGATGTATGCAGAAAATATTACCAATTAAGATTTTCCAAAGTTGTCCGGCAATGGAAAATCAATTGTTTTTCGTTTCTTACATTACATTCAAAAACATAGGGGGGGGGGAGAAAATTACTAACTAAAAATTGTTTTGTGATGCGAGATGGCTTTCGATTCGCAACATTGAATATAACAGGCCAAATGGGTTAACTTCAAACTGTTTTCTCGGCACTGCTGTTTTACTAGATAAAAAAATGATAAAGAAAAACTTAAAAACAAATTTATTGGAAAAAGCGGGGGAAAAATGTAAATTTGCAGGTTTTCTGAAATAGCAAAAATATTAATGAGTTTAAAGAATGAATAGTATCTCTGGATCTAGTGAAATAGCTTTTAAAAACAGCTGTAGTAAGCTGTTGTAGTTAAAACATTATACTAGTAACTGTTGAACAGAATTAATATCTGTAGAAGCTGATCAACTAGAAAAATTCAGATGTGTCTATCTTTGAAAGTGAAAATTATGAACATGTTATACAGCATTGAAGCATTATTTCTTTTTTGTTTTGACTCTTTTTTTACTTCCTTTTACGTAGTAAAGGAAGTATTGTGATTACGAAAAAAATTTCACTCAAATTTCGGTCTAAATTTTGACTTTGCTCACCCTTGAATGAATGTCGCATAGTTTTTTCGACCTGTCAGCACGTGCATATGTACCTAACAACATACAAACAGCCGAAAAATCAATTTCGACCACCCCCGAGTAAATTACGACGAGTTTTCTCGTGACGTCTGTATGTGCGGATGTATGTGCGTATGTGGCTCGCATAACTCAAAAACTATATGCCGTAGAAACTTCTAGCTTGGTATGTAGGCTCTGAGGGGGGTCTAGTTGTGCACCTCCCCTTGTGATTGCATTCGAATGTTCCCAAAGGGGTCGTTTACCCCTTTTTGTTAATTTCATGTTTTTTTTGTTAATTTTGTTAATTCAATCAATGTTAATTTCAATACAGACTCAAGTGATATGAATTGGCGCCACCACTTGGCGACATGTCGGCAAGCTTTTGGTCGCCAAGTGTTTGACGCCAACTTGGCGACAAATTTAGCGAAAAAAATATTTTTTGAATTTGGGTTCAACTTGGCGCTATTGGCGATATTTTGCGAAAAATTCACTAAATGATATTAAAATCAGCAATATTTAGAAAAATAACCATTGTAAAATATTTTTTGCATTGTTTTGTGGTAGATTAGGGGAGTAAATATTTGAATTGTTACCTTACTCACTCCAAGCACTTTTTTTAACACTTAAGGCAACTACTAAGAAATTTACACGTAAAAGGAAGTAGTGTGGGGTCCATACCAGATTTTTTTTTTTGTATCGGAGGTATTTGAAAGTTATAATTTATGTTATAATAAATAAAATGCATTTTCAGTTTGGTTTGTCGGGTACTACTGTTCGGGACTTATTTATAGTCAAATAAAATCGTAAATTACCCCTAAAATTTTTCTAAAATTTTGTCAAAATGTTCCTAAAATTCCCCTAAAATTTTTTAAAAGTCTACTGCAAGCCCTAGTAGGTTCTCTAGTCGACCAGCATATATTTTTTTAAATGTATGACCACGCATAACTTTTTACTGAATAGTCCGATTTGGATATTTTTTTTTTTGTTTGTAAGGGTACACCTTCCTGGTGGTCCCATGATGCGGGGTTTGAGAACAGAAACCTGAAGAAATTGAGGGAAATCTTCAGAATTCCGTTCATGCGCATACTCTTTGTGCATCATGAACGGAATTTCATGCGCACTCTTTGCTATGTCGCTCGCCGATAGAGTGGCTTTGCGGTAAAGACTCTCATTGGCAAGAGCATCAGTTCGATCCCCTAACAAGTCGGTGGATTTTCAAGCTGCAGAAAAAAAAAGCAGCGTCTACGTCATATGATTATACTGCATGAAAACAGCAGTTTTACTGATAGAAAATATTTAGTCCTGATTTCCCCAATTTTTTAAAAAATATATTTCCAGGCTCCTATCAGGTCCCATCACCTTAACTTTTAAAGGTTAAATTTAGTGATGCACTAACAATGAATCGGCAGTAAATGGCCACTTTCCAGATTAACCTGTTGGCCAGTTTTATCCGTATAATTAGCTGAAAACTTGTATTTTAAACATGCTTTAATTAAATCCCAGAAATTAACACAATTTTTTTTTAGTGGCAATCGTTTAAAATTTTGGACGCGTTAATAAAGTGAGATGAAGCGTCATGATGGCAACATGACTCTTCCGGGTATACATTTACACTGAAAAAAGTGAAATAAAAATAAAATTTTGTAAAAAAAAGTAAAACCGACTTCAAAAACGCAGCTGAAAATTGCTCTAAAAAGTAAAAAATAAATTTATTCTTTGAACACCATCAATACTACTTTTAAACATGAGTTTTGAAGTTGGTGCCGAAACAGTTAATAAAATCATTCGTACCCATTCTTCAGTTACATGTTTCATAATAAAAACAACTCTAAATGTTTCATAATCAATTTCAAGTGTTGTTTGAGAGGAAAAATCAAGCAAATGGTACACAATCAATGGGTACGAATGATTTTATTAACTGTTTCGGCACCGACTTCAAAACTCATGTTTAAAAGTATTATTTATGGTATTCTAAGAATAAATTTATTTTTTACTTTTTAGAGCAATTTTCAGCTGCGTTTTTGAAGTCTGTTTTACTTTTTTTTTTAATAAAATTTTATTTTTATTATTATATTTTATTATTTTAAATGGTATATGAAACTAAATATCAAGTTGTGATTTTACAAATTGGCCAAAAAGGATGTCTGAAATTTTATCAGTAAAGAAAGCAGTTTATGAATGGAGAGGTATTAAATATGGAACTTGTAGATTTCAAAGAAATTGCTGAAGAAAAAAAAAAACAAAGGTTACCAAAATTAAAAGTATCGTCTGCCCACGAATGCTGCGGAATTAGTAAATGTCCAGCTAAGACGAGTCTATCCGTATGAGGGGGAAAAGTAGAAATTTGATGCTCGTTATTTCCATGTGACTATGCTTCGTTTAAGGCTGACACACATCTGCTAAAGCTGGAAAAACTAATGGATTCATCTATTTTCGCTGGTAAACCAGATGTTAGCCTTTTCATCTCATCTGTGGTCAGACTGTAGGTGGGTACAATAAAAACAATACCTGTTTTTTAGTATTTGCATTGTGATTCAGGTTCCCATTGTTTCAACATTGGGTCTATGTCTTTGTTATGGGGAAGATCTTGATGAGGAAATCATGGGAAGTTTCCTTACACTTCTTCATCCAGGTAGGAACAATTTTCAAGTTTTGTAATAATTGTTAGGTACTCTTGCCTTAATGTCTTTTACAGTCAAAGTAAACAATATGGAGAAAACCAATGTTATTTCCCATTTTTGAAACTAAAATTCTACCTGCTAATTGTAAGATTGAAAAAATGTCCCCATCTTTTTATTTATTTATTAATTTTTTGACATTTTTAAATCTTTTATTTTCTGCAACGTAGGTAATATTCTCATAAACATAAACAGATAGTTTCGAGAACAAATATTAAATTAAAAATTTAATCCCCTCTCTTTGAAAACTAATTGACAACCTCATATGATTTATTTGGGTGCCTATTTAACTACTAAGTAAGCCATTCAAGCCTAGTAAAACTTGCCAATTACAAAAGCAGCATCAAGAAAGAAAACTAAAAATCCTGAAATAAATATTTCGTTAGTTTTCAAATAGAAACTGAGAACTAATAAAATTTAAAATAATCGTGTCTTCTTTCCTTGTTGGCCAGTAGTGATATTGTTAGCTTTTAAGATGCTTTAAAAGTTACTGAGAAGTTCCAAACACAAATACCATCAGACGCAGTAAGAATCGTTCTTTCAATTGGTACTAATATTTTAAATACAATAGTATGTTTTCATTTCTTAAATGGCAAATGCCAATTTTCAAGGTTTTTCATTAATATCTCCAGTAATTAAAATCATAAAACACAAGACCTAACTAAGAACACTCTTTATCAAGCCTCCTTCTTTTGAGCAAAAAAGAATTATCAAAATCAGTTCAGGAGCTATATTGCTATGCTTAGCAAAAAAGAGGTGTCTGAAGTTGAACTCAAACTAAGATATTGCTTTTTAGCCTACTTTCCGGTTAAAAACAAAAGAAAGACGAAAAAAGTATTAAAAGCAGCTTAATGCATCCAAAAAATATCGCCAAGTCCAAAAAATATCGCCAAGTTAAAAAAATAAAAAGGTAAATTGAATATCGAAAAATTAAAAATTTGAAAGTAGGGTATTGAGATGGGGAATTTGTGTGTCGGTTGGTCTGTCTGTCCCCCCCCTAATAACTTTTGAATGAACATTCCGATTTGGACAAACTTTTTTTTGTTGGAAAGATCTCGGCGAGTACAGCTCATTCCCATATTTGATTTTTCGATTTGAACAATTGGATGGTGTTATGCAAAAAGGAGTTAACCCACAAAACATAAAAAAATGAGTTATCCAACTGTGATGGTAAAATATGTTGCTTTCTACATTAAGCAAAAATATTTAAGCCCTATCAGCATTTCATGGTAACATATCATTGGTATATTGATATAGAGCTCCATGCTTTTTGCCAGAGTTTGTTGACTTTAAAGCCCACTATCTCAAAATCAGGTTTTTGTGGGTTAACTCCTTTTTGCATAACACCATCCAATTTTTGGTTCAACTTTGAACCGTTCAAACAACCGGTCCCGCGATGCTAACTTTTGAGTGAACAGTCTGATTTGAACAAACTTTTTTTTGTTCTAAAGATCTTTTCAAGGATACTTCATTCCCGTATCTACATTTTCGATTTGAACAATTTTTGGTTCAACTTTGAACCGTTCAAACAACCTGTCCCGCGATGCTAACTTTTGAGTGAACAATCAGATCTAAACGAACTTTTTTTTGTTCGAAGCATCTCGGCAAGGATACTTCATTACCGTATTTAAATTTTCCATTTGAGCATTTTTTCGTTCAACATTGAACCGTTCAAGCAACCTTTCCCCACCTAATAACTTTTGAGTGAACAGTCCGAATGGAATAAACTTTTTTTTGTTCGAAAGATCTCGGCGAGTACAGCTCATTCCCATATTTGATTTTTCGATTTGAACAGTTTTTGGTTCAACTTTGAACCGTTCAAACAACCTGTCCCGCGATGCTAACTTTTGAGTGAACAATCAGATTTGAACAAACTTTTTTTTGTTCGAAGGATCTCAGCAAGGATACTTCATTACCCTATTTAAATTTTCCATTTGAGCATTTTTTCGTTCAACATTGAACCGTTCAAGCAACCTTTCCCCACCTAATAACTTTTGAGTGAACCGTCTGAATGGAATAAACTTTTTTTTTGTTTGAAAGATCTCAGAGAGGCTTTCCCATACATTTTCATATTTCGCTTTTTGATTTGAACCATTTTTCGTTCAATATTGAACCGTTCAGAAAAAAAATTAACATAACCGTCTACGGGGAATTTAAGTTGAATGTTGATTCTGAACTTAAAGTCGGATTTCCTTCAAACTAACTTTGTAAGAAAATGGTTTCGATAAATATAGTGTTTGTAAAGTACTTTTCTGAGTAATCTTCTGTGAGGACTGTGATTCCGACTCCGCAAACGTGGCGGAAATGCAGGCTCAGAAAAAAAAATGACTGACTGTGCAGAAGATTTTTTGTTTATTTATTCATTTGTTTTATTTTATTTATTATTATTATTATTATTTTTTTTTTTTTTTTTTGCAGACGATTTTTTTGTAACAAAAATTTTTCATTCACGAGAACATTTTATTCTTTATTTATATTTAACAACTGGCAACCGATTAAAAGTGAAATTCGAGACAATTTATTAACGGACGAGTTTTTTTTTTTTTTCTTTCTTTGATAAAATACGTTTTGATGCTCTTTGTACTTTTATTTATTTATTTTATTATTATTATTATTATTTTTTTTTTTTTTTTTTTTGAAAACAATGGAGGATTTTTTCTACGGAGGAACTGTAACAGTTGCACTCTTTAAAAGGTGCGACAAAGCTTTATTTATTCGTTAATTACTTTTTACGTGTCTATTTCATCTGATGAGAGGGGTATATTTTGCTTTTCGAAATCAGCTCTATGTGCTAAAAAGGTATGTTTGACATAATTTTCAGTTTCAGATAATCAAGAGAATAATGATCAGATGCGAGAATGCCGATGTCGATGTACGGAAAAGTAGGCTCGTTTAGTTCTTGACAGAACTTCTTGTTAAAGTTTTGCAAAACAAGCCTTATACCTATTATTTTAAATAACTACTGAATAAACTTTAAGGAAATGTAACAGGAAATGAAAAAGCAAAAGATACAATGCACATAATGTCATTTATTTATTTCATAATATTTTCTACAGACAGTTAATGTGTGTTTCAAGTTTTCTATGACTTCAATAAGATGAGTAGAAATCTGAACCAAATTTCTTGACATGATTGAAATGCTCAGCTTTTCAGTGATTCAATAGCAAGAGGAGCTAAAATAAAAATATACATACATGTATATTTCCATAATAAAGTTCATTTTATTTACAAACTTAAAATGATTTTATTTTTACAATGCGTGTGATTCCCAAGATGAATATTCATACACTGAAAATAAGAAACTTTTAAATAATATTTCAATTTACTTTGAATCAGTGTTGGCAAGGTTTTTTACTACAGTAAAAAAAAATATATTATAAGTTGAGACTCAAAACTGAAGTTATAGGTTTAAGTTGGTCGAAAAAGTCATGTATAATGTATTGTTTGAATTTAATAGTAAGTTATGAAACCATTTTAATTTTGTTTCTCTGAGATTATTAACAATAATTAACCATGCTAACCTGGAATAGAAAAATACTTTTGTGCTTAAAAATAAAAACATATAATACAATGTTGAAAAGCACAAATGTGCAAAAATACTGCAGACACGTTTTAGCGTTACAAAAAACACATTTTTTTCAATGCAAAAATGTGAGCTCATGGCATGGGCGCAAGTTTGGCCATACTTCCAAGACGCAAAATATTTGAGACTCTCCCACATGCATGCTCAAGGGAGGGAAAACAAATACTTATTGATTTTACTGTGTCAAAACCGGGGGTTTAGTACTCATTTTATTTTTAGTAGTAAGATCAAACTTATAAGTATATTCAAGCAAAAATGAGAGGGGGGGGGGAGGATTTTCGAAATTTGAGTTCTAAAAACCTCATTTTAGACGATCTTTGGTGATATCAGAATGAGGTGTGGCTTATCTAAAGATTAGGTGAATGTAGGTACTCTTCCCGCACAGCTTTTAAAGCTATCAAATCAAAATTTTAGACGATCTCCGATAATGTTAGGAAAGGAAGGTTCTGAAGTAGTAACCTCTGAAGTTTTTTAGATCACAGCTGTACTAACAAAATTATAGTATATATTTGATAACGTCAGGGGAATGTAGTGTTCAGGGACTTTCCCACTCTTTAAAATTGCAGTTTTAAATACAGTGAAACCTGTGTATAACGATACTGTATATAACGATAAACCTGCCTATTACGACATTTTGGTTTGGTCCCAGCCAACTTCCCATTTATTCTGGCTCAAACTGTTTGTAAGGATAATGTCTATAACGATATTTTTTCTTGGTCCCTTGAGTATCGTTATACACAGGTTTCACTGTAGTTTAAAACTTTTTAGTGCTGTTATGAGAAAGGAGATTCGAAGGCACTCGCCCAAATTTTTTTCAAAAATGATGTCTTAAAAAACGATTGCAGGATATAGCTTGTAACGTTAGGGAAAGGAATGAGGCTCAAAATGTATCGTCAGGGAATGAAACAAGTCCAAAATCAAAATATATTAGTTATTCGATAATATTAGAGTGAGGGTTTTATTTATTTTTTTTAGGGATCAGATTCTTGGAATTTGCTCAAATTTAACTGAAAAAGCAAAAAATTAAGAATGATAGAAAAAAATGAATGCAAAGGGTTGATTTAAATATTAAAAACACAAATATGACATTTAACTAACTATGATCACCAAAATTTTGGTTCAAAAATGATGAAAAAAAGTTATGAGTTTTGGTAACTCACATTTCCCGACTAATGCATGACTTTGCTGCCCAAATTCCTAAATTTCGATTGCCATCTGAAATATCTGTGATAAATTTATAGGGGGGGGGAATATTTATGCTCCAGCTAAACTCAACTCGGATGCAGCTCCATTGAAATTCTCGAAGGGGCGAGGCAAAATGACGATCGTGCAAGTCTGCTGTTGTGGAATAGGAGACATAAGATAAGTAAAAAAAAATGACAAGCACAAAATTAGCGATTATTCATGTGGTAGAATCACACAGAAAACCAAAGTGGGAGGCCGTTACTGAGGCGGATGCAATCTGATTTCACAATGCGTAAAAAATCGAGACTGACGGGTAAAGGCGTGAAAACCCAAATGTTAACTTTACGCCAAACCTGTAAACATTGACAAGTTTAAGGGTGTCTTAGAGAAATCCGATTTTATAATTCGTTTATTTTTATGTCTGCAAAAAAAAAAAAAAAAAAAAACTGAATTAATGAGATTGGTTTTTTTTTTTCGTTCGGATATCAGTCTCGGTGATTTCGTCAAGACGGAAATCGGTCCTGAGACGGAAGGTCTTGCATCCATGGCTAATGGATGGACAGCCATCCCACAAAAGCAACGGGAACAGAAGTAAACAGCTTAAAAACCAAACAAAGCGAATTGTCCGAACACTACGGAAACCTTAAGTTTATTACGAGAGCTTAGTTTATTTCATAATTGAATTTTCACAAAATTCTATGTTAGTTTTCACAAAATTTCAAGAACAATATTGTGGCATGAAATCCTAGACAGACCCCTATGGAACATATTCATCAATAATGTGCGATTGATTAACCATTAAATAAGAGTAACGATGCAAATATGTTGGGCGTGTATGACGAACAATAACTTTTCATTAAGAAACGTGTTGACTCACAAAAATGTTCTTCATCCCTTATCCCTGCATTATCATGAATCCATAACTTACCAGCTCTTATTAAACCAACTGTCACCAAGAAACAGAATAAAATTCCGATAACTTGAGCTTTAGCTTTGCTCTCCTCTTCAGCGGGATCTACTCGCCCTTGTCTTAAATTTGCAATTCTGAACATTGTTTTGCACAAATGGGAAAAGAATACTTTTAATTTTCACCCTAACAACTGCGATCAATCGCGAGAATTTTACGCAACAACAACAAACAGCATAATGCTGCATATAATGCAGTTACAGCTAACATTTTGAAGAACAATTTTCCTAAAACGGAGGACAGCTCCAACAGTCTGAACTCATCGAAGTCCCCAAAATAGTTTTAGATCTTGTTTAAGAGTAAACACACATATGATCCCGCAAGTCGACACTCATCATTCCGAACTTTTCCTTAGGTAGGGATTCAAGTGAAACAGCACTGCGATCGCTTCGAATTGCAATCGCTACTGGAAGTGAATTACATTATCATCAACTTAAATTGGCATGACGTCACTACGGGTGGAGCCAATAAGAGCTCACAAGCACTCAGCGATCTCCTGTTATTCGCCAAGTAGGCTGTGACGTTTTATCTAGCTCGCTTTTCATAGGCAAACGTCACGCTGACGTCACGATGTTTTTATCAAGAAACGTTCTAATGTAATTCATTTCCAGTCGCGATTGTAATTTGCGATTGCCTGTTTCACTTGAATCCCTGCCTTAATGATTAAAAATTCGTAGATTTGTCTATTAAGCTTTTAATCAAAGGAAAAAAAATATATTCAGTATATCTTACAAATTGAACGAAAAGGGAAAGCTCTAAGGCAGGAATTCAAGTGAAACACCATTGCAATCGCTGCTGGAAGTGAATTACATTATCATCAACTTAACTTGGCACTGACGTCACTACGAGCGGAGCCAATAATAGCTCACAAGCAGTCAGCGATCTCCTCTTATTCGCCAAGTAGGCTGTGACGTTTTATCTAGCTCGTTTTACGTGGGCAAACGTCACGATGTTTTTATCAAGAAACGTTCTAATGTAATTCATTTCCAGTAGCGATTGCAGTTTGCGATCGCCTGTTTCACTTGCATTCCAGCCTATAGCTGTTAGATTTGCAGAAACCATCTTTCAGGTGATTATAGTCCTGATTTATCCGATAAAGGCGTTGTAAGAAAACTTTTCTTGTCCTACTCACGATCCTCCTATTCTAATCCATGTGGAGACGAAACCAATCTTTTAAGCAATAATAATTTAAAGTTTAAATGCGTCTTTGCAATCGTCTTTAATCTGTGTTAATTTAATTCATCTAGAATTCAACAAGAGAGATTTATCTCTTTAGGATCGAGAAGGGGGGAATTTTTTACTACCGTTAAGTCCTGAGTTTTTCCATTGAGCGATTTGGGAAGTGGAATCGTCCAAGTCTTGACCCCCCGTCGAGCAGCGTGGCTCGTTTTCAATGCGCTAATTACAATAGGCGTGGTGAAGCTGTCACCTTAACGCTTATATCCTTCGGGCGAGTGGACACTCGCTTTCACAAACGATCTCATCAAGTTTTGTTGATTACCCTCAACTATTTCCTTAAAATCGGTGTATACAAGTGTCCTACGAGCTTTGAGAGGAGTAGATTGAAAAAAAAAAAAAAAAGAAAACAGTTCGGAATCTGGAAATATTATTCTTCGTTTCTGTTCAGAATGCTATTTATTATTCAAAAAACCATAAAAGATGAACGAAGATACTTGTTTATTTTAGTTTTTTATTTTTTCGCAAAATGTAGCTATATTTAGTTCTTTAGAAGTAGTCACAAAATTTTTAAATAATATGAATGCTTATTTTGCTTCCTATCCGTGTTGAGATGAGATCAATTACTATACAAATAAATAAATGCGAAAATTAATGAATAAATAAAAGTAAAAACATGTTCCACAATAACTATTTCAAAAGGGGTTTTTTCCTTTTCTTCTTTTACTTATTAACTTAGCCACTTATGAATTTTCGGGGAGGGGGATCACAAGTGGTTGAGTTTAATTTTTCGGGTCTATTTGTGTAAATAATCACAGAAAAAATTTGTATAACATTTATTTAGTATCTAAATTTAAAAAAAAAAATGTGTCACAAAGCGTACAGAATGACTGATTTACTATTTGAAAAACCAACTCTTTCTGACAATTGTTGACAAAATGTTTTGATTAAAGTTCCCACTAAGAAGTAGAAAATGCTGATTTTGATACCTTTTTAACACCTGTTTTTAAATTACTGTTTTAAGTACATCATATTTGATGACTCAAATTGAAAAATATTCCTCGTCACGTGTGAAAACAAGTATCCGATTGCAATTCCGTTTTAAGTTCTTTAGGAATAATAAGTGGATTTATTAGCAACTATTTTACTTTTTAATGACTGAAAAAAATGAAAATATTTTCAAAACTCATATATGTATGTACATATTTTTTTTTTCTATTTTGATGTAACTGGGAGCAAAGGAAAAACTCGAAGTTCCGAAGGTATTTGGGTACTGAGCATTTAGTAAAGCAACAGAATAACGCAGTTCCCGCTCTTACTTTCCTAGTTCTTTGTATCTAAATTCCTAAATCCTTCTGTTCATTAATAAATACAAGATGGCAGTTGAAAATTATTGAAATCAATTTACACTTGCTGTCTTCTTAAAATAAATACGTATAGTAGAAATAGGATATTGTACATCTCAGGATTGTTGGCATAATAAATTTTAATTAGAATATTGTGTCAAACTCAATGTTAGGATGCGTAATATGAAAGTCCAGATTTGATAAATGGGCTCCTCCCCCCTGCCATCCGTCGAACTATTGTTCAATTAAAAAAACACAATTGCAAACTTTAAAGGTTGTGCTTAAAACTGTGAACATTTTAATATTATTGTCAAAGAAAAAAAAGTTATGTTGTCCGTAAATTTTTATACTAGAGAGAATTTTTATCGAAACTTAGTTTTGCTTTTTCCTACTGATAACAGACTTTAAAATTTTCTGTAAAAATTTTTATTACTCATAAATTACTCGACACTTTTTTTCAGTCTTTCTATTTACTGATTAGAGTCAGTAAGCTGTCTTCTTATATCACCGTCACTCTTCGGGTACGCGGTCTTTTGCCCTAGTGCTTGTGGCATTTCTTTGATTGGTTTTTATCTTTTGTCGGAAATGTTAACAGCCAGTTTTTTTTTAATATTGCTATTTTTTTTATAAAAAAGGTAAACTAAAAATAATAATAATTATCACAATAATAAATCCATTTTCCAATTCCGTTCAATAAAACAACTCGCGTGGATGGAAAAGCTAGATCAAGTTTCCTCATTTCCTCCCGAAAAGAAGGCATCTTCACAGGTTATTATCAACAATCAATCCTTGTAAACGAATTGTCACAGGGAATTGTACATCACTGTCAGTTGTCCAATGAGTCGAAGCCGAAAGACATTCTCACAGCACGCGACCTTCCTTCCGCACCCATTCTCTAAATACAGTTCATGAGTTTGTTTTTTTGGATATCATATTCAGCCCACACAACAAGAGGCTTAATTTCCGAAGCAATCCACTTTAATACTTGCAGAAATTTCCCTTAGTTTCTAGTGACAAACAAGTTTTGAAATAGTAGATTTTGGAAATATTTTAACCGAAATTACTTAAAAAACTAGTTATGTTGCATGACTGTCACTGCAAGAACCATAACGAATTACAACGTTAATTAGTAATATTTTTTTAAATTTAGTTACTAGAGGTTATAGAGAACAAACAAAATATTTAGAAAACTCCTCACTGATGTTTTCTTCTCTTTCCTTTTATAAGGCTTTTGAAAAGGCTATAATGCTCTCTCACTAACTATTAAACATTGTTATTTTTTGAAACATAAATTAAAAAAAAAAATGAGGAATAATGTTAAAATAGTAACGAAAAAATCTGAAAACATATCTGAAAACATATTTCTTCTGGGGATGCCTATTTTGCGAAAAAGACAGGCATTAAATTTTTTTTTTTTTTTTTTTGGGGGGGGGGGTTAACTAATTTATTTATTTAAATTATTAATTTATTTTTTTTAATTTGAATTATTTCCTTATTATTATTTTTATTATTATTATTTTTCGTGTGTGATTGGAATGTCTGGAAGGGGAAAAAAGCGATTATATTCTGCGCATAAATAGTACTTTAAAAAAATTAATATGTAAACAAATAGTTACAATTTTAGAAAACAAATAAATAAAATTTAAAAAATATATAAATAACATTAAAAAAATAAATAATGTTAAAAAAAAATAAAATAAAAAAGAGGGGTGAAAATAAAATAAAAAAGAGGGGTGAAAATAAAAAAGGACAAGAGGGTTGTGAAAAATTTTAGGGGGGATTTGCGCCATTGAGCTTGGGGGGGTGGGAGGATGGGCACCCCTGCTATGAAAGTATCCCACTTCAACTTATGTCCTTTGGATCTTATGTCCGTTGGACCTTATATCCGCCAGACCTTTTGTCAATCGGATCTTTTTAACGTAGATCTTCTGTCCCTTTTCAAGACCTTTTGGTCTTAGACTTTATGTCTGAACCCTCAACTCGGTTTACCCCAACCCCAATTACCCTTTCCTATTACCTGAAGAAAAAAAACAATATTGTTAGCGTGGTAGCTCAACTTGCTATACATTTTACAACACACATTCCTTTCTAACCCCTCTTTGAGATGTGTTCATGGTTACAGATTTTTAACTATTTTTGCGACTCAAAAAAACACACAATGCCTTTTTATATTAGTTTACTATTTGTAAAGATTGATATGTACGTAGCATAAAATGTTACTTTGAAGGGCTATGCAACAAGCTATAAACTAGCTATATTCCCTTATTTTTATACGAATAGTCCTCAAAAAGGAAAAGGCAATTAATGAGCCTTTTTTTGTCTCAATTATAGAATTAAAAATCGGAAACTGAAAGGGGGGGGATACATTTACCGGAAGTTTGCCGGAAATACTCGATCTTTCTAAAATTATATGAGAGTTAGGGCCATGCTCCACATCGACGTAAAGCAGAAAAATTAGGCAGAAGCGTAAAATTTATTCAATGGTGTTCCTATGGAAAGTACCCGGATTTTCGGTTTCTGCCTTCAGTTTCGGTCGCGTTTTACGCTGATGTGGAGCATGGCCCTTACACTCAGTGGCATATCCAGGGGGGGGGGGGGTGCCAAGGGACCAATGCACCCCCAAGATTTAGTAAGACTATAAAAAATGGTGACACCGAATTTTAAAAAAACATGTAACCTTCATGTAAATATGCTTCAGGTTTTTTCAATGAAAAATACTTTATGAACACTGAAATATTATCATATTATTTTCTGTTTTCGACACTAAGAAGCAAAACTAATTGTTATTCTGTAATTGAGGAAATGTAAGAGGAAAATGAGCGATGTACCCGCGCCTTATTGTTCTTGCATGATATTCATTTTTGTGAAAAAAAAAAAAAAAAAAACAATCTTTGAGCAACGATCAATAGAAAAAATTAAATCGAAATACAGCGTCTTAAAAGTTTCACTATATTTCTTGATTTTTTTCCTTTCTCATCACAGTGTCGATGTTCGATGTGCACCCCCCAAAATCAATTTCTGGATACGCCACTGGTTACACTCACCAGAGCATGCCGACATGTACCAAATTTTGGTCTTTCACTGTAACATATTCGCGATTAATCTGAAAACGTTTTTTGGACACAAACACTTATCCCCACTCCCCACCCTCCAGTTTTTGAGCACAGTTTTATGAAGTTTACAGAGCAGTATTTTGTTCTGAGAGAATTATTTACTTCAACACACTTGTTGAACACTTTCAATCACTCATTTCAGGACATTTTTTAATCACTCACACTGTCTCCTATTTTTATAACACTTCTAAGCACACCGCTTTTTGTGATTGAACTAAATGAAACACTTTTCTTTTCACAAATCCGTTGGTTTTTACTAGAGCTTTGCTGTCAATTTTACAGCAAAATTTGACCCGTTGAAGATCCCAGCAGATCTGCTTAGATGCTTTCGTCGGCCAGATTTGCATAGTGTTGCTTATGGTGTTATAAAACTGGAGAGAAATAAGTAGGGAACTTTAAAAACGACAATGATAAAAATAATGAAAAGTAATTTAATAGATGGTAAAATATTGCAAGTAATTCAATACACCTGTTGCAAGGTTCTTTTTAACCCTGAAGCATATGTATGCAATTATTTGCTCATTTTGAGCTTTATTAACGCTGTTTTGTACCATTTTTAATCATGCTAAATTGTGCATAAATTTATAAAAGCCCTAAATAACATTTGCTTAACAAAACTGGCGTAAACAATGGAAATTAAAAGCGCAGGAAATTTCAAACGCAAGTTAATTGCTATGAATTCGTCTTCTCTCACTGTTTGAGGAGACATACGATCCTGCAGTCATTAACAGCTATCCATTCATGCAATTGTCGCTCTCACTTGCTAAGAGGCAAGCGGCGAGAAGAAAGAGTCGCCCGTAGGGGGTCTCACAACAGGGGTCTTTTGCTACCAACCACCCCTGTGTTCGCTTAAGTGGGCCGGATTCGGCCGGCCTCGGCTCTAAGCTACAAAGCCGGTATCGGCCGGAGCCGGCTTTAAAGAGTTAAACAAGAAAAGACTTGAAGCATTTTAGAAAAGCAACATTAGTGCTAGCGTATCCAACGCGGTGGTAAAAAATACGGTTATAAAGTATTTAGTAAAAAAATATTTTAAAAAATGATCAATGCATTGAAAATGAAATAACAGTAAC
The DNA here is from genome assembly GCA_038373865.1 of Uloborus plumipes. Lineage (NCBI taxonomy): Eukaryota > Metazoa > Arthropoda > Arachnida > Araneae > Uloboridae > Uloborus > Uloborus plumipes. The sequence goes on from JAXGGA010000652.1 coordinate 162,712, forward strand.
AAATACAGTCAAACCTCGATATCTCGAATTCGAAGGGAGCAGTGAAAAAATTCGAGTTATCGAAAATTCGAGTTGTCGAAATTCCTTGATTAGTGGGCGAAGGCGGAGGGGTACTACGAGTATGTGCGAAAAAATAGCGCATGTATCTTTGAAAGTTTAAATTAAACACTTTTTCATTCTAAAAAATGCAGAATCAATGCTGGGTTACATTGAATTCAAATCTTTTTCACGTTCAACAACAATTTTGCTGATCTCTCCTTCATCCTCTTTAGAAGCTGGATCGCAGCGGTAATTTGAGACAGAATTTCATGTTCTTCCCCCCTCCCTGACCACACGCTGCAACTTCTTCATCAACTTTTAGAAATTCCATTTCATTCAGATTTATCAGTTAAGAAAGCCGTTCCCTATCTCTCCTTAACATAATCCTGTCCATTTCATCCATTTATGTCATAGGACAGTGGCATGCTCTTCATTCTTCACGAACACATCAGCTTTTAGCAATGTTTTTAAATTCCTTTTATTCGAAAAAAATGTTAATTGAACATTTATTGCTGTATAATTGATCTTGTGTGTAAAGAGGCGAGGTAAAGAGGTGTTTTGCAGGGGCGGATACAAGGGAGGGGCGATGGGGGCGATCGCCCTTCCCTTGAGGGACTCTTCTCCAGCAATTTTTCGATTTTGAAGTTCAAAAAAAGCAATTTTAGATTATCTTCGATGATACTATGAGTAGTGGTTGGGATTCGGGTTAAGGAATTTTTTCGAAATTGAAGACAGAAACATTTGTAATAAACATGTGTTAACCAGGATATGTGGTAAAAAAAGGGCAAGTAGGAAAAAAAAAAAAAAAACAATCGCCCCTCCCTTGAAACATTTCTGGATCCGCCCTTGGTGTTTTGCTCCCCTCCCCTCAGGAAACACAAAGATTTGGAATTGCGCTGGGCTCTCCCTGTTTATACAAAGTTCCTACGCCACTGCAAATGGGTGTGTATATATCAGTAGCGAGGCCTCAAGTCATCGAACGATTCGCCGATGACCTGAAGGCAAACCTCGTTTTGCACTGGAAGAATTAAAGTTTTTAAAATTTTTTTTTCAGATTATTTTTTCGGATCATTTAATATTCCAAATATATTTATTTTAGTGGTGCCATCTGTTGAGTAAACGATTAGTTTTGACCTTCACTCATCGCTAAAGATATCGCATCGCTTTTGTGTGTGCGCGCGCATATTTTTTCGCTTGTCAGCCATTTCAGCCAATCAGATTCTTTCACAGCTTCCCTTAAATGCAAAACGAGTCATCGGCGATTACCCACGGAAATTTTATGTGCAAAGCATTTTGTTTTTACTGGCAACTCTCAGTTTTGGCGGATCGTGGGGGCTGGATGGGGAGGGGTAGAGATTTTTTTCTCCTGTTTCGTTCATTCTTTTTTTTTTTTCAATTCGGTGCGTCACATTTTTCAAAAAAAAAAAGGGTTGCGGTTATCTTACGATGGCGCCAATATGAGCCCGACGGGTCGAAGACAATATTGTTTGCAACTACAGTAGTTTTGCATGGGGGAAAATACTGTTACTAAAAAAAACGAATATATGTGTGCGTGGTTTTGTTTTTTTAGTCTCTTTTTAGTTTCAATTATAAATGTTTTTCATAAAAAGTAGTGCTCGTTGCCGTTCGAGCTTTGCATTTCAGCAAGCTTGAACTTTTCAAATTGAAAAAGAAGCATCTGTGAACCAAGATTTTTACAAGGTAAGTAAAATTTTCTGAAGACTTGATGAAATGTTCTGAAAGTATGAGGAGCTTACCCCTCCCTGCCTCTCACACACACATTCGTAAAAATCTGTAGCAATATATCATTTTTTTAAACATATTGCAATATTGTTATTCTTCAGCAATGAAAAAAAGAACCAAATAATGGACATCAGAAACGACAGTTCAAAATTTTCGAAAACTGAGAAATTAAATTTCGGAAACGGCAGCCCAAAATTTTCAGAAATTTCTTGTTACAAACACCCCTGAGTGAAACATATGGTCTGGTATATTTCTTTAGGGACCTGAAAGTTAGCGATGACTGACGCTTGAAGTCATATATATATAAATATATATATATATATATCCTACGAGAAGAGAGAGTATCCAGGCCCGCCGAGATAGATGTGGGTCCTTACCTTCTAATCGCTTTATCAGCGGCGAAATAAAAAAATAGATGCTTTCCAGTGGCAGAGTTTTGGCCACTGATTTTAATATAATGATAACTGATCTTATATAGAGATCAGTGGTTTTGGCGGAAATTCTGGGCCAGTGTCCAATGCTCCCAGCGGGGAAGCAAAAGTAGAACCCTTATAGTTATAGTAGCCCTAAGCAAAAGGGCATCATTACCCTTTTGACGAGACCAGAGATCCTGAAATTCCATTTTCAGACCTTCAGTTTCATTTCCAAGCGAGAATATCTGATTCCCATTCGCTCCTCTCGACTGTCAAACTGTCATAAATGGCCCTTGAGATTTTCCGAAAATCTCAAGGGAATATTTAAGGAGCTCTCCCCTTGAGATTTTCCGAAAATCTCAAGGGGAGAGCTCCTTACTCACATCTTCTCCAATAATTTGGTCATTAGCCTAAAATTGCATTTTAGGAATTTCAAATTCAAGCAATGAAATCTACCGAGGATACTAGACGAAAATCCGATTCACTAAGCGTTCTTTAACACATGCATTTTTTCAGCTTAAAAACTCAGAACTTAAACTTTCGGGAGGGGGGGGGGGGTGGATTTTAAATTTGCCGAATGATAAAGCATACACACACCTTATATCGTTACTTTGAAAGAATAAGACAATAGGTATAACTAGGAAAAAAAATGTGCATTTTCAATCTTCTCTTCAGATGATTGACAAATACTTGAGCTTCGATACAATGTCCTGTTGTTAAGTTTAACAACAGGAGTTTATTTTGCATTGTCAAACGATTAATTGGATAATTTATAAACTACTGCCATTTACATATATCTAATATCTTTAAACGAGCAATTCTTGTATATACACTGAAGTGACAAAAGTCATGGGATAGCAATATGCAAATTTTCAGATGGCAGTAGCATCGCATAGAACAGGTATAAATGCGCAGTGCTTTTACAGAGCTTTCATTTCTGTTCAAGTTATTCATGTGAAGAGGTTTTAACGTGATGATGACCGCACGACGTGAATTAACAGACTTTGAACGCGGAATGTTAGTTGGAGCTAGACGCATGGGTCATGCCATTTCGGAAATCGTTAGAGAATTCAACATTCCCAGATCCACTGTGTCAAGAGTGTGCCGAGAGTATGAAATTTCAGGCATAACATCCCACCATGGACACCGCAGTGGTCGACCGCCTGCACTTAAAGATCGAGACCGGCGACGTCTGCAAAGAGTCGTAAATTCTAACAGACAAGCAACACTGCGTCAAATCACCGTAGAAATCAATGTGGGACGTACAATGGACGTGTCTGCTAGAACTGTGCGGAGAAATTTGGATTTCTTGGGCTATTCCAGCAGAAGACCGACTCGAGTGCCTTTACTGACAGAACGACATCGCTTGCAGCGACTCTCGTGGGCACGTGAGCATATCGGTTGGTCCCTAGATGAATGGAAAACCGTGGCCTGGTCCGATGAGTCACGATTTCAGCTGGTAAGAGCCGATGGTAGGGTTCGAGTGTGGCGCAGACCCCACGAAGCCATGGACCCAAACTGTCAGCAAGGCACTGTTCAAGCTGGTGGTGGCTCCGTAATGGTGTGGGCTGTTTTTTCATGGCATGGACTTGGTCCTCTAGTGCGACTGGACCGAACATTGACTGGAAATGCTTATGTGCAGCTACTTGGAGATCACTTGCAGCCATTCATGGACTTCATGTACCCAAACAACGATGGGATTTTTATGGATGACAATGCGCCATGTCACCGGGCCACAACTGTTCGCAATTGGTTTGAAGAAAATTCTGGACAATTCCAACGAATGATTTGGCCACCTAGATCGCCCGACATGAATCCCATTGAGCATTTATGGGACACCATCGAGAGGTCTGTTCGTGCCCAAAATCCTGCCCCATCAACGCTTTCACAATTATGGACGTCTATCGAGACAGCATGGCTCAATATTCCTGCAGAAGACTTCCAACGACTTGTTGAGTCCATGCCACGTCGAGTTGTTGCACTTCGCCGGGCAAAAGGAGGGCCGACACGATATTAAGAGGTATCCCATGACTTTTGTCACTTCAGTGTATATTTATTTATATATTTATTAGCTGCGTGGCCCGGCGTTGCACGGGCTTTAATGTAGTGAAGGCAGTTTGAGAAAACTACTCGCCGCCAAGGTGCCTCACCTTTAAAGTAGTGAAGAAAGTTTAAACAACCTACTCGCCGCCAAGGCGGCTCGCCTTTAAAGTAGCGAGGAAAGTTTCAAGAAACCACTCGCCGCCAAGCCGGCTCGCCTTTAAAATACTAAGAAAAATTTTAACATACTCCCCGCTAAAGCGGCTCGCTAAAGAGCTTTCCTGCATTAAAAAGTCAATCGAATTATTTACACATAAAAAAGACCTAGCTGCGTGGCCTGGCGTTGCACGGGCTACCTCTGTAAAAATGTACTACACAACACAATACCCAATATAAAAATACCACGCACTTTTATTATGTGTTTAGATAAGTACCCATGTTTTACTAAACCATGACAAATCAAATTATTTAGATTAGTAACTATATGCAACCATTAAAAAAAGTTAGACTCATTTGAAGCCAACGTATATATGTGATACATAAGGAAAAAAACGTTAAAAGAATAATTAAACACTACCCAATATGAAAATACTATGCAATTAAATTATGTGTTTAGTACCAATGATACAAAGTAGTAAAAACGTTACAAAAATATGATGAATCATATTATTTGCTTAGATTAGTAACTATCTTAAATCATTAAAAAATAAATAAATAAATAAAATAATATTTGACTCATTTGAAACCTACTTACATACCTATTGCATAAGAAAAAAAGTCAAAAGAATAAGGGCGCGTTCAGAGTACGCGCCCGAGCTTCCCGGGAAGCCCGGGTTCTTCCCAAAGCGTTCAGAGCTGCCATTTGGAACGCCCGAACTTCCCAAATGCTGTCCAGAGTAAGCGCCCGAGCTTCCCGGGCTCAAGCACAAGCAGCCCAGGAAATTTAGCTAGGCAGATAGGTCACGTGTTTGGGCGTTTAGCAAAGGATGATGCTCATTGGCTGAAATTTATTGCTCTTTCGTCTGCTAGGATTTACACGAAGAGTGACTAAAACGAAATCTTGAAAATACACACAGAATGGTCAAAAATACGCACGCTATTTGCTGTGATGAATCTGAAATGATATATTTCCTTGAGAATCGGTCTTTGCAGGAACAATCCTGTCAGATAAGCGAGATCGATGGAATTCTTTACTTACTGTTAGGCCTATTTCATCGTAAATTCCTTCACTTAAAATAGCATATTTCTCATTAAATTCGATAAGTCATTTCAATCCCACGCTCAACCATGACGGTAGATGAACAATAATTGCCGCCAAGGTTAAGAATGGTATCATTTTGGGCCGAAATATAGGAGCGAATGCAGGATTGTTTCTGCATTGACCGCCGCGTAACTTTCTGCTGTTGTGTCCGCCATTTTGTTTCTTCCCGAAAGGCACAAGTGCTGTCCAGACCACAACTTCCCGGGCTCGACCTGGGAAGTTATTTATGACGTCACGGCTTAAACGCCCGGGCGGCCCGGGCGAATACTCTGAACGCAGCCTAAGAAAACAATAGCAGGACGAAACAAAAACGATATCGACAATATCTGCGATCTTCCCCACTATTTTTTTTAAAGTTAAAAGGCACGTTTGCTGTCAAATATCAAATTGCTACAATATGTCACAATTAAATATTAAAGGCTAAAATCTTTGAAATTGTACCGAACTAAAAGGAATTATTTGCCTTGTTATATACCACACAGCTAGGAGAGCCTAGAAACGCAGTAAAATAAAATGCTTGTAAGAAACGAAATGAAGAAAAGGGAGCCAACAATGAATTTAAAAGATGTCAGCATAGTAACGCAATAAAACGTTAATAATTTGATCAGAAAAGAGGTTTTCGAACTCAAAGTTCAAACGCTTGTAACTTTTTTTCTAGTGGAGATAAAAGCTTGGTTCTTCGACTGTAAGTCGAATCAATTCTGGGGTTAAAAATATCGCTCTATCCAATGATGTAAAAATCAAAACTGTGGAATAATTCGTTTATTTTTTATTGATGGTTTTAATGAACCAAGTATTGCAAGAAATCGGGTGAAGCCTTGCAAAAGGCAAGTTTAAGAATTGAATAACTCGTGCTGTGTTTAAGTTAGAGAATCGGAACAAACTGCATAGGACGGGCAAAATTTTTCTGCTTCCAACGATATATAACATTAATATGTGCAAGTAATTTTTAACCCCAGTATTCGGCGATTTATGTGAAAATTGCCTTGAATTAGAGTAAAAAACGAATCGCTTATCGAATCTTTTCAAACTGTAGCCTAAAGTCTTTCTGGGTAAATGGACTATTCAACACAAAAAGAATTTTTCAAATCGAACCAGTAGTTCCTGAGATTAGCGCGTTCAAACAAACAAACAAACAAACAAACTCTACAGCTTTATATATTAGTAAAGATTTATATATTTATTTATTTTTCGGATCTCGAAAATGGCTCTAACGATTTCGATAAAATTTTGTATTTAGATATAGTTTTGGTTTCTGAGTTCATCTACGTCGGCGTTTTTTCTGTAAAAACGCCAGTTTTCGCAAAAAAACCCGTTTTTTGTGCCTTCATTAAGTAAGTTTGAGACGCTTTCTTCATCGCCATTTTCTTTATGATTATTATCAATTGTTACTGTTTCCGTGGCGACCACGTTTTGTTATAACAATTGAATCGTTTATTTCGAAAAGGTAACATCTCTATTTTGATCTCCTCTGTCTCTTTAGAAAATTAAACAGCGCACGGTTATATTTTTGAATGTCATAATCAATGAAAAAATGCCTTTAGTTAAGTACACAATTACTGCAATAATTTACCAAATAACCATTGATTATGACATTCAAAAATTTAACCGTGCGCTGTTTAATTTTCTAAAGAGACAGAGGAGATCAAAATAGCGATGTTACCTTTTCGAAATAAACGGTTCAATTGGATTTCATATTTAATCACTTCAGCTAAAGTTCAAATTATGGTATTTGGCAACGTTAAATTGTTATTGTTTTTGAAATGTTAAAGCAAGGCTTCACTAGATAACAAGTTGTTTCATTTATTCAAAAGCCATGGGATGAAAGCAGGGGTGATTGTCCATCGACATCTATTGAATTTTATGGTAACTTACAGTATATAAAAATCAGATTACTTTACTTTTCAAGTGCGATTTCAAAATTGAGTATAAAAGTGTTATAGTTAGTTTTAAAATAATTTTTTTCCTCCTCAAGAGTGTTTAGTAAGATATTTCAGGTAAAAAATCAATAAATATGAAACTCATTCTTAAAATATTTAGTTTCAAAACAAAATTACTTCCATCTAATATCTTTAAACGAGCAATTCTTCTATATATATATATTAGGGTGGTCCTTAGCATATGGTCAAAAAATTAATTTCATATTTTCATAAGTCTTACCCCCTATTTTTTTTCCTTTGGGGTTAGTAAGTAAGTAGTAAAAATTATTTTAAAATATTTCAATAATAACACGTGCCTCAAAGGGGATGAAAAATGAAAAAATACAGCGAAATTAGTAAATTTTCAAAACATCTTTTAATAACTCTATTTTAAGTATAAGTAATATTTTTTAGAAAAATAAGATAAGAAGGACATGAATTGCTTAACTCCAAATCAAATTTCTATAATGTTAAGCTGTAATAATACTAGTTCAATAGCTTTTTGCAGTAAATGCTTTGAACACGATGGGAAACGGCTACGATAATCTTTAACAATTTGCAGTAGGTATTGCTTTTGCTCCTCATTGTGTGTTATAATATTATTGTATTCTTCCATAAGCTTTACACCTCTTTCTGCAGTATCATTAACAACTGCTAAGTTATTGACTACTGTTAGGCCAAGTTGATAAATCATGAAGAGTACTCCAGGTGGACGGGTCATTAGCAATACAGTCAAAGGGTATTTTAAACCGCTTAAAAACTTGGATGTTCTTTTTGATACAAAGCTATGGAGGTTTTTGTTTGTAAACTCAATCAATTCCTCCGAATTCAACTGCAGGCGCTTGTAGTCACAATTAAATGATTCTTTTTCTTTAAATGCTTCTGCCATCTTCTTTTTCTGATCAACAGGAACATTATCATCAAAAAATGCTAAAGCAACTGATTCTTCAGTAAGATACCATAAATGTCTGCAAAATTTTTCTGTAGTTACTTCGGAAATTGTTTTATTTGTTTCTTTGTAAAAATAAAGATCTTTCAAAAACATCAAATCCTGATATGGGGCTTTACAGGCTAACGAAGCGTTGTACCATGCTTTAATGTACATCTTTATGATAAATATGCAAACATCTCTTATTCCCTGGTATTCCTTTGGATTTAGTGGAAATTCATTTCGAAACATAAATATTTTTAAACAATAAATAGCTTTCGCCATCCACCTGGCATGGTGAAAAGCACCAGGTAATCGAAATAAAATGTTATCCCCTTCTTGTCCGCCTAAAAATATAATAACTAAATGCAACAGCTCTTTGTAGTCATCTCTCGGTTTTGGTATACAAAACTGCTCTTTAGCAAAAAGTAGCACGATCTCTTTGTCCTTACCAATACTGTTTGCAACGAATTCATCATCAATTCCAGCAGTATGTTTAGAAGTGTCCGTATTGGTCCAAGCTTGTTGGAAGCGTTTAAATAGTCCTGGCTCTGGTCCAGACGACGTACTGATGCATGCTTTATAAGCAGACTTTAAGACTAATTCATATATATGGTGTCTGCAAGGTAGATATAATAGATCTTTTTCCAATTTTCGTTCTAATAAAACACAAACTCCTTTTGCTACTCCTGTATTTGCCGCTGTGGTATCACAACCTAAGGCTTCTACTGAAGCCAAAAGTTTACTTTCTGCAAGCAAGCTGTAAACAGCTGATGCCATCTCGTCTCCACTCCCAGAAAGCAATTTAGGGACACCTAGAAGATACTCTTGTCCTTGTGCGGAAATGATTACTGGGAGCCTATCTTTCTGGTTTCCAGTTATTTCTGGGAGTAGCTTTCCATCCCAGTAAACTGTTGCAAACTCTAACTGTAACGTTTGAAGCAGTGGCGGCTCGTGCCTTAATTTAGTGGGTGGGCCCGCAATTATATGTTCCCCCAGTAATGCTTACGAAAAAAAAAATGAAGGAAACAACTATTAAACTAATGCTGAGCGACATAAAATAATATTTAATTCTATTAATACAAATTTGCATTGCAAAATTATCTCATTTGATTTGATACATAGGTTTTATATTTTAAATGTTATACCACCCTTAAGCGATCAATGTAATGATAATAACAATATTTTTCACAGACGACATATTTCCTATACATCACTAATGTTTCGCAAAGCTAGCTCTCAGAATTTTGCCATTTTCGGACAGTGAAAATATTCATCACATTAAAAGTGTTACGCCACAAGTCGGTGCCATTACTCAAACATTACGGTACTGCACTCAAAAAGAAAACCAACATTTCTGCCTAAAACACACCCTCTCACCCCCTAAAAATGTCGACAACCTGCACCATGTGTTTTTGAAAGCCTCTATCATCAAATTAAGGAACTCATAAGGTAAATGACTCGATATAGGTATGCTTACATTTTTTTTTAAATTTGGATACAAATGTTGCAATTTCAGTTCATGAAAAAACAAATCCTAACGGTGTTTCAACTTAAAAATGTTACTTTTATAGCCATGATATTTACATTAACTTTCAATTTTAATGTATGTGTATGCTTTTAAATAAATTGGAATACACTGGCTTGAACAGTTATGGTTCCACTCACTTACCAATGTATGATCGTATACTCAAACTAGTGATGAGCTGAATCGAATTATTTTCAGGAAATACACACATGTACAAAACAATATTAAAACACTTATTTTTCTTACAATATAATCTGTATCTTGACTTACCGATTCGAATAACATTAAAATTAAAACACGGATAACTGACTAATTTGATTATGTTTGTCAGAAATATTTGATTAACTGATAATTAATTTCTTTTCGGATGTACGTGATTTGACTGATAGTCATGGTAACATGCTATATGTTAGAAATAAAAAATCTTGTAGAACGCCTAGTTTTTCAGAGCCATTAGGTATCGTTATTAAACTTTGATAGAAATTTTTAATTTAACTACATTGCTTTTAAACAGTATTTAATATTTCATATATTGTAAAACTTCAGAAAAATATATTGCAAAATATAGTTGTTAAATGCTGCGAAATTTTATATCCACGTGTTTCCTCTATGAATTATGAAGCAATTTGTAAAATAATAATAATTTAAAGAATAAGTGTATGATTCATTTATACATTTTTAAGCTGAATATAGTTTTTATATACAGTAGACGTTGATCCACTCAATATTTTTATGAACGTTTAATTTCAACGTTTTGTTTTTTCTGGTTACTGCTTTAAATGAATTTGTAGTAGAAGGTTAATGTTACGTGTCAAATAAGATTTAAGAAAAGTTGTAGAGTAGAAAAAGATTTTATTCAACATCTAAGTGTTTTTTCGGACATTAAAATCCCTATGAATGTGATAATATTAGTTGCAGGGATGATTATCAAAAAGAGGGAAGGGGAGAACTACTTCATCGATATTTTAAGGGGAGGGTGTTGGCCGCTCTTTGGACGACTTTGGTCCTGGATATAAATGTAATCATTGATTCGGCTAAATAAATTTAGCATTTAGAGCTTAAGAATACTTATTAATTCTCCAAGCATTTATAATGTCACACCCGGAAGGATGACAAAGTTTCTAGAGTTCATACAATACTTACAACACTATGAGATTAAATTCAAACTAATACCAAAAAAATGGCAAACGGTCTGCAAGTCAAAAATAAAGTCTTCACACAAAAATTTTGAGAATAAGAATCTCTGTTCCCAAACGCAAATTAACCAATAAAATATACATGCACTGTATTACAAATAGGTGAGTAAAATTGAGGGTGAGGCGTAATTAGCAATCTCTATGCCTGTTAGTAATAGGTGTTGAAAGTAAAAAAGAAAGACAAAAAAAAAAAAAAAAAAGGACTTGTTATTAAAATCATTCAAAAAAAAAAAGAAAGAAAGGAAAAGAGAAAAACGAAGAGTGCGAAATGAGAACAGGCGAGTTTTCTCCCTAACGCAAGGACCTCACATTCTGCTCCTGTACGCAGTGAGGAGACACTTCCCTCTCCACCGCTTTGGTTAGGGACAAAGGGAAATCTTGGGCCAGGGAAGATGGGCCCACAGGTCGAATGTTACAATGGGGTGGCATCAGAGATCCGCTCTTCTTAATCCAGCCACTACGATTGGCTAAAAGCGGAGTTGGCCGCGGGCCTACTGAGAGCGGCCCTCAAGCTCGTTCTAAAAGCCGTGCGAAGCGCTAAAATTGATGGAGTTAGAAATCTTTTTTGTGCTGTGTTAGCGATGTGCGGGGGGGGGGGGGGACTGTAGGTTTAAAATATGTTTTGTGCACTATGTTTTTTTATTTTTTTAGTTTTTTGAACAGAAATACAAAACGATATGTTTTAATTATGTATTAGTTTTTCTTCCAATTTTTCTGGGTGGGCCCGGCCCACCCGGCCCATAGTGAGGAGCCGCCCCTGGTTTGAAGCTCATTTTTGATCACTGAAGCACGTTCAGCACGAAGCATTTGACGACATCGTCGTATCGAGGTTCGATTTATTACTGAATCTTTGGTATCGTGTCCCAAAGCTTCTGCAGTTGCAATTAAGATATGGACAGAATCTCTGTCACTTAACTTGCATTTATCAAGAACTGCTACCAATTTCGTGTTAATAAAATTAATAGTTCCACGTTTACATTTTTTGGATGGACCTGGCTCATCAGATGAACACAACATATGCTCTCTGTCAGTTTCATTTTCAGATGAACTATTCTTTTCAGGTGAAACAGTCACTAAAAAAGAATCATTTTATGGATTAGATGCAAAATGCTGAATGAAAAATGTGATAATGTAAAACAACTCCTACAGTGCACCATTTGCCGGAATTCTAAATCTCTTCATCTTCCCGGAAAGATAAAAATTTAATAATGTAGGGGTGTGGACGAAATGGAGAGCAGCTATGATTTTCCTCAAGATTTTATTTACATGAGGTAAAACTGGCAAAAATGTAGCAGAAATTTACAAGATTCAATGTTACGCATTTAATAATTTCATGTTTTAGAAAATGAGTGTTACTCTGTGTGTAATAGAACTTAATTAGAAGTTCCGACTGGTTTTTAAGTACAGCGATGCTTATATTTAACATAAAATCATTAGAGATAAAATAACTTAGTTAACATAATGCTAGTTAATCAAACAATGACATTAAATTTAAAAAAATCTAGTTCATTATGAACCTATAAAAATATATAATAAAAAGAATTGATTTTCCATTTACCTAATTTTTTTTTACTTACGTGACTCATCGATATCAAAGTCTATGTTATCCATTGTTTCCCTCACTTTCGTATCCTCTCTATTTTTCTCCCGTCTCAATTCTTCTGTAATTTGTCGTTTTAAAGCTCGTTGCTCTTTTTCATAAATTTTTTTATCAACTCCTCCAATGAACCAACTCTTCCTTTCTGTCTTTGGGAGATGAGAAATTGTCTATCTTCTTCAATTTTAATAACTTCTAAGGCATTAGAATGAGCAATATCAAATAAGTCTTCAAGTCTTGCTTTAAAATTTCGTTCTTTTTGCATTTGAACTTCGCTTTTTCTCTTACTGTTTTTATGGATTGCTCTCCATTCGTTATAAAGAGTTTCTAATTTAACAATGCAGTTCTGATGATCTCTAAGAGGTATTCGTGCCTTTTGCCAAAAAATCATAGTTTCTGAAATAACTAAACGAGCACTTTCGCGGAGACTTAATTTTACGTGCCTCATATTGTAGAAAAGGACTTGCAAGACCTGTCTATTGGAAGGCAGTTTGCAACCTAATATCTGATTAGTTTCAGTTCCAATCAAGTATACATACTTGCGAAGACTCCAGTTTTGTGCCATTTTTAATTATCAAAATTCTTGCACCCGCCTTGTTCGGAAGATAACGCAATATTGAGCGGGAAGCGCGAAAAGAAGTATTCCAACAAAAATGCTGACACAGCGTAAACTGTGCTGACTATCGGAAATCACGTGGGCAGACAAGTTATTTTAAATTATATTTTAGTCTATGTTAGATATTATTTACTTTATTCACTTTCATGAATTTTATTTATTTTTTTCCCTCTTAAAAAAGAGAAAAGTTACTGATTTTCATAAAAACTTCAACTTTTAAAGCTTTTGAGGCACCATTTAAAATTGTAGGAATGATTTAATTTTTTTTCTACATTAGTGTTAGACCAGAAGGAAAAAACTGAGGGGGTAAGACTTAGGAAAAAAAAAAGTTGAAAAATAAGGACCACCCTAATATATATATATATATATATATATATATATATATATATATATATATATATATATATATATATTTCGGATCTCGAAAACGGATCTAACGATTTTGATAAAATTTTAAAAGATCCTTTTGTCTTCATTAATGATGGCTGAGGGATGTTAAAAATGTTCCTGGTCATAAAATCCTCCAAGTGAAACGATACCTCTGGGGGATGCTGGGCCAAGGGTTTGCTCGGCCCTAGGGCCTGGTTCAAAAATGAACAGGGGAACCTTGAAGTGTGAAGTAAAGTGAAAGTCAAAACCAACTGGAACCAAATGCGTACTGGAGAACAGGGACTATGCATCCATACTCATCAACACCTTCCGCGTCTTCGGCGCCAAATGAAATGAAATTGGGTGTGATTTTACGGTGAGCATGGATTAAATAAGGTTGTGTTTTTTAAAACAAATTACGGCTGTTTTAAAATCATAATTGCCACCAAAGGCTTAAAATTGCTTTTCAAGTTTATCTAAATAAGTACTTCGCATTTTAAAAAAAAACACGAGTTTACAAACCTCATTTTTTTTTAACCGAGTGGGCTCGGTCCCCTGGTACTGTAGATTAAAACATATTGAGTGCATGACCAATCATAAAAATTGTCTGTAAATGTAATACTATCCTTGAATATGCCGAATCCTCAGTCAGAATTTGCCGAATGAGCAAAATCTTTGGGAAGTCCTAGTGACCTCCCTTTGGGGCGCTCCCGAAAACAGAATGATGACAGATTCATCTAGGAGATTATCTTTTTGCAATCGTATTTTTTTTTATTTTTAGCCTCTCTTATAAACTAATTGATAACGGAAGGAAAAACAACTCCGCAATGAAACAATAGTAGAGCTGCAATGTGGGAGAAATGCTAAAAGTAGAGCTATTTGAAGTCACAGGTTTCTTTTTCAAGGCGTGCTTTTTTAAAAATTCATTAAAAATCAATCTTTGTGTTCTAAAATTTGGCGATGGTGAATTTTTGTGCATTGTGTCTTAACAATATCTAGTGGTCAAAGTAGGAATATTTAATAGTTTGAAACTTCCTTATTCCGTTGGAGGATTTCCGAGTACACTCTACGTTTTCTACTAAAGATAGTTTGAAAATAACTGAATGGTAGAAATCATTGAGAAGAAATATAACTGAATAAATATCTACAGCCATTTCTTTGCTTGAGTATGAATAAATCAATTTTTACTTTCTTTGGATTCGAGAAAACTTTCGAATTTCGATGGATTTACATGTTATGAGGGTGTGCTGAATCCATTTCGACCAATTTTGGAAAATGTCTGCGTGTGACCAGTTTTTTTGTGGCAGCTCTAGAGCAAAAACTACTACATGCAATCGAACACAGTTTGGTACGAAAATGTACCCCCATGTAAATTTGATGCCTAGTAGATTGGGGATCAAATTGCTCCAAAAGGAGGAGGGGCAGTCAAACGCTTTCTGTGCTTTGGATGACTGCTATACCCCAGGAAATAACAGACAGAATTAAAGAAAAATTGGTCCATAAGTAGATCCTATCGGGTGCAGGTGTTGATTGAATTGTGGTAGTAATATCTCAAAGAGCGTGGGGACTGTGCCATGTCTCGAGAACTAATGAACGGAATTAAACAAACATTGATTAGCGGGTATACTTTAGAGGGTACAGGAGCTGATTAAATTTTGGATCTAGTAGCATTTAACGGGGGGTGCAATCAAGCGTTCTTTTTCTATCATTGTTACTGTGATTTAAGTGAAATTTGGAGCAACAGTGAACCCACATGGAAACAAGCTACGATTTAATTTTGGCGCCAATCGCTCCAAGGAGGGGGGGGGGATGATTTTGAGATTGTTTGCCTAATTAAATAAACAATGTGAAAGATAAATATCATTAAAGTGTCCCTTTCACTGCTGCTATATTTGAAAACCACAAGTCTTTTCTAACAAGGATTTTTAGACACTGATGTCCCTACAGTAGAGATGCAAAGCGTGGAAAAAACCCAGTTTATTCCCGGGAAAAAACCGGGTTTTTGGGGAAGGGAATTTTGAAAATTCCAAGAGTTTTGGGAATTTTCAAAGTTTTTAGAAATTCTGTTCGAAAATTTTTCAAATTAATTAAAAGCTTGGACTTTTGTACAATAGACTGAATTGTCTGAGTAGTTTTATCAAAATGAAAACTTATTTCAGCATCTTTTTTTTTTTTTTTTTTCTCTTCAAGCTCCCAAGAAAGTAAACACTTTGTTACAAATTTTATAATTTCATGAAAACATTTATGGCATCTCATTAAATTAATCAATCACGACTACAACACTTTACTGAAAGCAATATCTAAATATGAACATTTGAGTTTCGGATGCCGAACTTTGTAGAAAATTTGTAAAATAAGAGTTAATGAGTTTTAAAGCTTGTCTCTTGACTGATTTTTGAAATAAACTGTTCAATTAATAATTCAGTTTTATTTCTTACTCACACGAGCGTCACGGCCTATGGGGATTCGGGGACGCGTCCCCCCCAATAATTTTGAAGAGGGGGACAGTCCCCTCCAATATTTTTTCACAAGTTTCACTTAAAATTTTAAAAATTAGGGAATAAGAAGACATACGTTACAATAAATCAATAATCAACTGATACATTGATTTTTGAAATAAGAAAGTTTTTCGTATGAAGGCATTTTAAAGAATAAAATAAAGTAAGCTATTTAATTTTATGTCACTTCCCATCTGCTGCTAGATAAGTGGGATCGAAGATCACGTCCCCCGGCAAGAGGTTTCCATCCCCTAATATTTTTTCACAAGTTTCACTTAAAAATTCAGAAATAAGAGGACACACGAGACAATAAATCAATAATCAAGTGATACATTGATTTCAGAAAAAAGAAGGTTTTTATGTAGACAATAACAGAACAAAGTAAAGTTGGCTATTTAATTTTGGCGCAAATCCCCTCCCTTGAAAATTTTTCTTCCCAACTCTCTAATTTTACATATTTTTTATTTTTTCAATTTTTATTAATATTTTAGCTGTTTGAAATTTGTATGATCAATCAAACCTTTATTTCATACTGTATTGCAAATTTCATTCTTTTTTTCTATGTTTGCAAAAAGTTATGAAACCTAAACTTTAGAATCTTTACTGAACTCTGAATTTTTAAACTTTTAAGTTTAATTGGTTATTGTAAACTGTGAAATGCCGTCACTTATAACAACCGTCACTTATAACTAGCATTTCACAGTTTGCAATATTTCTGTATTATACTAGCTGCGTAGCCCGGCGTTGCACGGGTTGTAATGTAGTGAAGGCAGTTTGAGAAAACTACTCGCCACCAAGGCGGCTCGCCTTTAAAGAAATGAGGAAAGTTTAAACCGTTTACTCGCCGTCAAGGCGGCTCGCCTTTACAGTAGCGAGGAAAGTTTCAATTCACTACTCGCCGCCAAGGCGGCTCGCCTTTAAAGTACCAAGGAAAAGTTTAATAATTTTTTAAAAGGCGGCTCGCTAAAAAGCTTTCCTGCATCAAAGAATCAATCGAATTATTTGCATATGCTTCCTCAAAAATAAAGACGATGTCAAGTAGCGCATATTTAGCACTCTCCCTAAATTACAAATAAAATTCCTTTCCAAAAACAATTATTTCCAAACCGCTTTCTTCCGGTAAAATTAATTGCAAAATTCTAAACGAAAAAGTTCTTTTAATATTTGGATCGAAGCCAGAAAAAGTCCCTTCTAAAAACAGCAATTGCAATTTTATTTAAAAACACATTTTCAAAATGGTACCTGAGAAAAAATTTGTCATTAATAATTAGAATAAAAACAATTGTTAGAACTTTGTTATAACACGTATTCAAAATGACAATGAAAAAAATAACACTCTTTCATTTTAAAAAGTTCAACTTAATTAACGTTTTAATTCAAAATCGCAACGGAAAGAAATAAATATCTTGGAATTTTAAATAGTTCAATAATTTAATTAACGTTTAGTGTAAAATATATCTTTTATTAACGTAGATTACAACTGTGAAACCTTGTCTATTATATAAATCTTCAATTTCTTTATCGAACGTTTGCGCTCGCTCCATGAGCTCGCGCTACCGTCATCAGATCATCTTTATCAAAATATCTTCACTTCAAATCTTTTGGCCGCCACAATACCCCCCTGGGTAGTATATGGTTCCAACATACGGTATTTTGAACCGGACGTGGCGACCTGAACGTGTAGTGTAGCCCGGAGTCTTGAGGATGCCAGGCAGCTTATTATTTTGTTTTGGTGAGGTAGACCCTGAGTCAGCTGAAGAGTTCAGGTTTGGGAGAGCCTGGGAGTGGTTTGTCGCTGCCTGATCCTGCTCATCGTTGAGTGTGTAACCGGGTTTCACTCTATCGATGGATACCCTAACGTCTTTGACACCAATTTTGAGGACCACCGTTTTGTCGTTGCGCTCGACCACTCGGTAGGGACCTAAGTAGGGAGGAACTAACGAGTTTCGTACTGTATCATCTCTTAAAAACATATGCGTGCATGTAGCTAAGTCCTTGTGTACAAAAGTTCGACGTATGCCGTGCCGTGACCCCGGTACAGGCCGCAGTCGGGCCATGTAACAACGGAGCCGATCGACCATGGACCTAACATCCATGGATTGATCATCATTTCTTGTTAGCATTTCACCTGGGAGGCGTAATGGCTCTCCATAAACTAGCTCAGCTGCTGATGCGTTAAGGTCCTCTTTAATGGCACTGCGGATACCAAGAAGAACCATCGGAAGCGCTTCCAGCCATGAAGAGTCATTATGGCACATCAAGGAGGCTTTCAGTTGGCGGTGAAAACGTTCCACCATGCCATTGGAACACGGATGATAGCTTGTGGTACGAGAGCGCCAGAAACCGGAGTATTTTCCTAGCTGCGAGAACAATTGCGCCTCAAATTGTCGCCCCTGATCTGTTGTGATGGTTTCGGGACAACCAAATCGAGAGATCCATCCAGTGACAAAGGCGTGGGCGACTTCTTCGGCTGTGATCCCTTCCAGTGGCCAAGCCTCTGGCCATCGAGAAAAGCGGTCAACGGCAGTCATCAAGTATTTGTAGTTCTTCACCAAAGGAAGAGGTCCAACCAGGTCAATGTGCACGTGTCGGAATCTAGATTGCGGTAAGGTGAATTCCTTCAGTGGTGAAAGGACGTGTCGCCCCACCTTTGCCTGTTGACATTGCTGACAAGCTCGGGCCCAAACTCGGCAGTCACCCTGAATGCGTGGCCACACGAACCGGGAAGATACTAGTCGTGCTGATGCCCGGGTTCCTGGATGACTGAGGCCGTGTAGGGAGTTGAATACCTGTTTTCGAAGTGGTGTCGGAACGAAGGGCCTTGGCTTTGGCAGCGACGTGTCGCAAATCAGCCTCGTGTTACTATTATGAAATTGTACAGATTCCAGGTGTAAGGAGGAGCTCTTTGATGACAGTAGTTCCTGTAGTTCAGGGTCGTTCGCTTGAGCGTTGGCCAAAACGTCGATGTTGACCGGCGAAATGTTAACAGCTGCGATCCGAGAGAAGGTGTCCGCAACCACATTATCGGCTCCGCTGATATGCTGTATGTCGGTAGTGAATTGCCCGATGAAAGACAACTGGTTTAACTGAACCGGTGGAAGTTTATCTCGTCGCTGCTGAAAGGCGAACGTGATGGGTTTGTGGTCAGTATATATCGTGCAATGATGAGCTTCCAAAAGATGACGAAAATGCTGCACGGCCTTAAAGATAGCCAGCAGCTCGCGGTAGTATGCTGGCCATTCGGCTTGCATGGGGGTAAGCTTTTTGGAGAAAAATCCAATAGGTTGCCATCCTCCGTCCACGAATTGCATCATTGCTGCTCCGACACAATGGTTAGATGCATCGGTGAATAGTCCCAGAGGTGCTTCCTGTGCGGGATGGTACAGAAGTGTCGCATCCGACAGCATCTTTTTCGTGTCCTCGAATGCCCTTTCCAGATCAGGGTTCCATGCAATTGGTTGAGATCCGCGTAGAGAGGCGACTGCTTCATGAAGTGGCGCCTGAAATCGGGCAGCGTTTGGCAGAAAACGCCTGTAGAAATTTATCATTCCCAGAAAACGGCGAAGATCTCGGGCTGACTTGGGGAGTGGATACTTTTGCAAGTCCGCGATGCGCTCAGGCAGTGGCCGAGTGCCGTTGACGGAAACCTCATATCCCAGAAAAGTGACAGTATGTTGCCCCAAGACGGTTTTTGCAGAGTTAATCAATAAGCCATGTGCGACCAGCCGTTGAAATATCAGACGCAGATGCGTTTTGTGTTCTTCCGCATTCTTAGAATAGACAAGAATGTCGTCGATATAGGGATAGCAGAAATCCAGACCTTTGAGAACTTCGTCCATGAATCGTTGAAATGTCTGCCCTGCATTTTTTAATCCAAAACCCATGAACGGGAACTCGAAGAGGCCAAATGGTGTTGTGATGGCAGTTTTAGGAATATCCTCTGGGTTGATTGGAATCTGCGTAAATGCTTTAACTAGGTCTATAACAGAGAAAACTTTGCACCCTTTAAAGATGATCTGATGACGGTAGCGCGAGCTCATGGAGCGAGCGCAAACGTTCGATAAAGAAATTGAAGATTTATATAATAGACAAGGTTTCACAGTTGTAATCTACGTTAATAAAAGATACATTTTACATTAAATTGGTGACCCGGACGTGATCTGAACACGCAACCTTCTGATCTGGTTTCGAACTCGTCTTTTGCAATTTTTAGTCTATCAGGAGCCAACCGCCGTGGACGACAAGAGACGGGTGGACCAGGTGTGGTGCGTATAAAATGCTTTGTCGAGTGACGGACTTCTCGAGGTGTTCCAGACGGGCGTTTGAGGTCCGGGAATTCATCCAATATTTCTGTAAATGGCGAGGGGCGGTGCTTCAAAAGTTTGATACTAAGTTGCTTTGTCAGTTCAGTGTGCGCTGGAACATGTAACCCCATTATGTGGCTCCATCCACTAATCTCTTATTGCGGCAGTCAGGTAACAGGTTGAAATGGGATAAAAAGTCAGATCCAATAATTGGAACAGAAACGTCTGCCACAATGAAGCGCCATGAGAACATTTTCCGAAGACCAATGTCCAGCGACAAATTGATTGATCCGTAAGTTCTTATTGTTGAATTGTTGGCCGCGTTGAGTTCAAAATTAGATATAGGTAGCCGTTTCATAACTTTTGACCGTGGGTACAAGCATAGATCGGATCCGGTGTCAATAAGGAATCTTATCTTTGATGAACGGTCCGTCACAAGTAAGCGACTTCCCTCAGGTAGGCAGCTATCCGTCGCCGCTAATAGCCGCCGTTCTCGTTTTCCGACCATGTGCATGGGGACTTGCATCGATGTGCTCTTGAACCAAATTTTAGATGATAGAAGCAAAAAGGAGAAGTTTCGATACTAAAATGAGGGCTGGATTTTCGAGGGTTGAATCGGCGCGGGCTCACATTATTACGTTCTCGTGCTTGGCGGTGGCGAGATTTACTACGGGAGTATGGACCTTCAGATGTAGATTGGAACCCCATCTTTATTGCTGCAATTTGCCTAGAAAGTTCACGCATCTCCTCCTCTATGCGGCTGGTTATATTTGAGTCGGTTGCCTGGGCAATGGCGTTGACAACTCCTCCGTGAGGTGCAACGTGGACTTCCAGAATGCGATCTGCCACTTTGGCCATTTCTTCAGCCGAAAGTGACGCCTGCGCCTGCAGAATAGCCTGTACGTGTCCAGGCAAACGCTGTAGCCATAGCGTGCGAAGCAAGGGTTCCGTCAACTCCACCGAACCGGCGGCAAGAGATTTTAAATGTCGGAGAAACTGCGACGGTTTTCGGTCGCCAAGCTCTTCTTGATCGAGAATTTGCCGAATGCGTCGCTCTTTTTTTTTTTTTTTTTTAGTGTAAAATATATCTTTTATTAACGTAGATTACAACTGTGAAACCTTGTCTATTATATAAATCTTCAATTTCTTTATCGAACGTTTGCGCTCGCTCCATGAGCTCGCGCTACCGTCATCAGATCATCTTTATCAAAATATCTTCACTTCAAATCTTTTGGCTGCCACAAACGTTTTAATTCAAAATGGCAACGGTAAGAAAAAATGTCTTGGAAATTTAATCATTAATTAGGCTTAGGCAGGGATTCAAGTGAAACAGTCAATCGCAAATTACAATCGCGACTGGAAATGAATTACATTAGAACGTTTCTTGATAAAAACATCGTGACGTCAGCGTGACGTTTGCCTATGAAAAACGAGCTAGATAAAACGTCACAGCCTACTTGGCGAATAAGAGGAGATCGCTGAGTGCTTGTGAGCTCTTATTGGCTCCACCCGTAGTGACGTCATGCCAATTTAAGTTGATGATAATGTAATTCACTTCCAGTAGCGATTGTAATTCGAAGCGATCGCAGTGCTGTTTCACTTGAATCCCTGCCTTAATCGCTTTAAATTTGACTACTTATTAATTAAACATTCGCTTTAAATTTGACTACTTATGGATCGCAGCCAGAAAAAGTCCCTTCTAAAAACAGCAATTGCAATTTTATTTAAAAACACATTTTCAAAATGGTACCTGAGAAAAAATATGTCATTAATAATTAGAATAAAAACAATTGTTAGAACTTTGTTATAACACGTATTTAAAATGACAATGGAAAAAAATAACACTCTTTCATTTTAAAAAGTTCAATTTAATTAACGTTTTAATTTAGGGCCGAATTCAAGTGAAACACCATTGCAGTCGCTTCGAGGCGATCGCATATTGCAACCGCTACTGTAATAAGTCGAATTCAAGTGAATTCGTTTCACTTGAATCCAAATTTTGGAATTTGCGATTGCATTGGTGAGTTGCGATCGTCCGTGTTTCACTTGAATTCCTGCCTTAAAATCGCAACGGAAAAAAATAAATATCTTTTAATTTTAAATAGTTCAATAATTTAATTAACGTTTTAATTCAAAATGGCAACGGTAAGAAGAAATGTCTTGGAAGTTTAATCATTTATTAGGCTTAATCGCTTTAAATTTGACTACTTATTAATTGATATCTTCGCTAATTAAAATCGTATAATTATATCTGTGCTATAAGCAAAGCCTTTGGTGACTGTGAACTAACCAAGGGGACTTTAACTGTAACTGTAACCGTGTGTGCTTAAGATGTTATAATGTTGTAATTCGTGTGTTTGTAAGATTGTCGAATAAATGTTAAACGCCATGTACTGTAATACTTCCTCGCCTCCTAAACATCAACAAGCATCACACATGGTGGCAGCGTAAAATATTTAGCTACTTAAAGATCGCGAACATTTTCGGTTGTGAAAAAAATCGTCGACAAATTTCGAATACCGAAGTGTTACAATGGCGTCCATTCAGATTGCAGCACCGGAACATTTTACGTTCTCAACACCAGGAAATTGGTCCAAATGGAAAATCAGATTCGAAAGGTACAGGATTGCTTCAGGTTTATCAAACAAATCCGGAAATAAGCAGGTAAATTCTTTAATTTACATTATGGGAGAGCAGGCAGAAGATATATTTAGTTCTTTCGGTTTGTCCGATGAAGAACAAGCTGACTTTGAGATTGTTTTGGAAAGGTTCAATGATCATTTTATTGTTAAGAAAAATACTATTTTTGAACGAGCACAATTCAACAAAAGAATACAGCTTGAAGGGGAATCAGTCAATACTTTCATAACGGCTTTATATGCATTAGCAGAACACTGTGAATATGGTGCATTGCATGATGAACTTATTCGTGACCGTATTGTAGTGGGAATACGTGATAAAAATTTGAGTGCTAAGTTGCAATTAGATGCTGATCTTACACTTACAAAAGTAACCGAAAGAGTTAGGCTTAGTGAAGTTGTTAAAGAACAACAAGAGAAGCTCAGCGGTAACGAAACTGCGTCAGTTAATGCTGTTTCGCAAAATAAAAATCAGCGATTTCAAAAACAAAAGTTCGGGAAAAATAAACAAAATGCAGAACCAAATGTAAATAAGAAATTTAATGAAAATAACTCACGATTTTTTGAAAAATGCAAGTGGTGTGGAAGACAAAAGCATGAAAAAAGGTTGTGCCCTGCTAGGGATGCCAAATGCAGAAAATGTGAAAAATTAGGACATTATGCCAATGTTTGTCTCACAAAACCCAAGAAAATGTGTTCAGAAGTCGGTTTTTTAGGAGTTATCCAACCTGGAAATAAGAATGAATCATCTATTGACTGGACTGTCATCATTCAAGTGAACAATAAGGACATTCAGTTTAAAATCGATAGCGGAGCCGACCATACAGTTTTGCCGTCAGAGGTATTTAAAGGTATGTTTCAAAATACCAATTTGAGCCCGCCAGGTAAAATATTATGTGGTCCAGACAAAAGAGCACTGAAAACAATAGGAAAATTCTGTGCAAGTGTTAAATTCAAAGAAAAATTCTGTTCAGAAGAAATCTATGTGATAGATAATCTTCAAACTTGTCTGCTGGGAAAACCCGCATTGTTAGCTCTTGGCCTAGGGCCGAATTTAAACTCAATTTCCCAGATTTCTGCTATGAATCCAAAAGATGCGTTTCCAGAACTTTTTGAAGGTCTTGGGTTAATGAAAGAATGTCATGTTATCAAGCTGAAGCCAGGTTCAACCCCTCTAGCAATTACTAATCCTAGACGTGTACCAATTCCTCTTTTGAAGAAAACTGAAGCTGAATTGAAGAGAATGGTAGAACAAGAAGTCATTGTTCCAGTTACAGAACCGACTGAGTGGTGTTCTCCAGTTGTGATCGTGCCTAAAAGTGATGGCAATGTCAGAATTTGCGTGGATTTAAGTGAGCTTAACAAAAATGTCAGACGTGAGCTACATCCACTTCCTAAAACTGAGTATACTTTGAATCTTCTAACTGGTGCCAAGGTGTTTTCAAAACTTGACGCTAATTCAGGATTTTGGCAAATTCCACTGGACAAGAAATCATCATATCTAACCACATTCATCACTCCATTTGGTAGATTTAGATTCCAAAGATTGCCTTTTGGAATTTCATCTGCTCCCGAGCATTTTCAGAGAAGAATGTCTCAAATTTTAACAGACATCCCAGGAACAGTTTGCCATATGGATGATATTTTGGTATGGGGAACAACACAAACTGAGCATGACCAGAGACTCACACAAGTTTGTAGAAGACTCAAAGACTCCGGTATGACACTCAATCCAAAGAAATGTATGTTCTCGCAGACGTCCATTAAATTTCTAGGCCACATAATAGATGAAAAGGGAATCCATCCTGATGTGGACAAGATTGTGGCCATAGAAAGTTTTAAAGTTCCAACAAATAAAAGAGAACTGAAGCAATTACTAGGCATGGCTAACTATCTAGCAAAATTTGTTCCTAATTATGCTGATATACTTTCTCCTCTGTATTCTCTGCTAAGCAACAAAGTAAGTTTTGTATGGACATCACCACAAGAAGAAGCTTTCCAAAAATTGAAGCATATATTGTCATCTGATCCAGTTCTACAGGTTTTTGATCCAGCAAAAGAAACTATTGTTACCACAGATGCTTCTTCGTTTGGCTTAGGAGCTACACTTTGCCAAAAACAAGCAGATGGAAGAAAATCAGTAATTGCCTATGCATCTAGAACATTGACTCCAACGGAAAGTCATTACGCTCAGATTGAAAAAGAAGCCTTAGGTATTGTGTGGGGATGCGAGAAATTCCGGGACTATCTAACAGGAATGCATTTCACGGTAGAGACTGACCATAAACCACTCATTCCGATATTTTCTAAGAAAAATTTAGATGATTTGTCTCCCCGATTACAGAGAATCAAAATAAGGATGATGAAGTTTTCCTATAGCATTGTACATATCCCAGGAAAAGAATTATATGCTGCAGACGCATTGTCGAGAAACCCTCTAACAGGTCCATATAGAAGAGAAGAACTAGAAGATGAAATTAATGCCTACATTCAGATGGTTACAGACTGCCTTCCTGCATCATCTCACAAATTAAGAGAACTGAACGCTGCACAACTTGAAGACACAACTTGTCAAAAGCTTACTGAATATGCACTGAAGGGATGGCCCGAAAAGAAAGAAGTTGATGCAAGCTGTGCACCTTACTGGCAGAATCGTTATGAAATTTCAATTCAAGATGGACTGCTGATGAGAGGTTGCAGAATCATCATTCCAAAGTCACATCAAGCAGAAGTGCTGAATAGAATCCATGAAGGTCATTTAGGCATATCCAAATGTAGAGCTCGAGCCAGATGCTCCGTATACTGGCCGGGAATAAGCAAAGAAATTGAAGAGAAAATAAAAAATTGTAATGCTTGCATTCAAGAATCAAGTAATCGCCATCAACCCTTAATTCCAACCCCATTTCCAGAGAGACCATGGGAAGTTGTAGGTCTAGATCTATTTAAATACAAGGATGCATGGTATCTGCTAATTTCAGATTACTACTCGAGGTATCCTGAGGTTGCCAGGTTAGACAGAATGACCTCTGCTGAAATTATAAATCACTGCAAGTCAATATTTTCTCGCCATGGAATCCCAGATATTGTCCGTTCTGATAATGGCCCACAGTTTGATCCAGTAAAGACCTTGGAGTTTAAGAACTTTGCCAGAAGTTATGGATTTACTCACATTTCAAGTAGCCCTCGATTTCCGCAGAGTAATGGTCTCATCGAAGCGGCAGTGAAAACGGTCAAAGCTCGCTTAAAGAAATCAAAGGACCCCTACTTGGCTTTAATGGAATATAGATCAACTCCGCTAGAAAATGGTTATAGTCCTTCCGAATTACTTATGGGTAGGAGAATCAATACTACTCTTCCTCTTGCAAAAATCCAGTTACAGCCAAAATCAGTGAACAAGGAAGTTCTTGAAACAAAAGAGGAGAGACGGATAGAAAGCCAAAAGAAGAATTATGATAAACATCATGGAGTTCGAGATCTTGATGAATTGCGCAAAGGTCAAAGTGTGTGGATTTCCGATAGAAGAGTAACAGGAAAGGTGTTACAGAAAACACCACACCCAAGATCATACCTCATTCAGTCTGGTGGAAAAACCTATAGAAGGAACAGAAAGCACTTGATTCCTGCACCAGATTTCCAGCCGGAACCTGAGCCCGAGGATGACTTTAATGGTACAGGAAACCAACACCCCTCTACTGATGTTGATACAGGATGTGCACCTGCAATGACAGCATCACCCCAGTCTCCAGGATCTCACCCTGCGGCGACTGGATCCTCTACAAATGCATATCCGAGTGCTTATGTCACTAGAAGAGGTAGGACAATTCGACCCCCTGAAAAATTGGATCTTTAAATGTAAAGAAGGGAGATGTGCTATAAGCAAAGCCTTTGGTGACTGTGAACTAACCAAGGGGACTTTAACTGTAACTGTAACCGTGTGTGCTTAAGATGTTATAATGTTGTAATTCGTGTGTTTGTAAGATTGTCGAATAAATGTTAAACGCCATGTACTGTAATACTTCCTCGCCTCCTAAACATCAACAAGCATCACACAATATCAATTGAAACTAATGAAGAATGAAAAATTACCTATTGGTACCTGGTTCGACTTTCAGGTCATTGGCGTTCAGGAGAAAGAAGCGTGACATAGAAAGATAGTTAGAAAGATACTCAGTTTTTAATATAAGTAGACTAGCTGCCAGGGCAGCTAGATTAGCTTCCTGCGGCATGTTGATGCATTACGTCTCCCCTCTCTAACTTTTACCTCATTCTGAAGTTATATTATTTGATATAATTTAATGTTCATTCGATTTCAAGACATACCACGCACGTGGCCCGGCGTTGCACGGGCACTTCGTGCCCTGAAAGTAGTGAGAAAAAAATTTAAAGAAACTACTCCCCGCCAAGGCGGCTCGCTTACAGGCGCTTCACGCCTTTACTTTTTTCCTATATAAAAAAAATCATTCGAATTATTGAGATGCTTCGCGTCTTCAAGATGGTGAGGAAAGTTTCAGTAAGTTCAGCTCGCTCAAAGGAAAAAAGCAGACATAGATATTCAGTTTTTAATATAAGTAGATGGCTCTTCAACAAATGAATGTTTCAAAATATTACAAGTAGCTAGCGATAAAAATACTATGTAAGTCGCCCGCTTATGAGTTTCGTGTTTGATTTAGTTAAGCCTTCATTCCAAATTCGCATTATCATTTTTATTACTGTTTCATGGCAACCACGTTTTGCAATGCAACAATGGCTTTCATATTTAATCATTTATTAGGCTTAATCGCTTTAAATTTGACCACTTATTAATTGATATCTTCGCTAATTAAAATCGTATAATTATATGAATTGAAACTAATGAAGCTTGAAAAATTACCTATCTATCGGTACCTGGCTCGACTTTCAGTTCATTGGCGTTCAGGAGAAAGAAGCGTGACATAGAAAGATAGTTAGAAAGAAAGATAGTTAGAAAGAAAGATAGTTAGAAAGATACTCAGTTTTTAATATAAGTAGATATCTCCAGGAGCCATGGCATTGCAATAACAGTGTAACAGTGAAAAAAAGACCATGTCGCTTTTCAAATCTGCAGACCTGCCCGATTGCTGTCCATCTGGAACTTCAACCGACGCGTATACCACTTAACATCGGTCGCTCAGTGAAGTATAGATTTACTTAGCATGTATTTTTAAAAACATAAACTTTTTGAGTTATTCAAGGTCAATAATGTTCGGGACTTGAATTTTACATCACGTGAATTTCAAGTCATCTATATACATAAAAGACTACTTTTGTATGCGTATGTCCGGGGTAAACTTCAAAACTACTGGACCGATTTTAACCATTTTTTCACCGTAGATAGCTGCAGTAACAGGGAGCAGGATAAGCTATAATTTATTTCTAAAAAGCTTAGTTTAAAAAAGTTATTATGGAAAATAGTAAATTTCATATAGTTTCCCCATTAAATGATTAAATTTTCAGTCCATTGTTGCAAAAATTTGTTGCCTGGTAACAACAATATTAATGGTGATCATAATGAAAATGTGAACCAAGGCTTCTCTGGAGTAAGTATGAAATTTATTGCTTTCTTAGGATTTTTAGATTCATCTGTGCCAATAATCGCTAACGAGACTAAATAAAAAGATAATTGATTTTGGCAACAGTTAGAGAACAGAAAATGTTTATAGTCAAAAAATTTCTAAGTTAGGTACATAAGATGTTTTCACCAATGTAGTCACAAGGATATAAACTAATGATGGGACTTATTTTACGTGTAATGTTTGGAAATACTTGACTCCAGTGCGATTGATTTTACAGGGTGCGACAGAGAAACTTGCTGATTTTAATTGGATGCTAATTAGCAAGGAGTGGTCAGAAAGGAGTGGGAAGAGTCTCATTTTAAAGAGAGGGTCCTGAAGTTTTGTTATCTCATAGTTTAGTTGTCGCCATGCGTTGGACAAAGGAGCAACGAGCGTTCGCCGCCGAATCTTACTTTTCAAATAATCTTTCGGTGGTCGCCACTCAACGTGCCTTCCGAACTCGGTTCAAAATTCAGCCCGTTGTTCCCATTCCTGGCTGGGAATCGACTGTTTTGTGGGTGAAAACATTCAGGGAAAGTGAGAGTGTGGCAAACAGAGGCCCAGGAGGTCAACGGATTTCCAGAACCCTAGAAAACGTCGAAAAAGTGAGGGAGTCGTTTTTGCGCTCTCCCAGGCGTTCGGCGCGTAAACACGCTGCTGCTTTGGGGATTTTTGATTGGACACTGAGACGAATTCTTCACAACGAACTCCAGTTTCATCCCTACAAACTTGCTGTGGTTCACCAGTTGAGTGATAACGTCTCCTTGAAAGGTGACGTACCGTGGCCGGCCCGCTCTTCCGATTTGACACTCTGTGACTATTTTTTATGGGGTATCTCAAATCGATCGTTTACAACGACAAGCCCCGGACCCTGCAACGCCTGGAGAACAACATCCGGCTTGCTATCACCAACATCCCATCAGTCGATATGCTCGAAAGAGTGCAACAAATCTAGGGTACATGAGTGCATCATTAACAGGGGCCGTCATTCTTCCCGATGTAGTTTTTAAATCTAACTAATATAAAAATTCAGAATGGGTACCATATCTTATAAAAAGTAGTAAACTGTTACATGAAGTACTTTTCCCTTAGTTGACTTTTCAAGTCTGCAAGTTTCTCCGCCGCACCCTGTACCAAGCTTATAACATTTCCGATTTACCTAAACATTATTTGTAGCTTGCATTTGTATTTAAGGTGTGTAATACAGTTTTTTAGTTTGTCCAGACAGAAAAAATTGCCATTGTTTTCAGAAGTAGCCATTGTGTATATAGATATGCACTTTAATGTAAAAAAATTCATGAAAGAGTGTCACTAAAACACCATACCAGGCAGAAACCCGGGTAGGGCCGGGTACCCGGCTAGTATATCATATGAAAGCTTGTTTAAAGAGCTTTAGCTGCAATAGAAGCTGAGAAAATTGAATCTTTGTATGTACCAAAATTCGACTTTTTGCCATTTTTCGAGTTTTTTAGGGGGTCCCCCACAAAAAACTAACAGCTGAAAAAAAATTTTAAAAATCATTTTTTGTATCACTTTATTAGACGTATTCAACCCTATGATTTTTTTTTTTTTTTTTTTGAATTTGTGATGGTCAAGTTTAGAGGCTTGTTGATTTCACTTGGAATGACCCGATAGGTAATCGCGGACTTAATTCGCGGATAGGTAATAAGGGGTCGCAATGTCTCTCAGTCAGACTTGAAGAAAACGGGGTTCCCAACGAATACCACATAAGCTGTACAGATGACACTTTTATTACTAGTCTCTTTCCTTTGGCGAAAAACGGCTCCTTTTCGTATTGGGACAAATTGTTAACGAGCATTCAAGCTGTTTTCCGTTTTTTGACTGGAGTAGAATTGATTCGCAAATAAGTAAAGTATCTCTTCTTCCGACTTCCATTGTGCTGCTTTCTATAGTAATCAACAAAATACAGATGACCCTCGACCCTGGTGTTCTGTTCGGGCCCTTGTCTGATGTCCCAAAACGAAATTATTGAGCTTTTTGAGCATGCAGTAACCTTACAACTTGTTTAACGTATAAAGGATACTTCTCCTTTCATTTTTTCCGTTATTTGCGAAGGTACCAGAGACATTTCTGGACACGAGCAAGAAAGTATTTGTGTTAGGTGGTGTGACCAAGATTTGGAGCCACACGAAAGTTTCCTTGGATTCTATGAAGCTAAATCGGTTACGGGAAAAGCTGTAGCAGAGCTGATATCTGACGCGCTTTTTGGACTTCAACTTCCGATAGAAAATTTGCGAGGTCAAACAACGATGGAGCGGAAACATGAGCGGGCCCATTAAAGGTGCCCAATCTATTATTTTCGAAAAACAGCCGCTGGCAGAATTTGTTCATTGTGGAGCACATTGTTCGAACTTAATTATGAAGGAAAGTTGCAGTTCTGCTTTGATAATCAAAAATGCCTTAGAAATTACGAATCAACTTGGAATATTTTTGTCTCGGACAAAAATGTGTAGTTTATTTCAAAGCCTTCTAGAGAATGAGGCTGAATGCCCAGTTGGAAACGTGGGCAGAATTAGACCTCTATGAATAACAAGATGGATTTATCGGGGCTCACAGATAAAAGCAATATTGAATAAGTACCCCATAATTATGGAAACTCTTAATCAGTTGGCAGCAGACGGCTATGAAGGTGCCAGTAGTCTGTTGGCCGCTTTTGAAAACGGAGCCAATAATCTTGGATTGGTCTTGGGAAAACAGGCCATTGATTATCTAGAGCTTTTGAATAAATCTTTCCAAGGGAGGAAAAATTCAATTGCAGGACTCGTACAATCAGTCCAAATAGTTGTGAATGGTCTCACAGCCCTGCGAACTGATGAGGAGTTTTCTTCCATTCTTAACGAATGCGAAGAAAAAATTGAAGAACTTAGGTTGGAGAGCCCCTAAGACTGCCTCGCAAGATAAGACCTCCAAAACGATACGATGGCCCTGCAAGGAGTCACGAGTTTTCTTCCTGTGAAGAATATTATCGAAAACAGTTCTTCCAATTATTGGATGTAACAATTGCAGGGCTACAAGATCGCATTCTAAATCAAAAAGGGTTCAAAAACAAGTCGATTTAGAAAATTTACTGTTGAAGGGGGAAAATTTAGATCTTGCCGAAGAGTATCCAGAACTTGACGCATTGGTGTTGAAAACAGAACTTCTTCTTTTCAAAACAAAATTCAAAAATATGACATGCTTAGAAGACATTAGAAAAGAACTAACACAAATGGAAATAGGTGTTAGAAACTTGTTTTCAAACATCGAAAATCTTGTTCGGCTTTTGCTTGTTTCTCCATTTGGGGGGGGGGGGGTAGACGCTTTTCCCCTGGCTACCCAAATTACAGATCTTTTTCGTACCGCACGATGAAATTTTTGAAGCCAAAATGAGATCAAAGTCCGTCCCCCCCAATAATAAGACCTCGGTGACGCCTATGCTTACTCATATAGTAGGCATAACAACTATGAAAGATTGCAATGTTTGTTTACATTCAAAATTCCCAATGTTCCCCAAAATTCCGGGTTTATTCCCCAAAATTCCCGGGGGTTTTCCCCACTCTCGAAAATTGTGGGTTTTTTGCATCTCTACCCTACAGTAATAAACTGAGTATCTTTCTAACTATCTTTCTTTCTATGTCACGCTTCTTTCGCCCGAACGCCAATGAACTGAAAGTCGAACCAGGTACCGATAGATAGGTAATTTTTCAGGCTTCATTAGTTTCAATCTATATAATTATACGATTTTAATTAGCGAAGATATCAATTAATAAGTAGTCAAATTTAAAGCGATTAAGCCTAATAAATGATTAAACTTCCAAGACATTTTTTCTTACCGTTGCCATTTTGAATTAAAACGTTAATTAAATTATTGAACTATTTAAAATTCCAAGATATTTATTTCTTTCCGTTGCGATTTTAAGGCAGGAATTCAAGTGAAACACGGACGATCGCAACTCACCAATGCAATCGCAAATTCTAAAATTTGGATTCAAGTGAAACGAATTCACTTGAATTCGACTTACAGTAGCGGTTGCAATATGCGATCGCCTCGAAGCGACTGCAATGGTGTTTCACTTGAATTCGGCCCTAAATTAAAACGTTAATTAAATTGAACTTTTTAAAATGAAAGAGTGTTATTTTTTTCCATTGTCATTTTAAATACGTGTTATAACAAAGTTCTAACAATTGTTTTTATTCTAATTATTAATGACATATTTTTTCTCAGGTACCATTTTGAAAATGTGTTTTTAAATAAAATTGCAATTGCTGTTTTTAGAAGGGACTTTTTTTGGCTTCGATCCAAACATTAAAAGAACTTTTTCGTTCAGAATTTTGCAATTAATTTTACCGGAAGAAAACGGTTTGGAAATAATTGTTTTTGGAAAGGAATTTTATTTGTAATTTAGGGAGAGTGCTAAGTATGCGCTACTTGACATCGTCTTTATTTTTGAGGAAGCATGTGCAAATAATTCGATTGATTCTTTGATGCAGGAAAGCTTTTTAGCGAGCCGCTTTAGCGGGGAGTAGTTTATTAAACTTTTCCTTGGTACTTTAAAGGCGAGCCGCCTTGGCGGCGAGTAGTGAATTGAAACTTTCCTCGCTACTGTAAAGGCGAGCCACCTTGACGGCGAGTAAACTGTTTAAACTTTCCTCATTTCTTTAAAGGCGAGCCGCCTTGGTGGCGAGTAGTTTTCTCAAACTGCCTTCACTACATTACAGCCCGTGCAACGCCGGGCTACGCAGCTAGTTTTACTATATTATTTGAATGGGAATTGTTAGGGATCCAAATTTCAGTGAGGAGTTTTAGGAACTGTTGTTGTGATTAAGACATGAAATTTTGCACTATTTCTTTCCCCTTCAATTTTAGATAGATTGTTGAACATGCGTCACTTGGCATAACTTTTATTTTCGAGGTAGACCGTACAAAGCTGAGAAACGCAGCTAGTTTGAAACAAAATAAGTAATTTCATTTTGTTTAATAGCTTTAATTGCATAAAAAGTAAATAAATAAAATAACAAAAATGTAGATTGATATAAAATTTTGTTGCAAGCAATTACAAATATAAATGGAATGCAAACACATCGAAATGAAAGTATGAAATTTCACAAAAGGATCCTAAATTTTTCAGAACGAGGAACTTTATTGATTACTAACCGCCCATCATAACTCAGAGATGCAAATAGCCACGGATCAGCATTTGACCACTCAACAGCATACACGCTGTCCTCGTGTTCTTCATACATTGAGATGACACCGTCTGCTGGTGAAGTCAAGCCCGACTTCTCTTTATCGTCAAGATTGTCAACGTCTTCTTCATCTATCAAGTGCCCAAAAGGTTCAGAAGAAACAGATGCAGCTCTGGATAATATAACTCTGGAATCACTACTCGACGTCAGTACAAGCTGATCGTGGGAACTGTTATACCTTACACACCACACCCAGTGGGAATGATCTGAGAGGACCAACAGAGCTTCCCGACTGTTGCGAACATCCCAAAACTTTGTCTGACAATCATCTCCTCCAGTCGCTATGTAGTACTGCTTATTAGGGTTGAAATCTAGAGAACGAACAAGCTGCCCATGAGCATTTTCGACAGACCAAGCCAACTGCATAGATCGCAAGTCCCAGCTACGAACTGAAGAATCAACAGCAGTGGCTACAATATTGCAGTTATGGTGAGGATTCCAGCCAATATAAGAAAATTTCTGTCTACCTTTCTGCTCGGGGAGAACTTGTGATTGCTGAATAGGTTTACTAACATCAGAAAAATCCCACAAATGAAAAGAAGAATCTGTCAGCGTTATTAGCTTTTTTCCGGAAATCGGTTCCCAAATTATGCTTTTCAATTCACCAATCGAATCTCTAACATCCAAATCAGTCACTAGTTCAAGTGAAGGATACGAAGATGAAGAATCATCTGCACCGTAATTAGCAGGCATTACAGGGAGACGCCATATTGCTCCACGCATTTCGCATTTTCCGTCAGAGGTAATTTGATTATAACACGTAGATATGAGACTGGCCTCTGTTGGCGATGCACTCAAATGCCAAATTTCTCCAGCGTTGTGTAGGTAAACTGTTTTCAATAAGCTATTGTTTTCTTCCTCATACTCAAGTTGGTGAATCTGATTGTCACATTTCAAGGATTGAGTCCCAACAAAAAATCTGACAGCTTCAGTGTCAGCGAGCTGAGCGCTCAAAGCTCGAGCTTGGAACTCCAGCCCATAAATGACAGGAGACTCCTCTTCCATCTTCAGCGGCACCTACAGAACACATAGAACAAAATGAATCCACATTTTAACATTTTCCCTTCATTTCATTTCCCTTGTTTCCACTACAATATGTAGTTTAACTGGTTGGATGGGGCCCTGAAAAGCGCTCTGTTCTTTTGATTCAGACCAGGCGCCGAGTAAACACCTGGTTCAGTACCCCTAGATATATTGATTCACTTGGAGGACGATGTGATCACCAGCGTTTTTAATGCCCTTTTGTCAATATTAATGAAGACGATGGATCGTGGAGCGGGCTAGGATAGAGCCCAGGACCCTCCGGCTAAGATGTGCCTGCTTGTTGGCCACCCTGAAAATCCTATTAGAGTGCCACTGATTTCATTTTAACGAGTTGTATCTCAGCTTTTGTATTACAGAGGGTTTAAAATTATTAGCCAAAAAATGTTTATTTTTTTTCCTAACACAAAACATGTATTTTTTTTGAAGTGGAAATTTCAGATAAATTTCTGTCCACCAATACTGTAGTCAAATCAAATTTTTTTTTTTTTGTAAAATTTTTGATTTATCGCATTTGGAAAGGTGGCACACGCTTTGCCTGGGTCCTGGCAGAGCATTTTTTAACATAGGGACAAGGCGACACTAATGTCGCCTAGTGAAGAAAATTTGTCGCCTAGAAAATGCAAAACAGAGTCACTGGGCGACATTGTAAAATCCAACATTTCGTCACTCCTAGTTTTCGTAAACGGAATTCTTTCTTTCTATTTTTTTCCCCTAACTAAAAGCCTCCACCGCTTCTCCTACAGCCTCCAACAAAACCTGTTCCTTTTTTCTGCCCATTGATGTTAGTATACAGAAAGAGGTGAGGTGACTCCTTCCTATAAAAACACGCTTCGGATTCTTTTAGCGTGTATATAATTTTAAAAATATTGGGTAAAATTTTCCAATTTTTTTTGTTTGAAATATTATTTAAAATATTAAAAATAAATGCTTTTTTTTTGTAAAATTGTATATCTATTTTGGGTTTTTCCTCCCTCCCCCCCCCCCCCAGACACATTTAAAGGCAGACAACGGCCCCGTGTCGCCCAGTGAAAAATTATTAAAAAATGCTCTGGGTCCTGGTATTATGTTAATGCACTAACGCATATGTAACCAAAAACGGCTGCAATACAAAAATGGCTAGTCATACAAGGTAAACATGTTGTGTATAGGGCTTGTACAATGTCAGTTGTACACTTGCCTTTTTGATAAGACATAAGGGCTGTTAATTCCTCCTTGAAACAAAACAATGTAAATTTTATGTCATTTTTCGTATGCTCATTATTATACTTTAATCCGGGAAAAGTTTCTTACACAATTACTGCACTAGATAAACTATAAAGTTAATCATTTATCATAAAAAAATAAAATGTCAAAAATATATGTTTTTTTTTTATATATATAATTGCCCAGAACCTGGGGTTTTTAAAAGTGCTTTGAGCAAACCTCAGGACTAATTCCATTTATAAATATGCTGTCCATTGAATATTTGCCCGATCCACACCACACACTACATATGACATAAAACAACAGATAAGACTCGGCACCAGTAAGACATGAGTAGAAACTAGTGATAGACTCAATTCAAAACATTTCAGAAGCTAGGTTAAACTTGTATTTCAAATAAAATTTCTTAAACACATGAACAGTATGAATTAATCCGTTACAAACGTTATGATTGACCGACGGAAGAAAAAACACCTTTCATTTCATATAATTTTAAACTAGCACACACGAGAGTTTGAGCGGATTACGATAGCATAAAATTTTGCATTGCATTTTAATTTTGTTGAAACTACTTTGTTATCTAGTACACAGAACAAAATAAATATTTTAAACTCAAGTTAATGGCCAGATTTTATTAAGATATTATTTTTTCAATACATACAGCTATTCGTGTACTTATCAGTAAAGAAGAAAAACTGTGAACACATGCAGTTCTCATTTACTTACCAGAAAAGGCACGAACTCAAGTTTTATTGATAAAATCGTAGAATTAATAACGAGTATTACTCAATAATTTTATGTAAACATTGCCCGGCCCGTTTGTTTTCGTTTTCAGTGCATTGTGTTGCCAAAGGCATTTGAAAATACATTTTTCGCTGAATCAGTAGAAGTCATTTCCAGAAAGGCCAACGTTTTCGTTTGAAATTATGTATCTAATACAGATCAATAAGGAGTTTCAATTTTACCCTTGAAATTATTATTGTTAGTTTAAAATTTAAAAGTACCTTTTACGTTATTTCAACTATTTCCAAACTAAAAAGCTGAACTGCAATCTATGACGTCAAGTTAAGCATCCAATCAAAATTGAACACAATGCTTTGTTTATTTACATCATCCTGCAATGTGTTCTCGAAAAAACTCGGCTCGAACCTCGAACATATGGATTATGTGTTTTATTTGCATGTGGCATATTTTTCTGACAAAATCAGTGAAAAATTAATTTTTCGTGATTATTTTTGTGTTTAGCTCAAAAAATTAGTCAAAATGCAACCAGGACGAAGGAGGCAGCCCGGAATGGGTGTTATGCTGTTATTCTACCAATTATTTGCTGTAATAGGTATTGATCGAATTCCACCCGTGACTCTTAGTTTGGTGGGTTTACAAGTGGCTATATTTTTAAGACTATTTTCTATACCTTGGCATAGCGCATCTGATGTATGCATTAGTGCTTACAAAGTATGGAGGAAAAAAGAGTATATGAGGCTTTTATTTGGTGCATTTGAGCATGGAGATGACTGGCATTTATATTATAATATGATGTCGTTTGCTTACAAAGGACAATCACTTGAGAGAAGGTTTGGAAGTAAGAAATTTCTTTATCTTATCGTTTGCTTTACTGCTTTGACTAATGCCGTCTTGGTGGCGCTAAATATTTTCGCAAGCAGGTTTAGCCCTGATTTTGAAAGTCAGTGCGCTGTTGGCTTCTCTGGAGTTATTTTTGCTCTCAAAGTTCTGACAACGTATCATGATACAGGCTATAGCCGCCAATTCATGGGTATTCCTTTGCTAATACCTGCTAGATATGCTGTTTGGGCTGAACTAATTTATATCCAACTGCTTGTTCCCAATGCATCTTTCCTTGGGCACCTAGCTGGCATCTTAGTTGGCACTGCTTATGTGAAAGGGCCTTTGAAGTTCATTATGGATACCATCTATTCAATTATTAGTACATTTTATGCGCCATCATCATATCAACCAAGGTTTACCCCTCGTGCAGAACCTTCAGGTTATAGAGATCCTAATTTTAATGACTATGTTCCATCGGGAATGACTGAAGAAGAACAGCTGCGTAGAGCTATGGAGGAAAGTCAAGAAGAAGAGCTGCTGCGCAGTGCTCAGGAAGAAAGTTTTGGACAAAGCTTCAGACCTCCGAATTACAATGTGCCTCCGTATCCAACTACTTCATCAAATGTTCCTCCACCTGCAGGTTTTGTGTTTGGGGACATGCCATCTGCTCCCCCACCTCCTGGATTCGCACCTGATATTGAAGAATTACGTAGCAAACGCCAAGCTCGATTTTCAAATTATTAAAATAAAAACCTTTGTCAAAGTATATACTCAAAAGCTTAACATCAGCAACTATTTACCATACCATCATCACAAAAAACTTATTTATTATTTCATTAACAAACAATTGATGTTATGCTTTTAGCTTTTAAGAGTAATTTTTCCAGCAATGGTAAAATATTATTTTCATAAAATCTTTTAGCAAGCAGAGCAAGTACTTTTGATTTTAAATGCTTAGCCAGTAAATGGGCCAATTTTTAAAAGTATTGCCAAATTTTGAATGTCTCAGCTAAAGACTGATCTTAACTAATTTTAATGATTTTTTTCTGTAAAAATTTTTAATCAGACGCAGTATTATTTTAGATAATATAAAATACAAGCAGTTTTTAGATGCAGCATACACTTAACACATTCCCTACCACATTACGAGATAATTTGTAGCATGTCATTTTAGTGACAGACTCGACTTTGAGTTAGTTTGCAGGTGATAGATTTGCCGTTTTCGTACAAATTTAAATTTATGTGTTGTTCACTGACATCAGGTCCGTCATTTCAAATTGTTCCAGGGGTGTCAAAAGGTGCAATCCAATGCTATCTCATTGGAAAATAACAGATACTATGCCCACTTACATGTAAATACTTTAATTTTGCAAAGTCAGGGGGAGGGGGAATTGACTCCTCTAAATGACAGGCCTGACTGACATTAATATGGGCTTTTGAGAAGGTACGGCTAGATCACAAATGGCTGACTGGTACTCTGTTTTTATCCCAACTCATATGCTACAAATTTTTTGTAGTTCCGCAGTCAGCGTGTTAAATTAAATAATACTTATTTGTTGGAGTTTTTTTTTTACATTGCAGAATATTTAACAATCTTTCGACATTACTTTGAGGAACAAGTGGAATAATTTTTTTTTTCTCTTTAAAAATTGAGCCAGCTATGGTTTTTGTTTATTAACTCATTGAAAATGTTGAAAATGATATATTTTTTTCAACCATTAAAATAGATTTCAGTCAGGGAGAAGCAAAGGGATGTTCGTGCTGAAACTAAAAATTTGGAGATAAATGGTGCAAAAGGTAGGAAAATCTCTCTTCTATTTCAGAACATGAGACTGTAATGGCATGAGCAGCTGGTGCGCAGATAGAGTAGGAGGTCAAGACGCGAAAGGGGGGGGGGGTCGCAAAGTTAAAAAATTTTTTTTTTGAAAATTGGGTATGCTTTTGGATTTTAGAACAATTATCAATTGAAGGACCTTCTCTAAAAAAAATCAGGTTGTGGCCTCAAAAATCCTTACAGATG
Organism: Uloborus plumipes; assembly: GCA_038373865.1. Taxonomy (NCBI): domain Eukaryota; kingdom Metazoa; phylum Arthropoda; class Arachnida; order Araneae; family Uloboridae; genus Uloborus; species Uloborus plumipes. The sequence continues at coordinate 202,452 of JAXGGA010000652.1, forward strand.
ACGACTGGATTTTCTCCTTCCAATTCAAAATACTATTTTAATTTTTCTGAAAGAGTTTGAAAAAAAGACTAAACATTCACTTGTCAAGTTAATTCTTCGTTTTTTAATGACGTTAATCGATCAGCAGAATCCTTTTTCAATCAATATATATTTTTTTGCTTTTGAAATTAGAGGGGGAGGCAGTTGCTCCCCTTCCCCCCTGGTATGAGCCACCTATGCCTGATAGGTGTTTATATATGGCATTATTTGAAAAAAAATTTTT